>JAOWBP010004368.1:3327707-3349276 GCA_028571105.1 Tragopan temminckii | reverse complement strand
GGAAAGGGAAAGGGAAAGGGAAAGGGAAAGGGAAAGGGAAGCAATGAGTGTCCTCAAATCTCTTCTTAAAAAAAAAATAAAAAAAAATAAAAAATCCGGGGAAACAAACAAGAAATCCACTCAACCACAGCAGTATCAAAGCAGCAACCTTGGTTTAAATACCTTTTCCAGACACAATTACACTGAGCGGGCTGCCTGAACTTTCCCTGCAGGAGGATCCCAGTGGGGTTAACGCGTGCTGAACTCACAGTGCCCGAGTTTCTCTCTCCCCTGCTCAGAGCTGGAGGGGAGACTGACTCATTTGCTTAAAAATAAAAACACTGCTATCTAAACTTTAATGTCTTTGTTTCTTATTGCTGCAGGCAGTGGTTCATATGCATTCCAAACAGCACTTTGACTGCAAATGTACCATTTTGGAAGCTATTCCACCTGAAAAACAATATCTTTCATCTCCCTGCCTCGCACTGTTGGGGGCTGGGAGCTCGGCTGTCCTGGCTCTACAGGCAGCAGTGGGGTGGAAAGGAAAGGAGTTGGCTCTGCTGCAGAGATGGCCCTTGCTGTGTGCAGAGGGGATGCTGAAAGGCTGAGGTGTGCAGAGCAGGACTGCAGCCCACACTGGAAGAGAAGGGATTAGCCATGCTGTTGGGCAGTGGGGTGAAGGCAAAGCCTGCTGCACACAGGATGTACCCAGGAGCAATTATGCTTCCTTCACATCTCCACCCATGGGCTGCATGCTGAGAGCAAGCTTTTGATGTCAGCATGCACCTATGTCCGTACTGGTTGCCCCCTCCCAGCCCAGGGACCAATTGCACAGCAGAGGGGATGCTGGAGCTGAAGGATGCTCTACCAGATGCACGTGCACTCTGCACCAGACTTTGCCGAAACCCCTTCCATGATGTCCTCACCACTACCACCACCTGCGTCAGGATGGATTTGTTGTGCTATCACCTGCCCAAATGCTCACCCTTGCTGCTTACGGAGCAGTGTCACACCTGTGTCACAGGTATGGATGCTCACGTGCCTGTTCTGCCACTGCCTCCACAAAAGGAAGGTGCACAGGGAGCTCTGCTCTGGGCACACTGTGCAGTGGTCATTGCTGCAGCCGTGGGCTTTACAAGCCAGTATGGCTGTGTTGGCCGCCCCACTTCTCACGCTGAGTTGCTCCATTTATCAGAGTCTTTTTGTCAGACGTTTGGGTGACCATTCCCCTGTTGCTCCTGCTCACTGAGCAGCCTCTCGCCAGCTTTTACACGGCGAGATCTGGTTGGAAAGGGACAGCCAAAGGGATCAGGGCACACAGGGGTGGCCAAATGCCTGGTCCTCCGAGGGGGCTGCGCATTCGTCTCACGCATGTAATGACTGTGTGGTGTTACCCTAGCAACTACATCTCCGAGATGATGCAATCAAATTTTGGAACGATGTGATTAGAAATGACAGGCAAGGGGAAACAAAGGGAAGCAAAGTTGCTGTGGCAGCTGGGATGCAGCGCTCAGCGCGTAATGCATGCAGCGGGGCTGTGAGACGTTCTTCCGAGCAATTACACTAAATATCATATTCTATTTGCCAGCTAATTACAGAATATCATTCAATGCCCGCCGTCCAGCCTGTCCCTGCTCTCCCCACTTTGCAGAGGCCCAGGGAACGGCACTCTCATTAACCCGCCTGTGTTTGATCTGCTCTTACATTTCCAATTGGCACCCGCCCAGCACAAAATGCTGCACTCTTTCCCCCATCCCTGCATTATTCCCTCCCCCACATCGCAGCCTCCTCTGTCCCAGAGCTCCTCTGCTCCCCCTGGGCAGCCCCACAGCCACGCTTTGGGCATGGCTTATTTGCCTGCCTGGGGTCTGCCCCTGCTCCTGGAAAGGAGAGAGAAACAGGTAGAAAAATCAGGAATGGGGGCTTGCACTGTAAATACTGCTGATGATTCATAACCCCCTCTTCTCAGAATTTCAGGTTCCTTAACTATTATCCCTCTCGCAGAAAGCCCCAGCTGTTCTTTTGACAGGTTTATGTGACCCAGCAGGCACTTTTCAGTCATTTTCACTGTAAAAACAACAGGCTCAGTTCTCCGCTGCTCAGTGCCTGGCAGTGTGGTTAGCTCAGCACTGAGGATGAGGAGGGAAATGGCAAGCTATGACACCTCTTTGCAGCTCCCCACGCCATCTTTGGCCATCAGATGCATCTGACAGCATCTGGGGGTCACCTCAGGGCACTGGGGACACCAAGCTGAGGTCACTTCTCTCCTAGCCCACCCAGATGGCTTTCTTTTCACTGCCAGAAAAAGAAAGGATGGTTGGAACTGTGCGTCATCGGACCTCTGTTAGGATCCTGGTGGTGACAGGACAACTGGGTGGGTGGGCAGGATGAACCCTGGCATTGCCCCTTGTGAGAAAACAGGTCAGAAAAGAGCAGCTTCTGAGTTAGGACTTCAACACGGAGTTAACCACTTGGGAAATGTGATGAGCTGCCATAGCTCTGCTGTTGGCATCCCGTGAGGAAAAAGCAGGAACCGTTCCGAGCCCTTCTGTCTCACTCCGGATGGGAAAGGTGGAGGCCAGGTCTGGGGCTGGAGCTCTCTTTCCAACCCCACCCCCTCCTCATTCCCCCAGGGACCCCACATCTTCCCTTCCATCCCCACTGCTGCAGGTACCACTCCAGCAGGAGAGCTGCAGCACCATCGCTCCCTGCTGCTGCAAACAGCCGAGGCGCAGAGCACTTGAATACCAATTTCCTTCTCCCCTGCCCACTTCCACCAAGTCCCCATCGTGCATCCAAGAATGAGCTGTGGAAAATGGCTGAGGCTGGGATGCAATGAGCCCCAGCAGGTGTCTGTGCAGCATCGTGGGCCTGCAAAATGCAGACAGATCAGCCACTGTCAGATGCGCGAGAGGGAGAGCAGCTGAGAAGGCAGCACATGGCAATGGGGGATCTGCTGCTGCCAGATGGGGCACGGGGAGCAAACTTCATTTGAATTGCTTGCAGGCTTAGCAGCCAGGCAGAAAGAAATCGTCACAAATCCATCTAATGCAAACTAATGCTGGTCATTAGGAAGCAGGCTGGAGCAGCGCTGCTTGCATTGGGGAGAAGGCATTAGGAGGAAAGTTTCTGAGCAGGTTGCAGAGCCAAAATAGATCTCTGAACAATTTACTCTTTGTTTACTGTTGTTCTCCAGCCTGGGGGTGGGAGGGTTGGTATTTTTCCCCCACAAGGATGAAGAACCCCAGGAGGATCTTGCTGTACTTGGCCAGCTTTGTAGTAACGTTGGCCAGAGAGCAATGCTTGTGGCTGTCAGTGAGAGCCACGGTCACCCAGAGTCACTCAGAGCAGAGCAGCCCTTCCCTCCATACATGCACCCAGGGAGATATCCCCAATTGAATTCCTGCAATTCTGGGATGAAACACTCAGCAGTGCTGCCCAGCCTGGCCCTGGCCTCATCCCCTCCCCACCAGCCTGGCTGCCACAGCATTGCTTTAATGAGAACCAAAGGCTTTTTGATGGCTGTTTGTAGAAAATAAACAAATCAATAATAAATCTCAGCTGAAGACCTTGGAGGAGCTCTCTTAACTCTCCTGGATGCTATTGGAAGACAGCAGCACGGACATGGAGACATCAGAAAGTTATCTGTCAGAAATAGCCTGTCTGCACCAGAACAGCCTCTTTGGTTATTCAAATATCTCTGGCACCATGGCTGTGTCAAAATGCTTTTCCACGTGTGCTGCCTCTGTTTCAGCATTTACTGTTGGTCCCTACAAAGCTCTGAAGCCAGGAGATAGCAAGAGGCAGCATCACTTCCTATTTCAGTGACCTATGGAGGAGAAGAAGGAAGAATGGCATGTCCTCCAGAAAGCAGTCACCATGGAACTTAGCAAAGACCAACAAGAAAAAGGAAGGAGTTGTGGGGAATGGCTGAACTAGAGCTGAAGTGAGGTGGCTTCTGGGGACGTGACCTCTTGTTTCGAGATCTCTCCAGGGGGAAGAAGGATTTGGGAAAAGAGGACACAGGATGGGAGGTTTGGGAGCAAGAGCCTTTGTGAGGAGTCTGTAATCCCCTTTGGGATTGTCAGAAAATCACCCCTTGCTGTTGCACTCTATGGGCTTTGGAATGAGATTCAATGAGCTCTGTTAATTTTCTCTGAAACTCCATCAACTCTATCCCCATTAAATCCTATAGCACTTTTACAGACAGCTTCAGGGAACGATCGCTTGGTCTTTTGCCAAAAAAGAAACTTAGCATGTGAGACTTTCAGCTGGAGCTGCTCGTGGACTGGATGAGACCATTTCTTCCACCATCCAGCCTTTCCAAAGGCACTCATTCATTTTTCCTAACAAGGCTCACCTGACATCTCATCAGCTAGCACGCATTACACAGCTTGCTTTGACCATGTTTAAGCTGGGTGAGCAGTTCTTCCCTACAGACCTGGCAGGTCGACCCTTGCCCACTCACCACCCAAGGATGGAGGAATCCATGTGGTGCTGATAGACCTTCATTCCCTACATCAATTCCCAACACCTTTGCACAGCACCAGGCAGCAGTCATAGAGCTGTAGAATCATTAAGGTTGGAAAAGACCTTCAAGATCCTCCAGTGCAGCTGTCCTCCTACCACTGACCACATCCCTCAGTGCCACATCTCCACGATTCTTGAATACCTCCAGGGATGGTGACTCCACCACCTCCCTGGGCAGCCCATTCCAGTCGTTGCTGCTCCAGTGTCCCATCATTGCCCAGCTGGCATTCCATCTCTGGGGCCAAGAGCAACCGGCCAGCCAGAGGACAGCGACCACGGAGAAGCACAACCCATGGCATCCATCCAGCAGCAGGCTGTGCTGCAGTCCTTGGGAGGACCTCAGGTGATGTAGGTGGAGCTGAGTAGTGCTACACCACCCAGATGGGCATCGGTGCAGCTGGAGCAGGATTACTTTCTCTTACCAGCTTCAGCTTATGTTGCAGCAGCCTGTGAATTACAGAAGTTGAAATGGCAGAAGCCCAATCGTTTCTTGTTTTTGATACAAAGTGCCTTGAGCCCGCCTAAGCAACTGCAGCACCAACCACAGCCCTTGACTTGCACACTGGGAGGGCTGGGCTGGGTTCCTGGTGGGGAAGGAGTTAACACGCTCATCTGGCACAAGGGAGATTGAAGCCAGACTGGGCTCAGCTGGAGAGGTTCACTTTATCAGGGGAGGTTATGAGCAAAAGAAACTCTTAAAAGACTCTCCAGCACACCGTGCAGCTGGGGAGAGAAGTTGTGTTGTTTGGAGCTGGGAGCATTGCATGTTGTGAGAGCCTCTGCTGATCTCTTCCAGGGGCAGATTTTGGTGCAAGGAGCTCATTGCTGTGAGCCCAGCTTCTGAGGATGGGGGCATGGAGAGGTGATACTGCAGCCCTGTGAACCTCATAGGGATGCACCGACAGAGAGCTGAGAAAACTCCATTTGCTCCACAGAGCAGCGTTCCCAAATTAGAAATGATCTTTTCTTATTTCTTTGATAAAACGCGAATTTTTCAGAGAGGTAATTAAATGTTTGTGTTGCAGGTCAATGAGCAGGGTTAGCTTCAAGAAAAAAAAAAACACAACAAGGGACATTTTGGGCTGTGTAAATACTGTTTCACTACTATTTCTTACTGGTGTGACATGCTTCAGCAATAGTTCTGCTAAGCACAGGGTTCTTTTCCTTTCTAATTTAGAAAAAGCAGAGGTTTGAATATAGATTAAAAAACACATTACTTCCAAAATAAATCACATGATATTTCATTCTGGCCCAGAGAGGGTTGGGTTGGATACTGGGAAACGCTCCTCTACAAGAGCAGTGGGGCACTGGCACAGCTGCCCAGGTGTGGTGGGTCAGCATCCATGGAGTGTTTGAGAACTATGGAGATGTGGCACTGAGGGATGCGGTCAGTGGGCATGGTGGGATGGGTTGGGGTTGGAGAAGATCTCAGAGGTCTTATCCAGCCTCTCTTAGAACCTCCCTGCAGCTCCTGCTAAGCCCCACAGCGGTGATTCTCAATCTTATCTCTCGTCACACAGCACGGAGGTCCCAGCACTTGAAGTCCGCCATCACCTCTCTCCATCTCCCGCCCTCCAGGCTCACACACGCCGATGTTTGGGTTGATTTCGGGTTTGTTTTTCTGATCGCTGTGCTGTGACTGTTTTGCCACCGCTCCGCCTCCCCGTCCTCCTTCTGTCTGACACGCAAAAAAAAAAAAGAAAGAAAGAAAGAAAAAAAGCAGCTTAAACATATTTTGCGGTTAAACCACTTTTTTTTCATGTCGACCGGTTCCCACTGGGCTGAAAAGCAATAAAAAGTCAGGAAGAAGTATGGGCTCCCCTCTCAGCTTTGTCATATGGATGAATAGCACAGTAAAAAGCGCTGAATGCTATCGGTTAAAACGAACTCACCACTCTTCCAAGTACATTCCGCAGTGCTCTGATGCAAAGGGGTGGGAGATCAGATGGTGAAAAACCTCTCCCAGAGATGGATCCTTTGTCGGGCTAAAGATTTTTGCATTAAAAAGAAATTCTGGTTATAATCACTCTACCCACAGCAACATTTCCAGCTCCCCCTCCCCCTGCCCTCACCCCTCTCACTTTTCCGTGGCACTGAAATAAATCTCAAGGTAATGTAACTTGCAGCAAGGCTATCTTTGAGTATCTTGGAGGCTCTGTCAATAAGAGGCCAGGCAAGCAATGCTGGAGTGCAGAGATCCTCCTATTATCTCTCCCTGCAGCCCTTCGTGGGCATTTCTCTCGCTTGTGTTCCTCATCAGGGCCCTGATCAGACTGATAAAAGGGGAAAAAAAAGCAAATGTTATGCATAGGGTGGGGGGAAACAGCAAAGCTAGATGACAAGACCTTGTCGTGTTTTACATTTTCACCTGGAAAATACTCTGGTTTGGAATTTTAATATCTAATTGCAGATAAAAGTAGCCAAGCAATTGCTAGAGAATTTCCCATTAAGATGCTCCGATACTTAGAAATCACTTCTTACATGGGTTTTGATCTTCTATTGTTGAGCAAGCTGAGAGTAGTTCACATGAGGAGAAGGCAGGCTCCATTGTGTGAGACGGAGCTCTTCTCCAGCGACGAAAGCCAAGCTGCAGTTTTTCAAATAAATGTGCTTTTCTTTTCTTTTCTCTCTTGCTTTCTCTCTCCCTCTCCCCACTCTCCCCCCTCTTTTTTTTTTTTTTTTTTTAATTAGAGCAAAGTCAATTGCTCAAAAAACAAACCTCCCCAAAGAGCATCAAGCCCTGATGAAGTGGTGTAGCAGTGCCAAGAGGGACCTGTGCTTAAACCCTTCTATGGGAAAGAAACGCCTGGAGAGCAGAGGTCATCCAGGACTGCTGAGTGCCTGGTGCTCACAGCAAAGCACAGTGTGGGTGTTTGGTCAAGAGCAGGCATTGGGCCCTTTGTGTGCCCCCAGAGACCCAACAACGGGGTGCTTGGAGAAGACAAGATGTTATGAACTCTCTCAGTTATCTCAGTGGGAGATGATGACATTTAGGTTGTAACTGCTTGGTTGGATGGACGAGCCATATCCTGCCCAGACCTACCCAGAGCCTCACCCTTATCTTGGTCCATTTTTTTCAGTTCTTAAAGATGAAAGGCACACAGGTACACAGTTTTGAAGGCAAAGACCTCTCATACAAGGGTAAAACTGGTGGTTTTGTGGGTATACCCCTGGGGTGCTGGCAAGGAGCTGCTACAGACACGCTCCAGCCCGCACAGAGGCTCTAGCTCAGGCAGCATGGACAGCTCTGGTGTTCCTCTCTGGCTGGGTTTGGTTATGCTTCACAAGGGAAATGCTGAGGAAAAACTAAAGAATGGGGTTTTATCCTTTGGTATCCTCCCAGGATATTTTTGTGCCCATCCCATCCCACCTATCCCTGCTCTGTGCAGCCAGAAAGAGTCCTGGGATTTTCATATCTTGCCAAAATTTCCCCTTACTCCTCGTGACTGCTGCTGCTCATCCTTCACTGTGAGAGGAGCCTGGCTCTGATTACACTGAAATCTGAATGGGCAGAAGGGGCCGACTGGTGGAACTCAGTGCTACAAACCAACCACGGAGGGCAAGGGCTCCAGAGGATTCAGAGAGTGATAGACAGATAATGAACATCCATAGATAAGAGGATAAAATGCTTACAAGGGATATAATCCCTTCTGTTCCTGGTGATAAGCCAGCTGCTGACTGACAGAAGCAAGGAGGAAAACCCTTCTGGGAAGATTATTCCAGACCTGGTGAATTGAAGCCATGGATACTTGCAGAACTGGCTGTGGCAGTCTCAGAGTCATTAGGGGTTATCTCTGGGAGAGTCAGAAGACTGAAAAAGGACAAAAAATGCATAATTTAGAAAAGTATTGGGAAAGTGAGCAAGAGTGGGGAGCTATAGATCCACCAATTTAACTTGAATCCCCCAAAATCCTGAAAAAAGACACTTCTATACCATTTGCAGGTACCTAGAAGGTGTCAAGGAGAGGAGTGTCTGACTACGGATTTATCAAGGACACCCTTTTTCAAACACCTCCATGACAGATTGGAGAAATGAACTGAAAATAAGAGGTTGAGATTCAGCTGGGGCAGCCTGGGGATGATAGACTGTGTAAGCAAGCCGGGCTTTAGTTCAACAGAATGAGAACTGGGGCTTACTCTGTTCCACAAAAGGAATGCAAGCCAGTGATATCAAGCTGCTACAGAAATTGCAAACATCATCCAGGTTGTGAAAAATGGCAAATGATTCAGGACGTGTGCAGTCCTTGGGGATGCTGAACTGGAGCTCCGTGGCCAGAGGGGTTATCACACAGGAAGGAAGAGGTGGGACAACTTGACAGAGATCACGGGAAGTACCAGGAGTAATGAGTCATAGAATGGCTTAGGTTGGAAGGGACATTAAAGATCATATAGCTCCAACGCGCCTGCCATGGGCAGGGTTGCCAAGCACTTGGTCAGGCTGTCCATCCAACCTGGCCTTGGATGCCTCCAGGGACGAGAGATGGGAGAAACTGTCTGCAAAATGCAGTCTAGAAGAGAAAGAAAATGGAACACCTGTTTGGGTAGGGCAAGGCTTGCCGTAGAGCCAGTTTTGCAAGGAGAAATTCATGGCAGTTTCCTTTCTGCCTGGAACTTGGATTGGAGTGAAGGCTCTAGCCAAAGCCCGTGCCTGGGAAGAGCAACTCAGAGAACCCCAGAAGAAGAAATTTCCGGATTTATTTGAGGACTGAGTGGGTGTAAATAAAGCGAGCCATTCTTAGGATACACCCTAGCTCTGCATCAATGGAAGGCGCCCTGCATGGCCCCCAGCATCTGCTACCGCACTGCGAGGGAACAGCAGGGAGGCTGGGGAAATGCTGAACTGGACTTTCTTCATTCTGTAAAATGCCTCCTGCTGCTTGTTGGGGTGTGGGGATGGAGGAGTGTCAGAGGAGGCACTCGGTCACAGTGCCACTCAGTGCCACACAGTGTCACCAGGGGTGACGTGCAGCACTGTGCTGAGGTGGAGATGTGGCACTGAGGGATGCAGCCAGTGGGCATGGTGGGGATGGCTTGGGCTTGTGGATCTTAGAGATCTTTTCTAGCCTTCATGATTCTGTGACTCTATGGGAGGTGAAGAAGCGTGAGAGATGACAATCCTGCAGAAAGCCCCAGAGCGACATCTCCACCAGCACAGGGACAGCAGCTAGAAGGGAAAATCCTTTTGTCCCACCCCAAATGGGTCCACAGTCTCCATAGAGAAGCCTTCAGCAGCAAGCAGTCTGCACAGCCAGCCCAGCTGGGATGCCCTCCTTGATCAGTGTCCTGGGGGAGAGAAATTACCTTTCCTTTCCTTTACAGAATCCCAGTTTGATAGAGCAATAGGAGCCTGCAACAGCTATTCTGAGCGGGCAGGAGCCCAGAAGAGGAGCAGAGAGAGGCTCTCAGTGCTCTGCAGGCCTCGTGCCAGCCCTGTGCTGCTTCCAAGAGCCATCCCAGGGAAACGGTTCATGTGAAGGGAGCACGAAACAGTGCACAGTGCTGCTCCATGGAGGGCAGTGGAGAAACCCATGGAGAGCACAGCCCAGCATGAGGGAGAGAAGGGCGCGGAGGTCACTGCATGAAGAGCACCATGTCCGTATTGATGGAAAAAATGGCTTTTGGCACCTTATGTTTCCTTAAAAAAAAACATGCTGTTTTAAAAATCTTCATGCACATGGTACGTATGTGCTTTACCAAAGACTTTTGGCCTCATTTATAGAAATCCAGGAAAGACTCTGCTTTCTGCCACCCAAGGGCAAGCCAGAGTATCAAAAGAGATAACATCCCCAGCTACAAAGCACAGTGTGCATTTACCCAGACTCTAAAGGCCGTTCTTTATAACTTCAATCTTTGTTTCATTTCCAGTACTCTTATCTTTTTTGCTGTGTTTTGGAAAATATATAAGGATTGGCTATTGGAACAAGCAGCTTTGTGCAAAATATTTAATCAAAGCCCTTAATTGCAAGCTGTAAATGTAGAACCAGTGACAGATTGTAAAGCCAGAAACCATTTGGTCAACACACAACAGCAAACAGGAGCGTTTCATCAAAGAGAAAAAAAATACTGTATAGGGTGGTAGTGTAGAACAGACACGAGTTTTAATGCAAAAAAAATAAACCTCTTGTGAAATTTAGGAGAAAGAGAAATGCGTTGGGAGATTCATAAGGCGTTTGGTAAAAATCAGGCTTTTTTTTCATTATTGTTTCCCAGTAGGATAAAATATCTGCTTTAAATCAGCCCGGAGAGGCCATTCATTATTCTTATCGAAAGTGATTTTTTCTACAAGCATTTTCAAGACCTCAAACAAAAACAAAGGATGGGAATGTGGGAAGGTGCTCGCCACTGCTGTTCAACCCGTGTTTCCTCTTGTTGCTGCAAAGCATGGTTGGCTCTCTGATTGCTGGCAATGACAAGCTTCTCCTGAGGTGCACGGTGCAAGGACTGTGCGTCTGTGCAAAACAACTTCCCTGTTGCATTTGCTACGCGCTGAGCGAGATGCTTTGTGTGCAACACGGCAAGGTCAGATGATGCTGCAGTTGGTTACTGCTTCAGTGGGAGCTGAAGCATTGAATATTTATATTAATTGGGGAATTAGCTATCTGTCAAGAGGCACCTCACCAAAGGTTGTTAAGAAAAAAAAAAAGGACAATAACGTCTTTAATGACTGCTCGAGTTTTAAAGGCAATCTTTAAGAATTAATTAAATTAAGAGGGCTATTTTGAGAACCAGGAGGCTTCTGTACATAAAAGTAAGGCTCTTTGGACTTATTGGAAGCGGAATTTCAGCCTTGAGGAAACTGAAAGAGCGACTCAGAAATCTGAGTGAACAAAAGAGAAACTCATCAGATGCTCTGAGAGTTTTCCACTGCGGAACAAAGGCAATAAGAAGTGCATTCTGGAGATGACATATTCCTCAGCTGCAGACTTCAGCCAGTCCTTCTGCCAGGTGAAGGGATGGCAGCCATCATCCATAGGGCAGAGGGGTGAGGTGGGCTCAGCACTGCGCCCCTCACCCCCTGCTTTGCCCAATGGTGGGCCAGGGAAGATAGAGCCATGAGATAGCACCACAATGTTTTATTTGCATTTTTGAGATGATTTAAGCAGTCCCGAAATGTCTTCATAACTCACAGTGTTGTCAGCTTCTCCACCAGACACCAGATCAGTTAGAATGCGACTTCCAGAAATTGGGAGCCTGTCGGAATTTGGGTCACAGAGCGGAATGGTGTGATTGTATTCAGATGTAAGAACCTCCATACCCTTTGATCTGTCTTTCTTAAGGCAGATCTTGCTATGGCTCCCTCTGAATAAGTGACTTAAATATTTGCACTGGCTTCACAGGGTTTACTCAAGATTATTCCTGTTTCTTATTACCAGCTGTTTAGATTATCCCTGATATACCAAATAGGATTTAACAGACTCCCCCCCACACACACAGATGAGCCCTCTCTGCACCTTGTTTTTTATCTACCATTAAAACAAGATTCCAGCCTGTTGCAGGAAAAAGGCACTTAGATCCCCTCCAAGCGTAAATCCACTCTTACCATATAATCTCTGTTATAAAGTCTCCTCAGAGAGACATACGAAGGAGACTGTAACTGGAATAATCGTCATTTATTGCTTATGATCTCCTTTGGTTCAGAGTTTTCTTTGCTTCCTTTGGCAATAAAATAACCACAAGTCAATCACGCGCGTAGTTGTGCTTGCTCTCTATTGAGGAAAGTTTTGAGAACGGGGTGAATAGTAGCACTGCCCCTTTGAACCGCTACGAAAGGCAATTTTGAAGATGAGACCTTCCTTGTACAGCTTACTTTTAGCTCTTTCTGACATGGAGCCCAGCAACAGGAGACATCATTTCTAGTCCCATCTGCTGACAGGTTCCTCCCCCCACACCTGGGAAAGGCTGTCAGGCCAGGAGAGCCCTAATGAGCCCTAACGAGCCCTAATTAGTCCCACCTGTCTCAGCCTTGATGGGTTGTATTTAAGCCTAGATGAGTTGCTATACTCTTTCAGGCATGTGCACGGGGGCTGCCTTCAACTCATTTGTGATGTGCTGTCTTTTGGGGTCAGCTTCTCCTGGCTGGACCTCAGGCCTGCTTTGTTCCTATAGATCTCCTTGGTGCTTGGGCCTTTCAGCAGCCGGCCCTGCTCCAATGTGGTGGGCTCATCACCCCTGGGGCTCCTGGTGGCATCTCCATGAGCTGCAGGGCAGTGCTGCAAGGTGGTGTGAGCTCTGCAAGCCATCTCTATACACAGCCCTTTTCCATGCACTGTGGCACCTATCATGGTGATCTCCAGGATGCTGATAAAGAGTAGACTGGTGCCGTCGTCAGGCTTCCTGAGCTGTGCTCATCCTCAAGTCTGCCAGGAGGCACGCACTGACCTTGCTTTATGGGGTGCATGGAGCAGCTCCCAAGGAAGCAGCTTCTCAACTTGTTGGCCTATGCTTAAGAACAAACTGGCTGCAGCAGGTATGTCAAGTAATTGGTACTTTTTTTTTCCCTAACATATGTTCTTGAAGGAATCAGTTTTGGAGGAGAAACCCACAGTCTGCAAAATCATATCAACGCTTGCTGCAAGACCACTATTTGTGCATCCCTGCTCCCTTTGCTCACCTGTAACTCAGAGGTTCCTTCTGGGCTGCAGGCAGAGCTGCTCACTGCGGGAAGCTGCTGCATCCATCAATGGGGCACACGCCTGCAGAAAGTGAGCCATGAGCTCCCGGCCACAAGAGGAACCCAGGAGAGTCCCGTGGGCAATATTTGCATTGCTGTGCTGCAAAGGGTGTGCAAATATTCCCACCTGGACTCAGGGTGTAGGCACACCAGAGCAGGGGCTGCCATTATTTACTTCATGCTCGCAGCTCAGGGCCCTGCACTGATGGCTGTTCCGCATGGCCCAGGACAAACAAAGAGCAAAATGACAGCGATTGGGAGCAGGCAGCTTGTGGTGCTAATCATATTGCTGCAAGATGCCAACAGAGGGCATCCGCTGCCAGGCACGCAGCCTGCGAGCTCCTGCTGCAGCCCCTCTGCCTTGCCTTCACATCAGGAGCAGCTGAGTTTAACCCTCTCCCACTACAGCTCAGGTTCAGCTCTGCCAGTGTTTTTTTTTTTTTTAAGCAAACAGGCTGGGGTTTTCTTTGTTTGTTTGTGGTGATTTTTCACTTTCTTTTGGAGAAAGGACAAGGAAGAAGGGAACGATAATCCCCAGCTGCAATCCCTTGGCCAAGGCAGCGCTTTGATAATTGGTGTCGGAGCCGGATCTGTGCTGAGCAGCAGCCAGGTTCAAAGGGAGGTGGATGCTCTGATGTTGTCCTGTGCAGCAGTAAACAAAATCAGAGACACTTCTGTGCTGGGGTTGGAGGCGAGCGGGAGCCTTTGTGACTGATGTCCTGGCTTTTGTGGGCTTAAATAGTCAGTTTTATTTATAGGTGTTTATTCTGGGTGTTTAATCTCCTTGTTTCATGTCTCTTGTGGACAGTCAAAAAGAAATCGAACTTCTAAAGTCTGCTGCTCCCTCTGGTAGACATGCATTGATGTTTAGGCTCACTCTGAGCATGCTGCTGCTCTTATTTTTGGACCTCATACTGAAGCAGCAGAGGCCTTCCCAGGCCATGTAGCTGGTACAAAGGCATGCTCGTTAATGCAGGCTTGATTGGGGCAGCAGAGATCCCAAGGCAAGGACTGCTGGCAGAGACAGGGCTCGTGCGAGGGTTAGGAATGGCAGAAGCCTGATCAGAGATTTCCTTCCTGCACGTAAAACCAGCACAAGTTTAATGGGTGCAGAGGGTAGGGAATTGTGCTGGGAACAAGTGGGCTGACAGCAAGGCTCAGCCTGAGCTGAGTTGGTGTGAAGCGCTGATTCCAAGCTCCTAATGAAAATGATGATAGGGTGTGAGGTTCTGCTCCCCTTGTGATGTGTTTCCCTTCCATCAGCGTGGATGGAGCGTGGCTGCAGGTCCTACAGAACCTCAGCAGGGTAGTGACTGCCAATTGCTGCAGTCTCAGCACTCAGTTCTGTTCCAGGGCTCCCAAATGCTATAAGCACAAAAAATGGGATAAAAACCTAAAAATTCAGGATGGCTGCTAGGCTGCCCTGGGGTAGTTTCCTATGCTTCGAGCCCTGTCTCAGTGAGCTACAGGCTGTGCCGTGTCTACCTTGGGTCTGGTTTAACCCTTGGTACAAGAACGTATACTCTTTACCTTCCCAAAAGCACGTTTTTAATGGTATAACTTGAAATACATGGATATGACATTTTTAGAAATGGTTTTCTGTTTTACCCAGGGTGTGTCCAACCGAGCACCTAAAAACCCCCGTACATGTAAGTCATCTGCACTTCACATTATACATTGAATGAGGGCCAGAAACAGAGAGCCAAAACTGATTTATGGACTGCCATAGGGACTTAAGAAATTTATGATTTGATTAATCCATCCCATACATCTTTTTCTTTTATTACCGGTAATTCATCCCATATATCATCGCCTTCTGAGCAGTGATTTGGCTGGCGGATGCACACCAACATTTCCAAAGGGTTAAATTACGTGGTGCACCAACCAGACAATAATCTGTTGTGATCTGCTGGTTAAATATGCATTCAGCTCTGCTGGAGTCTGACTTACCAGATAGATTTGTTCTAGTTTATGAAGTGGCTGTGTATTTAGGACACATTATGTGCAGATGTACTGGGCTTGAGGGGGGAGCTGATGTGCCAGAGTGGCCAAACTTTGGAAGAGAAGCAGAAATGAAGGAAGTGCTTTTGCCAGGATGAGTATTAGCAGTGAGGTCCTCAGCACTGCTTCCATGCAGGGAGAGGTGGAGGCTTTGGCATAGGGCAGGGAAAGCAAATCAACCGATTAACTCAGCGAGAAACAAAGAACATGCCTCAGATTGAACGAGGATGTGACCTGAGATTGCGTGGTTCTGCTGCTGGTAAACATGTTTTCTGTTTTTGCTGTAACACTATTGACATTTTGGAATGATCAGAATATTTCAGCGTGTGTTTAACGAGACAGAAGTACCGGATTTCAATACTGTCAGCTCCAGAAAGCAGGAGGCAGGCCCTAAATTACCTTCACAATCACAACAATTGAAAAGTGCCATTACTTCTTCATTCGCCTTCTACTTTTCCAGCCCCCTCTGCAGCAGGAGGAGGCAGGGGCAGGTGTGGTGCTGGGGAAGCAATGAGCACACACACCTGACAGCCCCAGGCTGCATTCCTGGAGCAGCTGTGTGAGCTTCCCCAGCACTACGCCACAGTGCCTGGGGGATGCCTTGCCCTCACCCTGCAGCCCCTGCTCTTTGCTGTGGGTGCTGGGATGCCAATTAATGTGGTGCTGGGTCCGTGCAGCAGTGAGGGCTTGCAGCTGGCAGGGACAGGTGAGCTGAGCGTGGTTTCACCCACAGATTGTAATAATGGCACAGCACTGTGAAGCTGCCCGCTTTCAGCCAGCCATCTCTTTCAGAAAAGCCCTGTGTCTTCATTACCTTCCCCTCCAGCCATCTGGTCCCCCAGCCTGACCTTTTTTAAAAAGATTGGTTCAGAAAAAAACTAGAGCAGTCCCTGAACAGCAGACCTTGTGTGTCATGTCTGAGCCCAGAGCAAGTTTTTATGTCCAAGCTGTAAAACCTTGAAAATAAAGATTTATAATTGAGATTCTGGCTGAAGCGGAATGAACAGAGATGGTCTAATTAAATTCTGTGGTGGATATAATTAACCCATTTATTCATTTATTACCCTTTATACAGCTAATGCGGGCTGCACCATCACCATTTGTTTATGGAGAAACTGCTATGTAGTGTTGGGCTGGGGCTGCCCAGCAGCTGGCTCTGTTGGGTTGCCCATTGGGTTGCCCATTGGGTTGCCCATTGGCATCACAGAATCATAGACTAGTTTGAGTTGGAAGGGACCCATAAAGGCCATCTGGTCCCACTCCCTGCAATGAACAGGGACACCCACAGCTCCATCATTGCCCTGAGCCCCATCCCCTGATCTGTTTGCAGGGATGGGGCAACCAACACCCTCCTGGGCAACCTGTGCCAGTGCCTCACCGCCCTTATTGTAAAAAACTTCTTTCTAATATCCAGTCTAAATCTCCCCTCCTTTAATTTGAAACCACTTCTTGTCCTATCAAATGCTCATTGGGATTTTACTCTGGACTTCTGGGCAGACCTGCCAGGTGGCTGACAGTATGGTTCTTTGGGATCAAAAGGCTTTTGTTGGTGTTCTTTAAGAGCAGAGTGTCTCTGCCGTACACCAGCGCTGTGGCAGTGAGTTCTCACTGTGCCCTGTCAAGGGCTGCTGAGATATCCACACTGACGTGTGCAGATTTCTGCTTTCTCTCCTCCACAGCTCAGTGTGGGAATGGCACTTGCCAACCAGTAACACAGATAACTACTCACGCATCCTTGGGGAGAGCCTCATCTGACTAAAAGCCACGCTGGCTCTTCCGGAACGGAGCTGTCTTTTTATTTTTATTTTTTTTCCCAAAGAAACATTTCACTTCGCTCTCTCACAGCCATCACGAGATAAAAAACAATGAATCAACCAGAGATTATTTTTCATGAAAGTTTAATGAGACGCTGTCCCCTTCCAGCGCCTGTGTGAGCCAACCTGGATGAGCACACAGGGCTGGAACGCGGGACTAAAAACTGATGTGTGAGAGGCAAGAAGCGCAGGGAGAACCCTTTTCTCACTGTCTGTCTGCCTGGACAGAGCATCGTGCAAAGACTCATTGCTGGCAGTGCAGCCTCTGTCCCTCTGCCCATCCATCTCCAGGCAGCAGCAGCCACTCCTGGCCCTTCCCCCCACAGCCTTCTCCTTCCCCTCCCTTGCCTGCTCCTTAATATTTCATGCATCAAAGAAGTTTCACTTGTAATGCAAAAAAAAAAAAAAAAAAAAAAAAAAAAAAAAACCTGATTAATTAAGTAGAGTGTAAGAGTTACGTGCATTTAAAGTTTCTTTCATCTTGGGAAGGAGGGGAGCGATGCCGGAGGCTGCTATTGCTCACGGGTGTCTGAGGGCAGGCAGTGATGGACTGGCTGGTTTGTAGGGAGGGGAACAACAGCGTGCAGCATTCCTGCTGTCATCTGTTCCAGCAAAAGCCTCACCTCCCTTGGCTCCAGTAGTTGGTTGCCTTCCAGTTGTCCCTGTGAGGCTCTCTCCCAGGCTGTCCCTGCCTCCCTCTGCCCACGGGGCTGCTTGGAGAGGGGCAGCAGGGCAAGCCGTGTGGAGGTGATGGCTGCAGGACGTCAGCACGTGGCAGGAAGGGCACTGAGTGCACCAGTGCTGCGGTTATGAGCACCAGCCCACCTTCCTACCGGGGTAAGCTGAGTTACTGATGCTGATGGGACTCGTACAGAGCGCAGCACAGCCCTGTGATTGCACCACAGCTCGGACTTTCTTCTCTGGCAGTCTGATTGGCGATGTGTTAGCAGTGAAGATGCTCTGTATGTTGTAAATACAAGGTGCATTTTAATGGCTGTCGCTGTATGCACATCTCTTTGGTAATAGAGCCAATTGAAAGCCACTTCAGAAAGCTGCTATTGATAGCTTTGCGATAACCTCCCCGGTGCCAGCCGATAAAAGATGCATTAGTTCTGCGTGCCCAGCAACCCAGCGCCTGGGATTGGAAGTCGAAGAGTGCTTCATGTGTGACCCTTTAACTCGAACGATTTCTCCCTCCCCGTCCTTTTTATGCCTGGAAAGTTTGAGCATTTTAAGCATTTTCCAGTAAAATGTCTGCACAAAGTTCCTCGCAGAGGAACGGAACCACGGCTTTCTGAATCCCACCTGGGATATCATCATACAGATGAAACCAACCCCGGAGCTGAGCTTGGGAATAAGAAAGAAGGCAGTGCCTGAAACTTCTGCTGAAAGAAATCCGCTTGAGTGAAAAGCTGGAAGGAAGGTGTGCAGGTGCAGACAGGAGGTGGCACAGCACGTACGCTGTGCCTGCTGCACTGAGAGCATCCCACCGGTGCAGCTAATAGCTGAGGAACGCCCAGCTCACTCAGCCTGTGCTTCTGTGCTGGAAAACCCACGTTTGGGACTGCCACACATACCATTTCTGCAACCTTTTATATCTGTTACAGCAACATCTAATTATTTTCTTGCATTCTGCTATACGCAGCCGCTGACACCAGCCCCAGTGTGCTGATGGAGGGATGGGAATAGCACTGGTGTGCCCTGAGCTGCATGCTGGGTGTGAATGGGGCCACGGCCTCCTGACAGCCCATCACTCCCCCCTGCACCCCCAGCAGATGGGGCCTGTCAGCAATTCCTGCAAGACAAGCAAAGTTCAGTAAGTGTTCCTCAGTATCTTCCTAGCAGGAGGAACTTCCTTGCCGTGGTGTGTTTTCCTTTGCTCATAGCATTTGCTTTCCTATTGAATGCTGCTCAGGGTGGATAATAGAAATCCATTACCTCCGTTATAAACCAGGACAGAAATATTTCACTTTGCAAATATTACCGGTGGCTTTCAAACAGTTTTGTGTTTATCTCAATTCTTCAGAACTAAAAAGCAGGTGGAATCCTTTTCTTGCAAAGGAGAAACTGAGATGTGTGCTTACGCTGGGGCTGCATTTAGGCTGAATGTGCCTATTTAAAGGCAGTGGCTTGAGGAAAGCTCCCCTTTATCATCGTGCCCATGTTTGTACAGGAGAACTTGCAGAAATCTCAGCTAGCTGCTAACTGTGCCTTACTGATGTGGGCATTAAGGCAAAATAAAAGGGTGTACAGAAGATTTAACACAAGGTATAAGACAGACAATGCTGATCTGGTTTCTGGGTAGAGGCACGGACAGAACATCCCCCTGAGGTTCCTCCCAGCTCTGTTTTTCTATTATCTCATGACTTGCCCAAGGATGGACAGTCAGCAGCAAAGTAAGCATATGAACTCATGTCTCCCAACCTTCTCTTTCCAACTCTGCACCCTAAAACCCATTCCATTCGTTGTCCAGTGCCATATGCTACAGCTGAGAACAGCTGGATTAAGCTAGAAGATGCATTCCCCACTTCAATTCAGCCAGACCAAGCACAAATCTAAAGGAATAAACCAGTTGGTGCACACTGCCCACCAGGCTCCATCCTGACCCCATGGCTTAGATTGCTTTCCCCTAGGTTTCCCATTGCCTTCCCATAGGTTTCCCTTTGCCTTCTAGGTTGCACCCATCCACCCCCTAGGTTTCCCTTGGTCTTCCATTAGGCTGCCCCTTGCTTTTGCCTTGCCTTCCCCTAGTTCGGCCATTGCCTTCATCTTGCCTTCACATGTTATCCCAAGGCCTTCCTTGAGGTTTTCCCTTGACTTCTTTCCTTCCCCTAGGTTGCACCTTCCCTTCCCCTGGTTTCTCCTTGCATTTTCCTAAGTTTCCTCTTTCCTTCCCCCAGTTTCCCCTTTGTCTAGCAGTGTAGAAAGGTCTCTGCTCCGCAAGGGATGCCTGCAGGTATACAGTGAGTGGCTACAAGGAGACCTAAGCAACAGGGATACGGCCCTACACAGAAATAGTTCCTCTTTTCTGCAGGATTTCCAGTTCTAAAAAATAAAAATGCTCTTCATCTCCTTTTAGACAGACTGTCTTACCATGTGTCATTCTGTATGCCTATGCAATGCTGTTCCTTTGCTCGCTCTTTCCTAGAATCTTCAAAACTAGGAAAAAAAAATATCAGTGTGTGTAGTGACAGCAGCCTCGGCCAGTCCCAAACCTATCCATTTCCCCTTAAAAATAATACAGCAGGATGGGTGGGGGAACCTTTTCTCCCGTGGTTGCAGATCTCCCAACCCAAGGCTCCCTGTGCACATGTGGATGCTGTGCTCGTTGGGCTGTGAGCTGGAGCAGGGCATGGCTCCCGCTGTTTGTTTGCTGCATTTTGTCTCTGCCGTTCTGCCCTTGTTGTGGTTTTAACATTCAGTGACCTGGGTATCTCGGAAGGCTGTTTTGCCTCAATAGGCGTATGATGAATTGATCTTAATTAGCTTGTGGAAATAATATAAGCCTGAGCATTAAGCGTGCTTTGTTAGGGTTTTGACATCTTCTTTTATCTGTACATCTACAAATAAAATCAGGTAGATTAGCAGTCACTCGGAAATTGTTGTTGTGAGTCATTGGCTCACAACTGCTGTGGGCTGCCTGTCCCCACTGCCATTAGTCACTGCCCACCCGTGGGCAGCTCGTGGTGTTGGGGCAGGGCTCAGCCCCATTCAATCGCCTGAGGTTTGCCTCCCAGCTGACCCCTGTGGTTCCAGCATCCCCCCCTGCAATTCCAACCTCCCAGCCCTCTTGGCTCCGCCGTGGCTCAAGGCAGAGCGTGAGCCAAAACCACACATCTGCGGAGTTGTTCTGGTTGGTGTAAGCACACATCCAGCCCTCTGATGGCATCAGGGCACGTGTGTGATGGATGGATATGGGCACCTGCGATCAGACCTCAGCAGCATTTTGGCCTCTGGCTCCCATTTAAGTGCCGGCTGCTAAAGACCAGGTCAAAAATCTGCTATAAGTCAGTGGTGTGGCTGCTCCAGGCTCAGCACTGAGAGCCACCTCCGTGTGCTATGGGACCTGCAGATGGCCGTTCACCTGTAAGCAGCTAATAACGAGTAAAGGCTCGCAGGGAGCTTCTGTGCTACTGCAGCTAGGCTGAGCCCAAAGGGAAGAATAAGCCTGCAAGTACATGCAGCAGTGAGCTACATCGCATCAGAAAGTGAGCAGACGTGGAAGGGAAAAGCCGGATAAGTAGGAAAAGGATGGTCTGCAAAGGGCGGGGGTGACGGGGCAGAGATGCGATGGCACGGGGAGAACGGAGAGGACGAAGCGGTGGAGCGGGATGGCAGGAAGGGCGGGACGGGGCGGCACAGCGCAAGGGAGAGTCACAAGATCGCAGAAGGGCTCAGCGGGCCTTAAGGATCGCCCTGCCGCGGGCACGGTCGCCAAGCACTCGATCGGGCTGCCCGGGATCCCACCTGCAGGCTGCCACAGGTAGCGAGGGAAGCGGGGCCCTTGGGCCATCCGTGGCACTGGGGAGAAGCAGCAGATGCTCTGCAGCACGGGGAGGGCTTGCGAGCCCGAC
>JAOWBP010004368.1:3311617-3327595 GCA_028571105.1 Tragopan temminckii | reverse complement strand
GTGGCGGCGGCGGCGGCGTCGCGGGAACCCCCCGGTCCGTGCCGCGTGAAGACGGTCACCGTGTCCACGCTGCCGGTGCTCCGCGAAAACGACATCAGCTGGAGCGGCGCCCCGCCGCCCGCCGCCGCCGATTCCCGTCTGCTGCTCTTCGTCCGCAGCGAGCTGCCCGGCCGCGTCGCCGTGCAGGACGACCTGGATAACACCGAGCTGCCCTTCTTCACCCTCGGTAAGCGGCCGCCGCTCCCGGCCCGGCTCTGCCCGCAGCGCCCGCAGCGGCACCCGGCGCTGCTTCGCGGCTTTCCGCTCTCTCTCTGTTCTTGCAGAAATATCGCTGTTATTTTCTATCGGGGAGGGATTTCGGCGGGGCCTGAGCGCTGCCCGTGCTAACCTGCGAGTCGGCGCTCCCTGCCCGGTGCCGGCTGCTGCCGGGCTCGGCCCCGGGGGAGCGGCGCGGCGCCGGGATCTCTTTTCTCGGCAGCCCGCATTTCTGAATGCTTCGTCTCGGTGCTCTTCAGCTCGTTCTTGCTTCGTGCCCAACTCCCGTCATAGGCTCCGTTGCGGAACGTCTGCAGACTTTCTCCCCGTTTCAGCCTCTGTGGGGAGGGGGATTGCGCTGCGGATAGCCTTGCGGCCGTGCTTGGGTGTCGGTGCCCGGGGACGGGGCGCCCCGGCTTCGTCCGGTCCCTTTCAGCCCTTTGTGTGCCATAAGCAGCGCCGCTCAGCCCGAGCGAGCTGCTCAGAATTCTGCGTGGAGCGCCGGCTGTGTGCTGTGCCAGAGCGCCGACGGCTTCTGCTGATCCCTTTAGCCACCGGCTTTCTTGCTTTTTGGTGTCTGTACATAAGCTAATCCCCGCTGAACTTTGTGTCTGAGCTGCCGCTCGACACGGCTGGGCTGCGTGCAGTGGGTGCCCAGAGCTGCTCTGCGTGGGCACCGAGCACCGCGTCCCCTCGTGCAGTGACTGCTGTCCTCCAGGCGCAGGGCGATCACCCGGCTGTGCCTCCCGCTCCCTCCATCTCCCCTCCTGCGAAGCCTCGTAGCAAATCCCTGCGATAAATAAGTTGGTGTCACTTCTCAAACTGAGCCTCTTCCATCCTGCCTTTGCCATGTGCCTCCCGTCAACGCAACCGCCGAAATCCCCCACAGCCCAGCTGCTCTGTTTCAAGCAATAGAAGTGGGAATCCAAGGCTGGATGCAGTAGGAATGACATTTGCCTTACAGTGATTAAAAGTAACAACAAGTTTTATGGTTCACTGCCTTGAATTCCCCGATTAGAGCACGGTTTCTTCAGGGACTGGGGGTGAACTGGGCGCTGATCTAAATATATCAGAAGGCAGAGAAACCCCTCTGCGTGCAGTGTAGGTTACAGCTCAAGCTGGAGGAGAGAAATGTGTCTTGATAGATCTGAGACGCGATCTTGTCTTGCAAATCCTATTGCTGTGAGTGACTGCTGGTAGAGAGACCACGGCTTGGTCTGAGAAATCCCTTCTGCTTGCTCGGGGTGTTGGTTATGTGTGTTCTCTGAAATACAGGGCACGTTTCTTGCAAAGCTGTGTTTCTGTCGCTGTCACTTTGCGGATGTGAGACCCCGACCGTGCAGGTGTAGTGCAGCTAAATGGGGCAGTGGGGTGGCTGTTGTAGGCCAGAAAGCACTCAGCGGGATGCCATCCTGAGACGGGAAAGCCCTGGTCCTTCCCCACAATCTGTCTCGTGGATTGTGGTGGGTGCTGATATCTCAAATCTGTTGTGTTTCTTCCCGTCCCCTGGAGTGGCACCTGAGGCTCACGCTTAGCTGTGCTGTGGGTCAGTGCTTTGCTGTTCCGCTGCTGGCAGTGAAGTTTTGTGCTGTCTTTTTTCCTGCTGCTCCGTCTCCTTCTAAACTGAGCGGCGGTTGGGGACTGACTGGAAAGCTGCTGCTGCCTCAAAGTGGGCTCTTGGAGGTGAGAATTGTGCTGCTGGTGGGGGATCAGTGCAGTCGCTAAGCTGGGATTGCTTTAAATACTTCCCTGTGCCGAATAATTTGGTAGTCCCCATTGATGGTAAATTTCTGACGTTTGTGTGTGTTGCTGGATGTGTTTGCTGGGTGTCTAGGCTGGAACAGAGGGAGATGTGTAAGGGCTGAAGTCCCGCTGCTTTCCAGCGTGACAGAGGCTCCTCAGTGCCTCTGAGCCCAGGCGTGAGCACGGGCTGCTGGCAGCTCAGTGGGTGAGGCTGTGGTAGGGAGCTCTCTTAAAACCCGTGCCCGGTGCTGGCATTGTGGTCTCAGAAGAAGTGAAATTATTTGGGATAAAAATGTGATCCTGTCCATGTGCGGCATGGCGGCTGCTGGGCACTGCCCTCGCTGTCCCTGCCAAGTGCTGCTGCCTCGCACTGCCCTGCTCCATCCCGGGGCCAAAGCCCTTCCAGGCATTAAAGCCTGGGTAATTGCCCTGGGTGTGGGTTGGTTTGAGTGCCGTGGCTGCGAGAGGTGGCCTGTCCTCTTCTGGGTCCTGAACCCCTGCGTGCTGCTGGAGGATGGAGGTCTGCAGTTGGAGCCTCATCTGCAGCAGTGCAAAACTTCTGCTGGATTTGCAGGCAGACGGGTGGAGGGAATGGCTGCATGGAGCCGGTGGATGCTGCAAAGGGCCCTGCTGGGTGGGAGGTGGCTCTGTGCTGGGGCTGTCCCTGTTTAAGGGGTGGTGGGGGCCCGGTGTGGCCCTGAACTTTGTTCCCTCCTCGCAGTGCTCCTGACTGTGGCAGCAGTGCCTGCAGGCAGCACTTGAGGCCCTTCTCTCCAGGTCTGAGCCATGTGTTCCCTCTGTGGATGCACAAAGGATGGTTCTCCCTTTTCCCCATGCTTGTATTACTTGAAAATCACACAGCAAAGCACGGTGATGGCAGGAGATGACAAATGTAACTTCGCCACCAGCGCATTATGAATTGCTGCGCATCCCCTTTCCTGAAACAGCCTCCTGCCCTTTCCTTAACCTTGGGTACAACCGATGCTTTGCAGTATTATTTTTTTCCCCCCCCCCTCTCATTCTTCTGGTGTTACACTGCGAATGGCGCAGCGTGCCATTGACTTTGTTCCTGCACGACGAGGCTGTGTGAGGTGTGTGCTGTGCTGCAGTCCGTGCCGTGCACCGCACAATAGCAGCACTCAGCCTGAAGTGCAATTTGGGAGCGGAGCAGTTCGCTTCCGCGCCTCGTTTGGATGAGCTCAGTGTGCACACAGATACAGAGGGAGGAAAGAGGCAAGCAGGCAGACGTTCGCTGCTCTTAGCCCGATTGTGGCTTACGTAAGGATGGTTTACTTACATGGCTTTGGTGGTGCAGCATGCCCTGCCTGCAGTGCTGGGGCTGTCGGAGTGGTGCTGTGCATCACCTGCAGCCCATCCACCTGCGTCCATCCCAGTGCAAGTATCTCTGTCCTAGAGCCATGCAGCTCCTCCAGCACTTCTCTTTTCTCTCTGAACTTTTCTCGAAGCCATCTTGGAACTTCTCTTTTTCTCTGGGATAAGAATGCATTAAAATAATGGAAAGCACTTAGTTCCCTGTAGATTGTTCGAATTTGCTGCTTTTTTTCTTTTTCTTTTTTTTTTTTTTCTTCTTTTGAGCAGACGTGAGCAGGGTTTTGTTGCTCTTTGCTTTTGTCAACAGCTGTGGGTTTTGTGGAGCAGGTGGGGAGACTGAGGGCTGCCTGGAACCCTGCTGGGAATGGAGCTTTTTGGTGCTGTTTTAAAGGAGGGCAGGCCCTCCAGGTGCTCACCCTGCCGGGCAGAGGTTCGGTCAATTAAGTGCTATTTTTTATTTCTTTTATATTGCAATACATGAGGTTTAGGTCAGATCTGCATGCATGGGGACAACCTGGGGAGGGCAGTGGCACTGCAGCGCTGCTGGATGCTGCGGTTGCATTTATCCCTGAGAGCTCTGGGAGGGGGTTCTGGGCTCAAGGTCCCTCCACAGTGGATGCAAGGGAGTGAGCCCTATAGCACCCAGAGGGCTGTGGGCACGGAGGTGTTCATTGGGGTGGGTCAGCCCTGAGATGAGCGCTGACCCCATAGCGGAGTCAGACGTGGCACATCCAGCACGGTCAGGTGGGCTTGCATGGATTTGGTTTTGTTTCCAGGAGAGAAATTCCCAGCTCAAACTGGAGTCTGTAGCTGTACTGGAAGCTGTACTCGGGGAATTGCTGCTTTCCAAGAGTACCCGTGTTGACCAGCTAGTGGCAACAGAAGATTAACTATAGCAAAGGCAGGCAGCGCTGCGCGGCGGGGCTGGAGGCTGGAAGGCTGCGCTGGGATCCCCTGCTCCCCATGGCAGCAGTGGGGTTTGGGATGTCGGTGTGCCAGGAGTGAGCTTTGTTACTGCAGGGAGAAATGTGCTTTTCTCCAGGAGGTTTCTCTGTGCGCACTGGGGTTGGGGTGGGGGGTGAGCGTCCTCCAGGGCAGCCTGTGCTCAGTGCAGGAGGGAACTGCCTCCAAAATGTGCTACCTCTGCCTTTCTAAGCCCTGGGTATGGCTGTGAGGCTAGGCTGGCTGGCCAATGAGCCTCAGGGCTGCCATAGTGATGGGGTGCTGCTGCTGGAACCCCCTGAGCTGCAGGGTTGTGCTGGTGCCAGGGAAAGGAGTGCAGGCACAGGGCTGTGTGAGCCAGGATGGGGACAGATTGATGTCACCTGTGGGAGCAGTGAGGGGCTGATATCATGCTGCTGGCACATATGTTAGCAGTCACAGGTGGCTGGAAAAGCACCTCCCAGGGCAGCAAAATGCCTGGTGGAGCATGGGGGCAGATGGGCTGGAGGGAAAAGGGGAGGAAATAGAAATACTTTGGTTGAAGCCTTTCATTGACAATGCTGTCCCGATGGTGCAGCTCGTTTTGGGAATTTCCCTCCTGCATTGGGCAGCGGGAGATCTCGACCAGCCCTCCTCGCTGTGCCAGCATCGGGCAGGGATCTGCCTGTGTGTAACCAGCTGAAGAAGTGGTGCCACTTAAAAGAATTGAATGCTCGTGCTGCTGCTCGGGTCCCGGCTAATTTGGTTAAGGTTTCCAGTGTCCAGACAGTATGGAGACACTTAATGGTATTGAAGAAGCAGAATGGTATGCGGAGGGGGTGAGCAGCGATCGTGGCTTCCTGCGTCTGCACTGCTGGGCAGAGCTTTCTGGCAAGGAGATGGGGCAGATAGGGGCTGGCAGGGAGGGAGGCGCATGTACTTGGGGGAGGCACGAGTCCCTCTGCTTCTTATTACCAGCTCCCTGTCAGTCTTGCACCCCTCCCTCTGTGCCTCCAGCTTCGCTGTCTCCGTGCAAGAAAAAGTCTGCGTGAAACCAGACTGGCTTTGAAAGCAGCAGAGAAAGGGGAGAAATTTTCCATTAGCAGCATCAGCAGTAAAAGAGATTTCCCAGTCACCTGGTAACTGCTGTGTTTAGGAAGATTACGGTGCTGATGGGGCTGCTCCTAGGCTTGTTCAAAGGAGCTGTCCTGGTAGGGATGGGGAGCAGTGGCCGCTGGTTTTGGGGTCTGGGACCTTTCTTTCTGTGGTGTTGGTGGGATGTGCCTGTGGGGAGGTGCTGTGCTTGCTGCAAAGACCTAAAAGTAAACTTAGTGTGGGAATTGACCCTCCCCAAAGCAAATGGCAGACGAATAGGCAGTGGGTCCAAGGATTCCAGTGGTGGATCTAGTGCTGACCTGCAAAACCACCAGCTCTCCCCACTTGTTCTCTTCACTTGTGTCCCATTTGGGCTCAAGGCTGGGGATGCCTGACTGTGGTTGCAGCAGTTCCCTGTGGTGTGGGATGGGGAGATGCAGGAGGCTGGCAGTCCCCAAGGACATCCATGCAAGAACTCAGCTGTACTGCTGTCTTTGAGGCTTTGGGTCACATTCTTTTTCCCTTTCCTTATCTCTTGGGGGGGACAAGAGGGGCCGAGGCTGCAGTGCCTTCTTCAGTCATAGTCATTCTTTCTCATCTCCTGTAACTCTCTGCTGTGTAAATTGGAGGACTTTAAGCTCCCTTCTGCCAAGCTCGCAGCTTGGGGGGTTTCTCCCTGCAGCACTCTAGCTGGTGTCACTTTGCAGTGGAGCTCTGTGTCTCCCCAGGGCATGGGAGAGAGATGGAGGGCTCTGGGAGGAGGTGCCTGTGGGTGAAGTTGGAAGGCGATGCAGAAGGCGGTGGGTGGGTGTGCATTCCCTCGCCCATCCAAACTGGGCAGAGCAGGGCTCCAGCTACACCCACAGACTCATTTATAGGTTTCGATTCATTCTCATCTCCCAAAGGGCCCCCTGGTCCTGACCAGCAGTGGGCTTTGGGGTATGAGGCTCTGAAGCTGAGGAGGAGGGATGCTGCAGAGGAACTGCTCGCAGCATTTTGGGGACCTGACAGGTGCATTTGGCAGGGAGACAGCCTGCGGGCTGCGAGGTAGGTGGCATCAGTCTCATTTGCACAAGCAGCCCACTGGGTGCTGCATCCCCATCCTCGGTGATGCCGAGGTGGCTTTGTCACACGCAGCCCCTGGGCTCTGGCTGAACTTTGTGTTCCAGCAATAAAGCGGAGCTGGGAGCTGTGTGCTGTAACAAAGCCCGCAGATGTAACACACCCGTCTTGCAGCACACCTTTCATCTCCAGGAGTTCCAGAGGAGCTTTGCGGATGTGCTGTGCTGCAGGTGATGGAGTGCCATTGGTGATGGCTACGAATGCTCCCTGCCTCGCCTGGGAGCTGTGTGGGGTCGGGTCTCAGCTCAGAGTTGCGCTCTGCTTGTTTTTCCCTAAGCATGAGTTTCCTGGGAGTCAAAGGAGAGTGGTGCAGCTGTTTGTTATGCAAAAGCAGTGAAGAAATATTCTTCCTGGGGGCAGTAGCAGTGGGTGGGGATTACTTTTTGCACGGCTTCAACAGCTTTGGATGTCGGCAGCACAAGAGTTCACAGGGGAACGTGCCCTCCATGTGGCCCCAGGAAGATGGGTGATCCAGTTGGAGTGCTGAGAAATGGCTCCTGGCCATAAGGGCAGAGTTCAGCTGTGGGGCGTGGGGCTGCTTTGGGGGCAGCAGTGGGGGCTGAGACCACATCTTGTCACCCTGCATCCCCTTCCCAGGTGACACCTGCTCCTGGCATCCCCAGAGCTGCAGTGGTGGGAGTTTAAAGTGCTGTCGTTAGTGGCAGCGCCCAAAAATCCACATTGCAAGTGGGAGAAGTGGCACTAAAAGAAGCCGTCATCAGAGGCATATGCTTGAAAAGCTGAAGTTAGCTCGAATCTATTTCGGTTTGGAGTGGTGCTCACTTAGCCTGCGTTGTTTAGCAGTTAGTTTATGGGATGCATTTTCCCATCCTGTGTCGCTCCTCCAGTGTGTGCCGTAAAACTGTAAAATCCGAACTTGCCTTCTCTCGTACCCATTAAGGGCATCCTGGTGCATGGAGATGGAGGATGTATGGTGTGCAGCATGGAGGGAGGTCGGGGCCGCTGCCTGTAGGGGCTGCTCACAGCCAGCATGGGGGATTGCTGCACGGCAGCTTGCGCTGTCCTGGGCTTTGCTCTGCTCTTGCAGCAGCTGGCCGTGCTGCCGAACAGCAGGCTGTGCCTTGAGCACACTGTGTCCTGTGCCATGTGGGAATGGGGCTGAGAATCACAGTGATGGCATCAGGGCAGGGTTTGGGCTTTGCCGAGTTAGGGTGCGGGGATACCCGTGGCATCCCAAAATTGAATGCTCTACCCAGAACGTGTGTGCCTGGGGAGGTGGTCTCTGCTGCCCAGGCTTGCTTTGCAGGCTGTTTTAAACCTGCCCCTCCTGAGAGGTTTTACAGCATGTTTTAATGAGCCACTGAAAGGCAAAACAGGAAAAAAATCCTGTTTGCAGCACTGCTCCCAGCTGGGCAGCCTGGGGCAAGGTGGGGATGCTGCAGGAAAGCTGTGCTTGGTGAGAGCCCTCCCTCTGCAGAGCAGCCCTTTGGTGTTCCTCCTCTGCCCCCACCCTGCTGGTGGGGACCTACGTTTGGCTCTTGAAGTTCTTTGGCATATTGCTGCACAGCCTTGGTGCGTGTGCTGTGAGTGATTTTTAAACTCATTTTTCAGCAGACCTTGGTTTGCAGAGCCTCCCCTTCCCGCAGCAGGAATGGTGCACATCTGCTGCAGCTCCGTGGTCACCTCCCTGCGGGGTGCTGTCCCACATTGCTGTGTCCTACATGGAGCTGGCATGGGGCAGCAGCTCCTCACCCTAGAGTGGCTGGGAAGTGAAGAAGTCCGTGCCCTGGCCGTGGCACAAGTTGCAAACGTTGCCTGTTAACGTGGGATTGCAGTTATCACTGCTTGTTCTGATCGCCTCTCCGTAAAACGGTTCTGAAGGCACCTGAGGGCAAAGCAGGAGGTGTTGATATTCTTCTTTTGCTGTTGTTGGGTGAGGGAAAGCTTGGATGGAAGACAAGCTTTCTTGTTTGTAATGGTGCTTCTCACCTTGTCTGTAGCAGCTGGAGGGCACGGGTACCGGGGAATGAGCTGCAGCTTCCTGGGACAGCTGGGAGCGTGTTGCTCAGCCTGCTCTACTTCTTGCAAATCCATCCTGATACCTGCAGGGTTGGGGAGCTGCCCAGGGAGCACCATCTGTGCCCAAGGGAAGGACTGGAGCAGGAGCACGGTCCACTGGGGCCACAGGTCCGTTCTGTGCAGCCCTCGGGAGTTTGCTGCTGCCTTTGGACGTGATGCTTGCTTGCCCTTGGCTGTGGTAGGGGTCTGTGCCTCTTGTATAAGCTGCAAGGATCGCACAGCAGCTCCACCCAGTTCTTCATCCATCCACCCATCCATCTACTTTTCCATCCATCCCTCTGGTTCCCATCCATCCTTCCATTTCTCCATCCATCCCTCTGGTTCCCATCCATCCTCCCATTTCTCCATCCATCCCGTGTCTCCCAGCCATTCTGAGTGCTGACCAAGGGTCTGTGTGCGGGGAGGGGTGTTTGTGTTAATTAGTGCTGGATGAAAGGAAAAGTTGTCGTTACTCAAAGGGCAACGTGTTCCAGTTTTATTGCAGCTCCTCGGTGTGGGGCTTTAAAGTTGTATGTGTGTGTGAACAATAAGAAAAGGTATTTTGAAGCAGAAAGGGCAGCATTGTTATGAAAATGCTGAAGGGAAATCGTGACACTGTTTTGAAGATGAAAGTATTAGAGCAAATTTAAACTGACATGTTTAAAAAAGAAAAAAAAAAAAGTTTGCATGAAAGACAGCTCTTGACAAAACCTTCCCTGGCCAGAATGGGTCGGGGCCATCCGCAGAGGTGGGCACAGCCCACGTGGGGGCTTTGCCTGTTGTCTGTGGCCCAAGAGGACGTGATGGTGCTGGTGGTGCTCCTGGAGCTGAGGAGCGGTGGGAGCAGCTGTGCTCGTTGTGGTTCAAGCTGGTCTGAAAGCTGACAAATGCAAACAAATTTTTCACAGCTGTTTAGCAAGCATCTGCATAATGGATTAGCCAAAGGACAGCATCTGGGCTGTGGGTGGAGGGGGGAGGCTGGAAATGGCCTCCTGCAGCCCTGGGCTGCTCTAGCTGGGGCAGGGGCTGGCTGTGATGCAAAGTCAGGAGGGGCAGAGCGTGGGGAGTTCCCAGCAGCTCACAGCTTTCTCCAGAGACTTCTCTAGAGATTTCTCCATCTCCACAGCCTCTGCTTTGCCTCTCCTGTCTGAGCTGCAGGTCACTGAATCATGGAATGCCCCAAACTGGAAGGGACCACTGGGGATCCTAGAATCGTTTGAGTTGGATACGACCTTTAAAGCTCATCTAGTCCAATTCTCTGCAGTGAACAGGGACACCTGCAGCTTGATCATAGAATACCCCCAGTTGGAAGGAGCCCATAAGGATCACTGAGTCCAATTTCCAGCTCCACGCAGCACCACCACCCAAACCCTATCCCTGTGTCTGAGTGGTGTCCCAGTGTTCCCTGAGCTCCAGGCCCGTTGCCCTGGGAGCTGTGCTGTGCCCACTGCCCTTTGGGGTACAGCCTTACCCAGCCCTCTGCTGACAGCTCCATGCCATCCCCTTGGGTGCACCCCACAGGGATGCAGGACAGAAGATGACATCTGTGGTGTGTGATGGGTCGGATAGCGCAGCTGGACACCCATCTGTGCCTCTTCTTGGCATTTTCTTTTCCTTGACCTAAATGCATCACCGTGGGGTGATGGGTTCGTGTTGCTGTTCAGCTCCAGTTTCCATTGCGTGCTCTCCGATACCCAGAGCCTCTGAGGCTGTGCCCTGTAATTAAAAGCCATCTATTATGATGTCTGAGGGGGCTGTGCTAGTTACGGGGCCACGAGCCCTGGCTGCTGCAGAAGCGCTGTCAGGCAGTTCCTTCATCAGAAAATAGGCACCAAAAATTCTTCTTCCACCCCCAACTTTGTCTTCCTGCCAGTCCTGGATTCCAGGTTTATTTCAGGGTCCTTTCTTTTGGGTTCGGGTGGGTGTGCAGCGAGTATTTTTTGCCATGTGAGTCTGACAGGCCCTCGGGGAGGATGAGTGGGTGCCTCGAAGCTTGAGGGAGAAGCTTGGCAAACGCTTCATTTCCAGGCATCTCTTTGCATTTTTGGCTGCAGCTGCTTTTTTATTCCTGCTGCTCTTCAACTTCTGTGGAACAGCTCAGTGCCACCCCAGCAGCACCACCATCCAGGAACAGTGCTTATCCTGTTCCTAGAAAGCTTGGCAATGGAACCTGGGCAGGTCCTGATGTTCTCCCACTGTTTCCAACCTCTGCGTTGCGATGGATGGGACAGCCCTGGGCTCCCTGTGCCTGCTGCTCCCACGTATGAGAGTGTATCACGTACCGGCATGGTGACATATCGCCTTGGTGGCTTCTGGAGGAGGGGAGAGTAGAGAAGTGGAGAGACTGGTTTGCAAAGCAGCGCTTTGGTGGTGGGACAGGGCACTGGCAGTGCGGTTGGGACTGGGAATCATAGAGTCTTTGGAGTTGGAAAGGACCTTTAAAGGCTACCTGGTCCAATTCTGCTGCCATGACCTGGGACACCTGCAGGTGCCCAGAGCCCTGTTGCCTCACCATGAATGTCTCTGGGGATGGAGCATCCACCACCTCTCCAGGCAACCTGTGCCACTGCCCTTATTGTGGAAAACTTTTCTTATATCCAAACTAATCCATTCACCCTTATCCTGTCACAGCATACCCTGCTAAAGAGTTTGTCCCCTTCCTTCTCATATCCCTGTAGATACTGACAGCTGCTCTCAGCTCTCCCTGCAGCGTTCTCTTCCCCATGCTGCACTGTCCCAGCTCTCAGCCTGTCCTCATAGGGAGCTGTTCCATCCCTTGGTGCACTTCTGTGTTGCTCCTCTGGATGTGCTTCTACAGATTCATGTCTCTGTTGTACTGAGGACCTCACATCTGGATGCAGTGCTCCAGGTGAGGTCTCAGCAGCACAGAGCAGAGGGGCGAGGGGGCTGAAGGAGGTGAAAGCGGCATGTTGGTTGGAAGGTAGAGGGAAGGGAAGCTTTGGCCTTGTGCAGATCCATCTGGTGGATAATGGGGCTTTGGAGGGGCTCTGGGCTCTGCATTGTGCCCTTGCTGCTGGCTCACAAGGTGACCTTGACTGAGTGAGCAGTGTGTGCTGCTCAGTGCACAGCAAGAAGAGAAAGATGTGAGTGGGGGGAGATGTTACATGGGCTGAGCATCCTGGGGTGTGCCCATTGCCCATCTGATGGCAGCAGCTCCCCAGGCGGCTGGTGGGTCAGGCTGTGATGGCACAGTCCCATTAGCAGTTAGGGTGCTTCTTTGCTTTTCCTGTACTAAAACTGCTCTGCATTGTTTCAAGTTCCCCTCCTCCCCAGCACATGCACAGCATCTCCTGATCTGTGCTGAGGGGTAACCTTAGCAACTCTGCTTTGGGAGGTGTGGGGATGCATGCAGCTGCCTTGCACAGGACCCCAGGAGTGTTTCTGTCCCTGGGGTCACTGCAGTGCCCACCCTGCAAAGCAGCATGCATGCGAGCAGCTGCATCTGTGCTGCTTGTGCTTTCCTTGCTGATGCATGGGCTGGGTGCACCACCTGGTGCTGCAGTCCTGTGGAGAAGTGAGAGAGGGAGTGCTGCAAAAACTATGGGTTGCAGGAGCCTTGCCTTCGGCCCACCCCATCCCATAGGTGCAGCCAGTAGCCTTTGGCTACTCCAAATGCTGCTCAGAAATCTTTTTTTTCTTTTTGTTATTATTTTTTATAGCAGCTGGGAGTGAGCCAGGGCGAAAATGAGCCGAGGCCGCTGAAGGGAGATAAGCTGAGACGTAAACTGTGATTTTCTGCCCTGTGAGCCCTATGCATGGATTTCATCTTTTAATGGAAGTGCAGTAAATAAAAGCCATTTTCACAATAAGCTGAGCAACAGGTCATAAGCGTCTGAGCCACTGAAATTGATAGAAGTGAGCTAAGCGTAACAAATCTCCCAAAATTGCACCAGACTCCACTTGTATCTAGTCCCTTCCTGCATCTCACCAATTACAGCAAATGGCAATTATTTCTGAGCCAGAGATTTCTCTGAATAAAACCTCACTCAAACCGGAGATGCTTTATCTTCTTTTTAAATACATTTGTGCCGGAGGAAAAACCCCCGATGGGGAGAAATCCCATTTGATGGGGCTTTCCCATGCAGTGTGCAAGGACAGTCAGTGCTGGCCATGCATCTCGTCCTTGTTGGGATGGAGCATCAGTCACCATCCCTGGAGGCGTTCAGGGGATGTGGCACTGGGGGATTTGGTCAGTGGGCATGGTGAGGCTGGGTTGGTTGTTGGGTTTGGTGATTCTCCCTGTGTTCCATCTCTGGCTTCTCCCTGCTTTTCCAGCTGGGTGCAGTTCTGGGTTCCAGTGACACCACAGTTCCAAGAACAGTGCATGGGGTGCAGTTCCCTCATCCTCACTGATTTGTGGGGAGTTATCTGGGATGCTATTTGTGCACACTGCTCCCCACCCAATGCAAGATGTGCTCAGCCCTGCTTCTTCCCTGTGCACGGCAATGGAGTTGCTGAGTGCTGCTGGAGCTGCTAATGGAGCAGCCATTGCAGCCTTTGTCTGCCATGAGATGGAAGGTGCAAGAGGGTCTGTGGGCTCTGATTGATGCCATCAGTGCTCCCTTATCAGATAACCCTGGAGAAGCTGGATGATCTCTGCCTGGATTTCTCTGGGAGTTGTAGATGAGCAGCTCCTCACTGGGTGCAGGGCTCCTGATGTGGCACCCTCCTGAATCCCTGAAACATTGCAAAAGGCCTTGAATTGTCCAAGGAACAATTTGTCTCTCCAGTGTTGGTAGGGGAAGTGCATTGCTGGGAGTTGTGCATGGCGTGGAACAGGACAGGAGGGGTGCAGTGTTCTCACAGCCTCAGCAAGCCCTGGGATGCTGTGGATTGCTCCTTGCCCCGTGCTCCATCCTCCCCTGAATGCAGCTACCCTCTGTTTGGTTTAGCAAGCACTCTTTTTGTTTCCTTCCGTCTTAACCAGCTATAATCCGTGCCCGGCTGTGCCCCTTACTGGGCAGCCATTTATTTTCCTTAATCTTTTATGAAGCACTTTTATCATAAGCTCTCCGAAAATCCGCTGAAATTAGACCCTCTACATCATCTTCCTCTGTTCTGAAGCCTTTCCTTGGCCTCCCGTACCACCAGGCTGCCTGGTGCCTCTCCTCCACCGTTCCTTACGAAAGTGGTGCTGCCCTGACCTGCTCAGGTTGTGCTGTGTTACCTTCTGCATTGGCTGACCCTGGCTGCATCTTTCTCTCCTGCAGGCTGATGTTTAGCTGTTGAGTCCATGGGTGTGCAGGGGAAGGGGTGTGCAATGTGTGATTGAGCCTGGCTCTGTGCTGGGAGTTTTGTTTTTTCCCGTGCTGTGGATGAGGCTCATGCTCCAGGCACGCACCTGTGGCCTCTCCCTGATGTGGAAGATAGCATTGCTTGGCCTCTCTGTATATGGAGGGGAAATAAGGCTGCTCAGAGCAAAGCCCCCCAGCCTTGCAGGTTGAATCATAGAATGGCCTGGGTTGAAAAGGACCACAATGCTCATCCAGTTTCAACCCCCTGCTATGTGCAGGGTCACCAACCACCAGACCAGGCTGCCCAGAGCCACATCCAGCCTGGCCTTGAATGCCTCCAGGGATGGGGCAACCTGTTCCAGTGTGTCACCACTCTCTGAGTGCATGAGTCTGTCCTGCAGCTGGGGCTGCAATTAGCTAAATTCAGGCTGAAAATGAAGCACAAATCCCCAAATGAAATTAGCTGGCCGCTGCTGGATGGGGCCGTGCTGTGTGACTGCGGCCATCACCTGCTCTTCTGTGGCTCAGAGTAGCCCCTTTCTGGCAGAGCTGCTCATCTGTCTCCTTGAGGTGAGCTCTCCCTGCTGGGACGGGTTGCTCTCAGCTGATAGGGGCATCACCTTCTGCATCCACTTGGAAAACTGGAGTTTAGAGAGGTCAGAATCAAGAGTGAGGGCTAATGTTCTATATTGTTTAGACCAGAGCCGTTGCTTTCATGATCTGATGTGCTCTGGCCATTCTAGGAGCGTTGTTCTGTTCTAGGAACAACGGCTCTGACCATTGAAGGAAAAGTTTATACCTTTATATACGTGTGTGCGTATATAAAAGCGTATTTAAACATGTTGGCTAATCCATTGCAAGTAATTGTTATTGGTTACACAAATTACTGGCAATATTGCTGTGACTGTATTACAGCTTAAATTCTCACTTGATTGCTAGCACATAATTTTTAGCAAATAACTAAAGCATTCCAACTTAAACATTGTCATAGTATCCTTTAAATAGGCAAATGAGGTAATTATAATCTCCTTGGATAATGGGATGGCTTCTACCTATAGCGGGCACATGGTGCATTTTAGTGATTTCAGCAGGCTTCACCGCTCTGCCTGTCCTTAAGTGGTAGTTCTGTACAGCTTAAAAAAAAATCAACTTTGATTGGGTTGATGAGAACTCTGTGAATGGAAGGGGGAGGATGGAACAGGTGGTGTTTGGGTTGGGCAGTGTTGCTGTAATGTGTCCTGGATGCTGGGAAGGACCTGGCTCATAAAGTGAAAGTGAATTGTACTTTGAGTCGATGCATGTTTGCAGTAAGTGAATCCAGTGCAGTAGGTTGGTCAATGTCCAGCCCTCGGAATTGGGAAGTGAGTGCTGCAGCTGAGGGGCACCCAGTGCCAAACCTGTCCCCCTGGGTGCCGGCCCCTTTCCCCAGCCGTGCTGCTGTTTGGTCCAGGAAGGAAAGCACAGCTGCAGTGTGAGTCCCACGGCTGTACCTCGCTGTGCTCACCACCTCTGATGATTGTTCATTTAGGAGCACGCCTGATTGCTGACAGCTTTTAGGAGTTGTGGCACAATTGAATCAGTTCCCTTTCAGTGCATAGAAGCCCTCCAGATTGTAATCATGATCCATTCTCCATCTCCGTGTTTTGCCCAGCAGGCAGCTGCCTCCAGTATGCTCCTTCTGCTCCTCCCAGCCCGCTCCCTTCCTCCTGGGATGCTTTTGCTCCTCTGCCCCAATTCCAAGTGCTGAGGTCCCTGCAATGGGCTGGTGACCAATGCTGTCTGCCCAGAGCGAGCCGATGCACTGAGGGTCAGCAAGTCAATGGAAAATTGAGTGTGGAGAGAATTAGGGCAGCAAGGCATAATAATAAAACCTATTGCTCTTGAAGCTGAGCCAGAAGAAGCTATAGAAGGAGGGCTGGGTGCCAACTTGAGGGAAAAAGTATGATTCAGTGTGGCCCTCAGCTCATCCATCTACAGGCTGGATTGGAGATGGGAATAGATTTTGGGACACGCAGGCAGTGGGAAGGTGATGCTGAGCTCTGTGCCATGCCCATAGCTGGGATGAGGTGTTGGGGAGGTGATGCTGAGCCCTGTGCCATGCCCATAGCTGGGATGAGGTGATGCTGAGCCCTGTGCCATGCCCATAGCTGGGATGAGGTGTTGGGGAGGTGATGCTGAGCCCTGTGCCATGCCCATAGCTGGGATGAGGTGTTGGGGAGGTGATGCTGAGCCCTGT
>JAOWBP010004368.1:3283644-3311517 GCA_028571105.1 Tragopan temminckii | reverse complement strand
GTTGGGGAGGTGATGCTGAGCCCTGTGCCATGCCCATAGCTGGGATGAGGTGTTGGGGAGGTGATGCTGAGCCCTGTACCATGCCCATAGCTGGGATGAGGTGTTGGGGAAGTGATGCTGAGCCCTGTGCTATGCCCATAGTGAGGGAGGGCTGAGCAGGAGGCAGCTCCAGCACAGTGGGGTGTAGAGGAGGATGTGGGGCTGCCCTGAGCTGTACGCAGGCTTGCTCTCCTCCTGCAGCCCTGTGCCTACAGCTTTTTGCAGCCTTGCTCTGCTTAACTATGGTCTGGCTGCTGTCAAGAACTGCTCTTCCTCTCCCTGTAGGGTTTGGGGTGGGAAATCTGAAAAGAAATATTCAACAGAGAACAGTTTGGTGCTGTGCTTTGAGCTTTGTTTTTTTTGTTGCTTTAGCTGTACTCAGCATGCATGCTTTTTTTCCAAGGGGGAAATCTCCAACTTGTTAAACAGTAGATGCCTGAGGTCCATGGTGTGAAGGGCTGAGTGGAAATTCCTTTGCAATGAAACACCTGTGCTGCAAAGGCTCTGAGCAAGTGTGTGCTGAAGAGCATCCTGTAGGCTTCAGGGGCTGTTTGCTTTGCTGTGATCCCTCCCTTTGGAAAAAAGGGCTGCATGAGTGTGGCAGTCAGCAAAACGTAGAGCCCATCTCTGTGATCCTCCTCCCCGCAGCCAGCCCCAGCAGGGGCTGCTGAGCATGGGCTCAGCTCTCACAGCCGTGTTATCGGCTGTCTATAGGCTGCTTTGTCTCCAAGGCTTTCAAACTTTCCTTTGTCCCAGGAAGTCAGAGTAAATTGCAGGCAGCCAGCTAGAACGTGCTTTCCTCGGGGATCCGTTTTCCTCAGCAGATAAGCAGGATTTTGTTAGGCACTGAGGTCTCTGCAGGCTCCCCAGCCTTCCTGCTATACAGCTGGTGATTTTGGGCTGCAGGATGACACGTGTGCCTGGGGAGCCCCTGACCGAGCTGGGAAACAGGGTAGTGGCTGGGGAAGCACAGGCATCCCTGCAGCATCCCCTCTGCACCTTGCTGCATCCTGCAGCATCCTCAGCTGCATGCATGGACGCTGCTGCTCCCACTGGGGTTTCCCCAAGGATGGCTTCCAGGTGAGGGAAGAACCAGCCCTCATCCCATTCCAGAGCCTCACCAGGAAGCACATGGCCCCAAATCCAGCTTCAGATCACGGCCGTGAGTCGGTCCGGGTGGAGGAGCTCATATATCCTTGTTTCTCTAAATGAAGGATGCACTCAAGCAATTGAAAACAACTTCTGGGACAATCTCGTTCCATTATGTCTAATGGAATTGGGTATACGTGGTGCGTAGTGTGTGCTGATATCTTAGAGAAACAAAGAGGGATTTTCCCATTATTCAGAGAATGGATGAGACGTGAAATGAACTCCTCAGAGGCGTTTCAGTTTGTCACAATAGAGCAAAGTGAGTCACATCTGGAGGATTTGGGAACAAAATGTGTGCAAGTTTGTATTCCCCATGTTTGCGTGTTCCTTCCTCTCTATTTTCCCCCCTCTTTCCTTCTTTTTCTGTTAAAATTTGGCGGCAACAACCCAAAGTCCAAGGACATTTCTTACAAAGAGATGACAGCAGCCTCTTGGCTCTGTCCCTCGCTGTCCCCAGGGTGGGCTGGAGCTCATGGTTGTGCTGTGGGGTCCGAGCTTTGCTCCTGCCTTCTGATGCAGGCAAACACACAGGTTTCCAATGGAAGCATCAGCAGGCTCTCCTGAAATGGGTTTTGTTTGCCGTTCTGTTGGTGAGCCCAGAGGAGACATTGGGTTGTGTCTTAAAAGCTGGCACTGACCACGAGGACTGGCAAATGCAGTGAAGCAAAGCGAAGCATCTCAGCTCTTCAGAACGCAGCAGCTGCAGCATACCAGGAATACCTAAATATCCTGTTGAGCTGCAATAATTAATCTCATATTGATAAGTAAGCTAATGGAGTCAATGGACTATGGGATGTTGTATGGGCAGCGTTGGGATTGTTCAATGCTTGCCAGCCAGAGAGGAATGAACAAAGCTTTCCTCACTGTTTTCCACTCAGACTGTATACTTCCACTGAAGAAACGGGGGAAGGAAAGGGGTGAACGCCCCGTTTGTACCCTTGGGCTGGCTGGATTAGAATTAAAAGGGTAATTTTACTTGGAAATATTGTTTTCCATGTCTGGATTCCAAGAGGTTTTGTTGAGCATCGTTTGGCTGATTCTGCACTGTGGTGTTTCTGGGGGGCTGGGATAGGGCTGGAGATGCAGCGCAGGCAGCAGCTCCCCTCCATCACCTCGTGTTGATTTCGGAAGGGATGTGGAGTCTTTCTTTCATGGCACCAAACGCTGTAGTTTGTTTCTCCTTCGGCAACATCGCTTAATTTTCTCCTGCAAAAGTACTGCCTGAAAATAAGTCTCTGACAGAAGAAACTTAATTAGAAAGAGACATAAATCTCTTCCATGGCCCTGCAAGTGCCCGGCTCCATCCCTGCTCCTTCCTTCTTTGGGTCTTTGTGCTGAGCTCCTCTCTGCTGCACCCTGATGAAGAGCTGCCTTGAAAGGCAACTCACAATTCTTAAAAGGACTGTTTCCCGACTTAACAAATCAATGCATTAAAATCTATAAATATTTAATCCCTGCTCGCCCTCTGGAGGAGCTCCATGCCTGCTGCCTTGCTCTTCTTCCCCCCTGTGCTAAGGTGAGAGCTCTCCCCATGGCACCCCATAGCATGGCTGCCCTATGGCGTCCCGCTGTCTGTAGGGGAAGCCCTCAAAGACCACAGATAGCATGGGAAAGCCCTGATGGTGTTTCTAGATGCGAGTCGACTAGCAAGTTGCATGGCATTCCCAGCAGGTTTAACCCTGGAGCTTGTAAGGGTGTGGGAGTTTTGTTTCTAAGCATTCTCCCATCTGCTTGAGATGCCCAACGGTGATCTTGGCAAGATAAAGAGTCTTTGGCAATCATAGACTCGTTTGAGTTGGAAGGGACCCTTAAAGGTCAAATCAGTCCCACTCCTCATTCCACCTTCCTGTCCCAACCTGTTGTGGGAGCGTGGCTCACCCATAGCTCTCATTTCTGTGCATGCTGCAGCCCTGAGCTGCACGACACCAACCAACCCCCAGGCGAGCTCTAACAATCTCTAGAGAAGAGACATCAATAATGTGACTTGTGACTGGGGTCCTTCATCACTTGGAACACTGCGAGGTTTTTTTTTCCCCTCTCCCCACTGCAATTACGTGCAAGGCCTTGCATCACCTGCTGTCAGAGCTCCCAGGGAGAGGCAGGGATTGGCTGAAGGGTTTTTGGGGCTGATGGCTTGAGGGATGGGAGCAGGCCCTCCTTCGGTCACTCCTGTGCTGCCGGCTGTGTGTCAGTGAGCTGTGACTTTAAGAAGCCCCAACAATGTGAGTGCTGGCGTTTTTCTGGGGAGATGTATCCCAAAGTATGGTGTTGGAACCCTTGATGCCCCATTAGTGCTGGCAATCAGTGTGGGGCTGGGAGGGCTGCGTGATGGCTTCTGCTGTAGGAACCTTGGCCGGGTGTCCTGTTGCCCATGCGTTGTCTGCAATCTGCCCTGCTCTAATTTCTGAAAATAGGAGAGAACCCAATAGGTGAGAATTTCTGGGGGCTGGCTCTGACGTGGGGATGCAGCCTGCAGGGAGGTGTGTGGGATCCATCCCATGCTGAAAGCCACGAGATGCCGAACGTCTTGATTTCACCCCACTCCCTGAAATGGAAAGGAAATTCCAAAACTCTCTCTGTGACAACTTTGACACTTCTGTTGCCATTTGCTCCGAAATTACCTTTCAAATATAGTTCAATCCTTCTCCAACAGAAGACCTGTCAGAGAGAGACTCTTCCAGGACAGCTGAGAAGGAGAGAGAGTGCTGCAGCATCCCTCCGAGGGAGCTGAACGTGGCACATCTCCGCTCCCAGCGCTGTGCTGTGCTCTCTCCTCCTGCAGCACGAATCCCAAAGGGAGGCAATGTTCTGAGTATTGTAATTTGATGATAATAATTCAGCATTTACAGAATCTTCCATCTTTTGAATAACAAAGCATGTCAGGAAAAAAGAATGTGATCCCCGGTGACAGGCGGGAGGATGAGAGGTGAAGTGACTTTGCTGGGTGAGCTGAGCTGCAGATCTGGAGGTGAAAGCTGCGTTTTGGGGTCTCAAGCTGTAGGGTTTCACCTTCCTGCATTGAGCAGGGAGGGGAGGCTGTGCCGGAGCTTGGGAGAGGATGGAATGACATTGTTCATCTGTAAAACAAACAAAAGCAAGCTCCTGAAAAACGATCCCGCTGCTTTCTGATGACATGTGAAATGTCAAAGCTGAGAGAGCAAGCAGTTTTTGCACTCCTGCCCTTGAAGAAGTGTTCAGACATCTGCATGGAAGCAGCATCCGTGTTATCATTATACCTAATTGTTCCAACTCCTCCTTATCTGCATGGCTTCCCCTCTGAGATGACCGAGTGAGGGGATGTGGGAAGGGGAGGGGGCAGTGAGTCAAAGCCTGGAAGTGGAACAGGAATTGTCTTTAATTAAAGTGCTGCGGCGCTGTACTCGCTGGCATGGCTCAGCAAGGCACAGCTCGAGGTGCGTGGCGGGCAGGCAGGGAGCAGAGTTTGGTGCTGATCGCTGGCTGTTTCTTTCTGAGATCTTTATTAAATGCTCCTGAATTAGTGGAGCTGCCCACAGGCCTCCTGCTGGGCTCTGGGTGGGAACAGGGCCGGGTGCATCTCTCCCTGCTCCAATGCCACCAGCTGTGTTCTTGCATCCTGCTGCCCGTCCCAGGCATGTGCTGCCTCTTCTCATCCCAGTGCTCTCATCATAGGTTGGAAAAGATCACTAAGATCCAACCCCATCCCACCGTGCCCACTGAGTGCATCCCTCAGCACCACATCTCTGCAGTTGTGGAACACCTCCAGCACGGTAACTCCACCACTCCCTGGGCAGCTGTGCCAATGGATTATCATTCTTTTGGAGAAGAAATGTTTCCTAGTATCCGTCCTGAACCTCTCCTGGTACAACTTAAGGCTGTCCCCTCTTGTCCAATTGCTGTTACCTGGAAGCAGAGGCTGACCTCCACTCTGCCACAACCTCCTTTATTGCTGGGGAGCACAGTGATGTTGCTGTGGTGTGTTGAGGGGTTTAAGGAGCCTGGTGTGAGGAAAGAGGGGGCCTGGATTGAGCATCCAGGCTGCTGGTGGTGAGAACACACATCCCTGCAATATGCAAAACACTTGCAGGAGCAATGGGAATTTCTGCCTGACCTCAGCTGGTGTGATCAACTGATGCCCTGAAGCATGAAAATAAATAGCTCTGACTCATAAGAACAAGTGGTGCAATTACTTTAGCTCGGATAAAATATTTGTAAGTATCTAATCCTTTCCTGTACCGTGTGCAGAAGCGAGCACTTATCTCCCTGCTGCTCCCCTTCCCCACCCCGTGCTCTGTGTGCAGTGCCTTTGCTCACGCAGCAGTGCAGGGAGGGATGCTGTGACCCCACAGCCACCATTCACCTCTCGGAAGTTATTCTACCCATCCCATGTAGCTGAGGGCAGGGCAGGGGATGCTGACAATGGCCAGCCCCACTGAACACCATGCAGAAAGCTGACTGCAGATTGCTTTATGTGCAGGGAGCCATATGGGGTTGCCCGTGGTTATGAGGCTGAGCGTGGGGTGTGCTCACTGCTAGGGTCAGGCACCAGGCTCCCTAAAAAGGGACCCCCCCCGTGCCAACTGCTGCCTTGCCCTGTAGCTCTCTGCATTCGCCTGGTAATGTCCCAGGCTGTCTTTGTGCTCTTCTTGCAAAGTGCAGAGATTTTTTCTGACTCAAGCATCTTATTTTTTTAAAAAGTATTTTTGTCCAACACTGATTTAATGGTACTTTTCTTCGAGCTAGCTTTTCTTCTCAAGCACTCCTTGTTTCCGAACTAATTGTCAAATGAACATTAAGTTGACAGCAAAACATTTTAAGTGGTTGTTTTTTTTTTCCCTCAATGCTTTCAGCAAACAGAAAAATGACTTAATCACATGGCTGTGCCCTGATGTCCAATCTGCCTTTGGTTGTGCTATATTTGGACAGATGTACGTGGCAATGCGTTCCTCTTTTTTTTTTTTTTTTCCTTTCCTCCTTTTTCTCCCGATTTCACAGTCAGCAGGAAAATAGCCCTGACTTCAGCTGTGCTATTGCAGGATTAGCATCTTGCCAGGACCTGAGCAGTGCAACTGAAGGTGTGCAGGTAGTGGGTTTGCAAGGTTCCCTGCAGCACCAGGGCGAAGGACTTATTGCTGGATGGGGACTGAGTGGCACTGGGGTGCTGCACCCAAGCTGCTCCGAGGCAGTCTGAGTCTACAGAGCTAAAAGTAGGGATGCTGCAAGTCTGGATTGCTGTTCCTCATCCTCCTCCCAGCCCTCGTCCTATGTTCCTTGGGGCAGCGGTGGTGGTGGGACCGTGGGGTGATGGGATGTTGGATGTCAGTAAGGAGAGCTCCATGCTGGGAGAGTCCTGGTGGTGTTAGGGATTTGTTGGCCTCATAGTGGTGCAAATGGGTTTCTGCATCTGAATGTAGTTGAAGCTGCACTTCAGGTACTGTGTTCAGTTTGGGGCCCCTCACTGCAAGAAAGGCACTGAGACCCCGGAGCGTGTCCAATGAAGGGGTGAGAGGTGATGACCTTAAGCTGTGCCGGGGAGGCTGAGGTTGGGTATCAGAAAACATTTCTTCTCAAAAGAGCAGTGATGCAGTGGCACAGCTGCACAGGGAGCAGTGGGTCACCGTCCATGGAGGTGTTCAACGCACGTGGAGATGTGGCACTGAGGGATGTGGTCAGTGGGCATGGTGGGGTGGGTTGGGGTTGGACTTGGGGATCTTAAAGGTCTTTTCCAGCCTTAGTGGTTCTATGATTCTGGCCAAAGCAAGAAGAGGGATTTTCTAGTGCTGCTTCACCAGCAAAATAGATGCTCAGGTATGGAGGAGTCATCCGAACGTGTGTGATGGGCATGGGAGCACAGGGATGCTTCTTCATCTGTTTCCTGTTAGGTGTTTGCTCATGGGAAAAGGAACACCAGCCTGCAGCGAGGTGCTTTTTAGGCAGCAAATAACTGCAGGGATGAGGCTGTGTGGTGAGAGCTTGGGGCATACACTGGGCTGGGTTTCTGTGCTCGGCAGTCTGAGTATTCCTGCCAGGCACTCCGAGCAGGGCTGGAAACCAAAAGTGCCTGTGACACACGCAGACTAATTACCATGGGCTGCCCCTGGAGAGCGGCTGTGAGCAGAGCTGTGCGTCCTGTATCTCCATCACTCCCCGGGAAGGAAACAAAACCAGGCTTGTACCCGCGGTCCCTGCGGACACGGGGAGATGTGTGGCTCAGACTTGATTGTATTACTGTCTGCTGCCGTGATATTAAAAGCATTTAATGAACATATTTTGGGTGTGCATTGACGTGCCGGCGTTGTGCTTGCTTTGGGAGGGAGGTGCTGAGGTTCCTGATGTAACTGGGACCCTGAGGGAGATAGCACCATGTCACTGGGCTGCCACCAGCTTCCCATAGAACTCATTTCCTGGGCATTAGGGGAGGAGACAAATATCCCATCGTGCCTTGAGCCCGTATGTCATATTTAGGGTTTTTTTTTGTTCCCCTTCAAAATGGGGCTCCGTCAGCCTGCCTATCTTGAGCATCCCAAAGGCTGTGTTTTGCAATGTAGCAGGTTTATTTCTTCGGCTGTCTTTCTGATGAGAAGTGACAAGACTCTCCATATGGCACTTCTCAGCCTTCCCTCTAAAATGCAAGTAGCCTTGGAAGACTTTGGCTTGAGCAAAGCGTGCCCTTCCAATGGAAACCTATTAGCTGCTGCTTTTTCTTTCCTCCCTCCTCCGTCCTTGTTAGAATAAAGTGCTTTGCATGATTTTCCCCCTTGTTTCAGCCAACAAACATGTTTGTTTCTCCTTAATTACCTGGATGTCAATGGGGTGCTTCATCACTGTCTCTCCTCAGCCGGTTCCTTTTCCCTTCCATGTGTAGCAGCTAATCAGAAGCCTCGATTGCAAATCCTGCAAAATCCTTAAGTCTTGAAACTGGAAAGTAACCAAAAAATGACCTTGAAATGACTTTCCATGTCCATGGAAATTAAAATTAACTGGACTGATTTGACTGGCCTGAGGGGAAGAAGGTATTTTAAAATAATAAAAAAAATAGTAATCTGACAAATGAGCCAGGAAAGTTTTGAATGTCTCAGGTGAACAGGGACATTAGAATATGTATTAGTTATAAATGCTCTAGTGCGGAGTGCCTGAAATTGTTGGAGGAAAGTTACCTGTGGGTATGTAGGATATATGTGGGGGATGTGGCTGTGGGAGCTGCTGTTTATTCCGGTGGCTCTGGCAGTGCGTTGCACAACTGCAGAGGGTTGGAGGGGTGTGCAGGCGTGGTGTGTTGGTTGTTGTGAAGCATAAAGTGGTTCATGTGAGGTCGCGTAGGATGGTCCTTGCTGAAGTTGTGGGTGAGTCCATATTCCTGGTCCTGCTTCCTCCGTATGGATGAACAGCTGGGATGGAGGTGGCTGGAGATGTACATGGGGTTCGTCCTCTTGGGATTTCCAGGCCCTGGGTTTTCACTTCCAGCTACCACATCCTCCAGGTAGTGCCACGCTGTGGCTCTATGAAATGTCATCTTTACCCTCATGGAAAATTTCTTCTCCAAAAAAGTGGTCAGGCACTGAGCAGGCTGCCTCGTGAGGTGCTGGGCTCACCGTTCCTGGAGGTGCTCAGAACTGTGGAGATGTGGCCCTGGGGGACGTGTCAGTGGGCACGGTGGGGATGGGTTGGAGTTGGACTCAGTGATCCTAGAGGTCTTTTCCAGCCTTTATGATTTGATGCCAAGCAGCCAGAAGTGCAGCATCCACAGGGGGAAGGGCGTTGGCGTGCTGACTTGGAGAAACGTGGGGCATGAAGGAGTACTGGGGTTATGTGGCAAACTCCGTTTCCCTGTTGTCAGTCCCATGGCTGCCAGTGGCCTCGTTTGTCAGTTTTGAGGTTGGGCAGCAGCTTTATCTTGACAAGAGAGAGAGATTTAGAGCTCTGTAATCCATGCTTGTCCATCCTAATTACTTCCCTTATCAGCCTTCACGAGAGTAACTTCACAATGGTAATTAGTCCCTTGAATCCCACCCTATCTTAATAACTAACAGAGAATTTGAATAGCAGGGAGGGGGAAAATTGCTGTTTTGGGCTGGGAAGGTCCTTTTTGGGTGGAGAGTAACACAGATTTCTTAAGCAATCAAACACTGACTGCAGAGGGCAGCCTGGGGAGGCACGAGGTGGCTGCAGGACGATGACCAGGAGGAGCGTGCTGCATTTGTGTTTGCACAGCATGAGCTGTTCCAGGGCAGGGAGTGCTGGTGGGGCAGCATGGAGGTAGTGAGCGCCTGTGGCTCATGTGGGTCCACCTGGAGCTGGAAGCAATGCCGTTGCTGCAAATGAGCCCATTCATCATAGCTGGTAGTGGAGACGCAGCACAAAAAGAGGGCAGTTTGACCTAATGCTGCCCTAGAGCAGCTGCAATTACTGGAGTATAATTCATTTCAAATGGATCCAGAGATTTCTTTCCATTAACATCCAGAGCCAAATAGAGGATCCCTGAGCTGAGTGGGGGGAGGCTGCATGCTGCAAGGGCAGGGCTGGACCTGGCAGGACTCCTGCATGCTTCCCTGGGTAGGCACCAGTTGTCATTGCTGCTGTTTAAAAGAGCATCTTAACACAGGTGGCTTTATTGGGTGTGATGCAGTGTTGAAGGGCAGCCAACGGTGGCAAATCTCTTGCAGAAAAACTTGATGTTCAGCTTTTTCCAAGTGGAAGAGCTTCGGTTCATAAACTTCGGATCTTCCAAGCCAGTGCATTGCTTTGTGTCCAGAAGTTTGCAGGAGATAAAAAAGTGTGACTGGAAATGACTCCACTTTCATTGATTTTAGGAATTGTTATTGGGGCACAGTGTGCAGAGAATCATAGAATCATTGAGGCTGGAAAAGTCCTCTAAGATCCCCAAGTCCAACCCCAAACCATCCCACCATGCCCACTGACCACATCCCACATCTCCATGGTTCTGGAACACTTCCAGGGATGGTGACTCCATCATTCCCTGTGCAGCTGCGCCACTGCATCACCACTCTTTTGGAGAAGAAACGTTTGCTGGTGTCCAACCTGAACCTGAGACTGTGGCGTTAGTTTGGGTGCTGGTGTTGCCTTGGCTGGAAGATCCAGCCGTGTGTTTTGCATTTGGTGGTTCTTTAAAAGCAGACGAGTCCCAGCCCAGCCCTGTTGTGTGCCATGGAACGAGGCATTCAGCAGCAGGGTGGGTCTGAGGGGCAGGTGGTGCTTTTGCATGCTGTGCTGGTTCTGAGAATAAATGCAGCTCGGGCTCCGTGCTCCAGAGCTGACCTCTGTCTCCAAGGACCCTGCAAATAAATATATGTAACGGGAAGGACGGAATTGGAATCTTTTTTTAGGTTGCTGCTTTAATTTTCAGATGTCTTCTATCTAACCTGGCTCCGGGAAAAACATCTTGGTTTTTATTACAAGCCCCAAAGGCTCATACTAATAGGTTGGTTTAGAGCTGGCAATAATACCTTCTAGACAGTGTGTGCAAAACTAGCTGAACTCGAGGCTCTGCCAACAGCTCAGCATCCCCATCTCAGCATCTTCAGTGGCTTTTTCAATTCCCTCCTCCCAGCCCAGGTAAACCGTTGACCATGTCCAAGAGCTCATGGTGGAGCTCAGATTTCTGGGGAAGGGTGCAGGGATGTGGACTGGCATGGAAGATACGTTCCCTTCTGCTCCTTCCAAGGCAGTTTGCTCCTTGCTATGGTGCCAGGCAATGATGGCCATGGGGAGGCAGGGTAAGGACCCTGGTGGCTCCCACATGGTGCAGCAGTGCTGGGGACATGGCCCCTGTGCCATCTGCCTCTCCTTCTGTCATTGTGTCTCTAAATCAAAGAGACAGCTCCATTCAATAATTCATAGCCTCATGTCGCCTCTGTAATATTTAAAGATGCCATTTGGGTTGTCCTTCCTGCAGGCTGGAGGGAGAGCAGCAGAAGTGATGGGGACAGGTTGGTTCCTTGAGCAGCGCAGTTCATCTGGCAGCCCTGCCATTCCCAACACCAACTGGCAAAGCTGTCCCTTAAGGAATGCCTTTTAATGGTCTTATCCTGCACCCAAGCAGGCTTATTTTCATTCCTGTAAAGGCTTTCCCAAAATCTGAGTGGAATGGAGGGTGCTATGCAAGTCCAAAGCGTTTGATTGTTTAGAAGTCACTGGAGTATCTCGTGTTCATTATTTTAACAATTGGAGAGAGGATTTTATTTTCTCCAGAATCATAAACACAATCTTCAGTGTGTTTTATGAAAACAATAAAGCTAAACTCTAATAACCACACATTTTCCTTGCTTTATGTGCACGCATCCTTGGGGAACGGGGCCTCAAGGACTCATCTTGCTCTGCTTTTAACAGAGTTTTAATGTGCTCAAGTTGGGAAGTGGTGGAGAGCTGGATTCTAACTTTGCTTTGGTACCTGAAGGAATTTCTTTGCCTTTAAAAATGCTCAAGGTGAACAAAAAAGGAATGTTTGGGAGAGAAAATCAGTGACGCAATGCAAAGATGTTAGCACTGCGATCTGCAAGTCAGGCTTCATTTAAATGCTGTATATCACAAACTCTGCTATACGAGGACTAATTCGTTTTCCAGCATCTCTCTCTTTTTTTTTTTTTTTTCCTTTTTAAATCCTGTGAATAATATTGTTTTCTTTTAGAAGAGACCTGAGGCTCTCAGAGGCAATTTGTGACATAGAACCAAAGTGGGGAGGTGAAGGGAAGCGGTTCCTAAAGTAGTTAGCCACCTGATGGATTGTTTTATATTTGAGTGCAGAAGTAGGTTAGGGCCCCAGCTCCGTCTGTGGCTGTGAGCTTTGATTGAGAACTCACTTAACGAGATACTTTTCATCCAGAAGTGTTGAGAAATCCAAAATACCATGGAGATGCTCCAGTTTTGAACACTTTTTGGGGAGCAGGGAGGGAAGGAAATGCCATCTTTCGGCATTTCTTTGAAGAAGTGTGGCTGTACAGCATTCTGTGCTGTAGACACTCTGGGACAGCAAATAGCAACTGCCTGAGAGGAGGTGGTAGTGAGGTGGGGTCTCCATCCCCAAAGATGTTGCAGAATTGTGGAGATGTGGCACTGAGAGTTGTGGTCACTGGAGGTGGTGCTTGTTGGAGTTGGATTCAGTGATCTTAAAGGTCTTTTCCAACCTTAATGATCCTGTGATCCTATAAAGCTGTGTTTTTGGCTGGTCCTTGCAAGCACTGGGTGGCACGAGAAGGAACCCAACACGTGGGACGCGGGGAAGGATGATTTGTGGCTGTGCATCCCGAAATGTCCACACCAAAGGGCTGAGGAGCCCAAATGGTGCTGGAGTGGGAGGAAAGGAGGGGAGGTGAGATGTGGTGCTGCTGGTGGCAGGAGGTGGTGTGTAGGTGTGGGCATTTCCCAGGAGGGGATTTTTTAGAGCCAGCTCTGTGCTCTGTACATGGACAGGCTGTGGTCCCACGCTGCTCCGTGGGTGTCTGGAAGGGCGTTTGGGGCAGCAGGAGAAAAGATGTGCTCTGACCATCCCGAAGGACACACACAGACGTGTGCTGAGCAAACCTTGGGATGCACACCTGCTCACACGTGTGCCCAGCAGTGTCCCTGAGCTGGCAAAGCCATCCTGGGCAGCAGTGCTTAATGAGCCCCAGCTTGAATGTGCCAGCACTGCTCGGTGCCTGTTGGAGCTGACGTGTTGTCCTCACGTCCTGAGCCCTTTGATGCTTCTCTGAGAGCATCGGCGCGCTCAGGCTTCCAAAAGAGCTCTCGGCAGAAGAGTGATAAATGTGTTTAATTTTTGCGGAGCTTGTAGCCTGGTTTTATCCCAGGATCCGTCTCTTGAGGTTTTATTAGCTGATGGTGACTGTAGGAAAAAGTCAAAGCGACCAGATAGGAACAGCCGTGGAATTGATGTCGGAAGCAAGAGCGTGTTTTGGAGATAACGTTTCTCATTCTCACCATTGCTGTGTGCTGAGTTCTGGCAGCACAATCCCGGTTCTGCCGTAGCTGTGTGGCTGCTGCCCACCAAAAACCCCTCCTGTATAGATGGGGGGTGCTTCGTTGTGTCCTGCTTGGGTCCGTCAGAGCATCCCTTCAGAGACCAGTGATGAGACAGGTGACAAATGCCCATTTCCCTGGTGTGCAGCTGATAAACCTGTGCAGGGAGAGCTCAGTTCAGATGGCAGGAGGGGGCCCAGCTCCTGTGTGCTGGGTGGGGGAACCATCACCCACCTCTGGGGCTGCGAGAGGGACAATTTGCAAACATGCATTGATGCGTTCCCATAGGAAGCCGGGCTGTAAATCATCACCTTGCAGCCTGCATGCAGATTCATCCAGGGAACCTATTTAATTAGGGGATAAATTTAGAAATCAATTATTATTTGCAGAAACAGTTTCCTTCCCTCTAATGAGGCTGCAAGGATTCATCCCCCTCTGCCTCTCCCATGACCTTTGTGTATGCAGAACAGGGCTGGAAGTGCTCTGTATCTTATTACTGGTGATCCTTTCGGGGCGGCGACGTAGGACTTTCCCCAGGACTCTTGTAGGGCAGCAGATGGAGATATAGAAATGAAACCGTGCTGCTTGTGGATCTAATGGTGCAGTGATGGTTGGGGAAATGGGTCTGATGTGAATGGGGACGTGGATCAGCCTTTCCAATGAGTGTGCTGCTCTCTTCATTGCAGCAGGCTTGCTGCGAGACAAGTCCCATGCTGGATGCAGGGACTGTGCTGTGCCCAGCCCGGGGTGGCAGTCATGTCACTGTGAGAGCATCGCTGCTCTGGGCTGCGTGTGTCTCTGCCACTTAGGTGCTTTTAAGCTCTGACAAATTGCTTCGCCTCTGTTTTGATTTATCCACTTCTAAATGTGGAAAAATTATTTTACCCGCAGGCTCTGAGAAGTCTTAATAAATTCATTTGCTTTTATTTTACTTTATTTTGAATTTTAATGCCTCCTTGTCATCTGATGCCACTTGCGGAGCCCTCCAGCTGCTCTGTGCTTTTAGCTCTTTTAGCTCAGTCCGCTTCATCTCAGCACAGCTCAGTTCGGGGAGAGGTGGCAGTTTTCATAGCTCTGTTTCCACAAGCCCATGTATTCCTGGCAGGGGATTTGTGAGCAGCCACCACATTGCCTGGTACGTGGATGCCTGTGGGGCTATCCAGGGAGCAAGAATTCAGAAGCATCTCCCAGAGAAGGGCCAGGATACTCAACTAATCCTAATTCTTGCTTGAAGTCTGCCTTGAAAGCAAGGGCAGGACCCTGTTGGAGTAGGATCCCCATCACAACGTACACGGAGGAGCTCTGGCAAACCTTCTGCCCTGTATCAAATACTTCTTGCCTTCTGGGCAAGGACAAGCCCAGACTTTTCCAGGCTGCTCATCCTGCTGCTCCAGGTGATCCCATCCTTGCTTGCTGCTCTCTTGTCCCGGTGCTGTCAGCCCATGGGCAGCTCCTGCAGTTCACTGGCTGCCAGCTGTGCCGGCGCTCACCGGGAGGGGAGGATCCGTGAGGGAACCGTGCTGTAAAAATTGCTTTGCTTCACCGCCTGAGCAGCGCCGTGAGCTATCATCTTACCTTATCGTTTTAAGAGGTATGTTTCCCAAAGAGAGACGTTTAAAAATGCATGGAGGTTATAAAGATCTTGCCTAGTTGTAACCAAGCTCTGGGCGATGCTCGCCCCTGGAGTGCCGCTCCGTTGCTCCAGCAGTGCACTGTGCACACGTGTGGATGCTGTAAGTCGGCTGCAATGCTCAGCTTTGTGGTGGAGCCTGCTGGCTTTGCAATGCCCTTCGAGTCACCCCAGCAGGTCCTGCTGCCCTTCCCTCCCACGGCAGCTTGCAGGGAGGAGCAGTTTGGGGATACAAAGCTGCTCCATCCCTGTGGACTGTGTGCTGCAGCCACGGGCGCTGCCTGGCTTGGGGCAGAGCATCCTGCCCTGGTGCTGCACTTCTGTGCAGATAGCTGAACTCCCAGCCTCCATGTCCCTTTTGTCTCGCATAACCCAGCCTTAGCACAGTCACTGCTGGCAGTGCTTGTTACCTGCAGGAAGGCTTCCCTGTTGGAGAGATGTGCACTGGTTTCTTTCATGGGGATTAGTGGTTGGGTTATCAAAAAGGAAATGATGCTTGTGCCTTTGAAATAGCTGGCAAAAGCCCCTTCAGACTATCAGCTATTCCTGTTTATCAGCAGTATCTGCTTGGCTTTGTGTATGGCACTCAGTGAGAACTCAAAGCGTCCTTGTGATTTTGTTGTGTCTCCATTGGGAGTGGGGGTGCAAAAAGGGGATAGGGCTGCAGCTCAGCATCTGTACAGCATCCCTCCTGCAGGCCTCCCCTGTCTTTGGAGGGCACACAGGAGCAGCTGTGATGCTTAAAGTTGTGTTCTTTGCCTTTTTGTGGATGACGGTGATGTTGGCCAACTGGATGAGGAAGCTGCCCCCAGTATCTCTCCATCCCTGCTATTCTGGCACTGGTTTAGCGGGCATGGTGGCAATGGGTTGGCAGTTGGACTTGGTGATGTTAGTGGTCTTTTCCAACCTTAATGATTCCATGATTCCCTTCTGGGCTCAGCACTCCCCATCCAAGCAGCAGTGCCCTGCTGTGCCAAACCACATGCCAGCCATCTCTATAGGGCTGGTTTAACACGTAGCAGCACCATCTGCCTGTGTGCACTTGGCTTCCATGGCTGGTCAGTGGGAGTCTCTGCTGACAAATAAAAGTGGAATTGAATGGAAGGGAATTGAAAGTCAAAAGGGCCCTGTAATAATTTTAGACTGCCTGAGGCTCCGCGCTGAAGCCCTGGCATTATAAATAAGGGTAATGGACTAAGGACTGGATTGCAATCAAAGCAGCTGTAGGAACGGGGAATGTACACGGAGCTTCCTTAAGGTGCATGGAGCCTGATTGTGATCTGCAGTCAGTGAAGGCAGATCAATAACTGCTCGTGGCTTCCGTCAGCCTCTGCAGCCTTTGGTTAGAGGGGACGGGGGGCTGCAGAGCCACGAGGAGGGGTTTGGGGTGCACGGTGGGACGGGCTAGCTCTGTCCTCATCGCTTGTCCCATGTCATCTCTTGGTCCTCAGCTCTGTCTGCATGGTGATGCAGCCTGCTGGCCTCCTGCTGTGCCTCACCATAATTGCATCTGCCTGGAATATGCACTTTTTAGAAAGAAAAGCACAGTGCACACATGAATGTTTATGAATTAATTTGGTGGGAGAGTGAGAAGAATCCCAATGTTCTGGTTGGGTTCACTGTGCCTGATGTCAACTGGAACAGATCCACTGTTAGTGGGGCAGCGAGTGCAATGCCAGGCTGAGGCACACGTGTGTGCCACATGTTCATTGCACAGCTCCGGCCTGAAGGTGAAATGTGCTGGAGAGCCCTTTGCACACGTGTGCTTCTGCTGTACCCATGAGTTTGGAGCATGAGAGCTTTACTGGTAAGCGGGTGTACATCTTGAAGACCACAAGCTGGGGTGCAGACCTTCAGCAATTAAGAAACTGGGGGTGTGCTGGTCATGAGGATGCAGCTGGGGGATCCTTGGTGGTGGCTCCGCTGACTGTCAGCTGTTTGTCAGTTATCTATCAGCTGTCCATCAGAGCTGCCTATGAGCTATCTGTCTACCATGCCTATGCAATCTTCGAGGTGCCCACTCTCCAGAACATACATGAACCTAGCTTCTCGTTCTTCTTCTAGATAGCCCCAAAACGACAAAACCCACCTCCGTGCACACCTTACCTTGTGCTGGGCTCTGGCCATTTGGTCCATCCAGCATCAGACAGAGCAGAGGAGATGCTGAACTCGAACTTTTACAGTGCTGAGGCTGTTCCCCATGGGCTGCCTCAGGATCAAGGCTCCCTGCTGCCCTTCTGCATCCACAGCAGCTCCCAGTCCCAGCCCTGGGGACGTGCTGTGCTGGAGCCACCCGTGGAGTTCTCTGCAGGTGCAGAGCATCTCATGCTTTGAAAAGAGATGATCAGAGGGGTTTTGTCAACCTTCTTAAACTTCTGAGCTTCTCTATTCCTTTTTTTTTTTACAATGTGCAGCTGGGTTTGTGTGTTGCCCTGGGGAGTGCTGCGAGGGGAGCGGGTTTAGAAGGAAGGGAACATGTTAACATTGAGCAGAGGGAAAGGGGAAGAAATAATGAAGTGAGCTAATGATTGAGGAGGAAAAAAAACACCGCATTGCCAACAAAAGACCCAAACCCTACGAAGTGTTAGGGCCTGTTTGACTGCAGAATTGTCCCCTGGGGAGCAGGGGGAAGCCCCATTACCGGAGTCGTTTTGGAGCAAGTCTGCTATAATCTGCTCTGCAGGGAGCAATCGTGTGCTGGCAAGGGCGCTGGGGAGATCTCTGTTTATGACTTTGTGCATAATTTTGGTTCATTAGCATAAGTGGTAGTAGCTAGCACCAGAGAATCTCTAAACCAGCACTTGGACAGTGGGTGGTGGCTTTGGAGAGCACGAGCTGGGGAGAGCACGTGGCTGAAGGCAGGAGTGGTGCTGAGCGTTAGGGTGAGGGAGCCGGGCACCTTCTGCTTCTGTGGGTGCACCCAGCAGGTCTGGGGATGGGGAGGGCTGCGGGCTGGACCTGGGGCACGGAGCAGGGGCGAAGGGCTCTAAGCAAAGCGGGTTGTTTTAATGACGACCTTCAAGGATGAAACGAAACGTCGGCAGTGGCGGTGGATTAGCAGAGAACAAGCCAATTAAATACAAAACACGCTTTGTGAAACTTGGTGGCAGATAAGGCAGGGCTGCAACCTCCCGAATAAGCGATGAACGCTGAAGCATTGCATAAGGGCTGGCGGGGGGAGCTGCTGAATATTTCAAGCCTGGCAGCCTGCCTTGGAGAAGGCAGGGGTGAAAAGGCTATCAGCACGCTTCATGCCATCAGCCAGACAGTGCGGGAGGAGGAGGAGGAGGAGGAGGGGGAGGCAGAGTGCCCAGCAGCCGGGAGGCACGAAGTAACAATTCTCCAACTTTAATATCTGCTGTTTCATTTTATATTCATCATGTCAGCATAATCTGCTTTTATGGGAATCGTCTTGGTTCCCAACCAAGTGCGTTTAGGCCTTCTTGCTTTTAGGTTTGATTGTTATAAGAGCTGAAGACTTCAAAATGTTTGTGTGTGTGAGGATTGTAGGAACGGCGGAAGGAAAATGGGATCACCAAATCGATTGGAAGGAGCCCTGCTGGGGAACCACATCCCTCCCTGACCTGTCCCGGATGGGTGACTGTCCCATTGCCATGAGCGGTTTGGGTTCTGAGCAGTGGGAGGGTTTTGTTTGGTAGGTTTGATTTCCAAGGAAAACATGAAGCTGCAGCCTTATGGGACCCAGAGGAAGGGCAGAGAAGGAGAAAGTGCTCTGTGTACTTTTTCTTAAATTCAGAGCATCGTTAGCAGATGCCGTCCATCCCCGGGGGCAGTCAGCATCATCGCCAACACAGGCAGGGCTGCATCTGTGGGTCAGCCTGTCCGTTTTCTCCTTGTTTCACCCACAGAGCTGTGGCCATTGCTTCAGGACCGGCTCGAACGCTGAATAGCTTGAGTTCTTGAATAGCTACACACTACAAGTGCTTTTCCATTGCTGCCCATTTCGAACCCTCGCTGTATCTCATTCTATTTTAGTGCAGGAATGCCCTTAATTTGTTCCAAAAGTATTTGAAAGCTCTGATAACAGGCAATCTTGCTGCAGACTATTGCATTCCTGCTGATGGACGGCGTATCGCTGCTGTAACTACCGTGTAGATAGCGGGGTGACAATGCGTGTCCGGCGAAACACAGGCAGTATAATATTCATGTCAAGTGCTCGAGGCCAAGAAACTTCCCCGCATTTGGATATTGAAGGGTTCAGCAGCTAAAAGGGCTCGAGAACATTTTTCTTGCTGTTTTTTTTTTTTTTTTTTTCCTCTCCCCGAGCAGCAAATCTGCTGGAAGGCTCCCGGTGTTCTGGCAGTGCTAGGGGTGGTGATGGCCAGGTTTCTTGCATCGTGGGGTTCAGGGCTGGGGAGCATTCAGATATTTATAAATGTATGGTAAATGGCACCCGGAGTTCGTCAGGAATTGCTTCGCTGCTGGGTTTTGCTTAACATTGCGAAATGAATGTTAAATTGAAGTTTCTACTTTTGGAAGAGACCTTTTGAACATGAAACAGGCTTATCTCCAGTCTAGGCTAAAATCCAAAAAATTGCCTGAATCTCAGAACTCCCCAGAAATGTTCTCTGTGATCCGTTTAAACACCCCATGCAAAAGAATGTGTGTGGAAAGGGAAGAAATTTGGAGGATTCTGGCTGCTCCTGGGGCTTTTCCCATGCCGTCGTGGCGTGGTGCATCATTGGGAGTGCTGGTGGTTGGGTCCTGGCAGCACCACACTGAGTCCCTGCTGTGCTCCGGGCAATGCTACTTCTGATCCTGAGCCCATTTGGGAAGCTGCAGAGATGTGTGGGAAGCGTGCATGCCCAGTGAGCAGTAGTGCAGATCGCCCCGTCCCGTGGGTGGCTGCACCTCTGAGCTGAGTTAGGATGGCTTTAAATAAGCAGGGCCCTCTCTTGTGGTGCTTCTGTACTGTTCCCTCCTTGTCCCTGTAGGAGGGGTTGTGCTATCTGTCCCAAAGCTGAGTCAGTGCTTCTGCTCCTCGATGTGACCTTTGTTGCAGTTTTAATTAGACAGGTAGATGCTTGTCAGCGCGGAGCTTTAAAGTGTTGGTGTGAAGACAACTGTGGTTAAACAGCCCTGATATTGCCTTCGTTTTGTTCTTACTTTTACCACTGTAAAAGGCCCTCTGCTCTCATCTCTTTGCAGGTGAGATGGCCGTGTTCCTTTCCTTACTGTGCAGTCTGCACCGGCTCCTGTCCTGAAGTGTGAGCCGCAGACCTGACTTGATTTGCAGGGCAAAGACTGCGAGCAGCTCCTCCTGGTTCTGCTTTGCTCCAGCAAACAGCTATTTATATTAAAGGAGAGAAGGGATTATTAGGAGACGTCTCATTGCAATGACAGAGATATGACAGTGAGTTCATGCATCCCCTCCAAAGTGTGAGCGTGGGCTCTTATGGATCCCATGCATGGTCAGGAGCTGTTTAGTTTTTTCCCTTTGAGTGCTCAGATGTGCGCAGAAATTGGGGATAACGACCAGTGCTGTGCTTGGGAGGCAGCACTAATGAGCACAGCCCTCGATGAGGTTCAGCTGGCAGCGTTGTGCCTGCAGTGTCATTAGTGAGGTGCTGAATAAGGGGCTGGCAGCAGCAGAATAACCTTGTCCTTGCCCCAGCCCCACTGAAGCCCCACAACAGCAGTGGGGTGTTGCCATCTCACAGCAGCAGCCCCGTGGAGCCGTCCCATGGCACGGTGGGGACTTCTCTGCTTTAATCTGTGGTTCAAAGCCCGGAGTCTGCTGCTGAACGATGTGCTGGTTTCAGGGTTGGGAAGAAGTGTTCCTGAAAAATAGGCTGTTGTTTTTGGGTCAGGAGGGGTTGGCTCCTGGGTCTGCAGAAGTGGAAGTGCCTGGTCTTGTGGCTCGTGGGGCTGCCTGTGATCCAGCACCTTGAAGGACCTTGACCCACAGGGTGTTGGGAGCTCTCAGGATGCCCTCAGCTGGCCTCACTTCATTGTTCCCACTCCAAGCTAGAGCTGGCGGTGCTTTTGCCCAGTGGCTTTCAGGAATACAGAATGCCCTGGCTGCTCTCTCCATTAGAACCACAGAATCATTAAGGTTGGAAAACACCTCCAAGATCACCAACTCCAACCCCAACCCGTCCCCACCATACCCACTGACCATGTCCCTCGGTGCCACGTCTCCATTCTTCTTGAAAACATCATTCTGAAGCATGTCACGACCCATTACATGGGATGTGAGGTTGCTCTCCCCACACAGAAGGGGATTGGGTTTGGGTTCCCCATGATGTGACTGCTTGCTGCTGCACCCCACATCCATTGACTCAGAGGACTGCCAGTGGGAACCTGACTTCTTTCCCATTGCTTGTATTGCAAATGGAACAACAAACGCAAAAAGAGAGGTGGTGGAAGGAGAAATATTGTGGCTTATTTAGCGGTAGTATTTTTTTTTCGGTTTTGGTTTGGCTGCCAAACTGACAAATCGGTTCTTTGCAGAGATCTGTTAAAAACTTGATAGGCAGCTGTGGAGCTGTCAGCACTCCTGTTCTGCTGCTGCTTGGCCAAGCCAGGAGCTGCAGCTGCAGCTCAGAGCTGCTGGGAGTGCTGAGCACAGAACTGCGCTTGCTTTCGGTTGCACGGTGCCCAAATTGTCCCAGCTCCTCATCTGTCAGGTACCGTGCCGTGGTGGTGTTGGGTGGGGATGCTGCTGTGCTGGGGTGTGTTGGGATGCTGTTATCCTGGCTCCCAGTCCCGAGATGGGAGATGTAGGTTAGATATTAGGAGGAAATCCTTTACGCAGATGGTGGTGAAGCCCTGATGTCGTGGAACAAACTGACCCTCGGTTGCATGTTTTGTCCCTGCAGAGATGTCGGGGACGGTGGCAGACATCTCGTTGGTGCACTGGAAGCAGCAGTGGTTGGAAAACGGCACCCTGTACTTCCATGTCTCCATGAGCAGCGCCGAGCAGCTCTCCCGGGCCACCCCTCCCAGCCTCCAGGAGCCTTCCGAGATCGTGGAGGAACAGATGCACATTCTTCATATCTCCGTCATGGTGAGTGGGAGGGCATGGGAACAGTGGTGGTAAAGGACAGGCTGGAGAGTATGATGTGCATGTCTTTGTCCCTTGTCTGTGTCCTCTTGTGCCTCCAGAGTTGGAGAGGTGTGCATGAAAAGGCCAGGAGACAAAGTGGGACTGGTCTTGTTTGAGAATGGAAGCGGGGCAGTGGGAGCGTGGGAGTCCTCGAGCCTCTGCTGGCACCTGCTGGGGTGTTGGTGGAGATCTCCTTGGCCTTAATGGTACGTGCAAAGGCAAGATCGTGGATTGATTGCTATTTTTTGGAGTTTTTGTAAGCTGAATTTCACGTCTTGAGAAGTTGTGGTCTGCAGCATGATCTTCCTGTTTCAGAGGATCAGTCTGATGAGTGAAAACACGATCTCAGTGCTTTGGACATTTCTTATCTTAGATTCTGGCTGTCACTAACATACCGTGTATGTGTTCTGTGCCTTTTAGGGTGTTTAATTCAGTAACTTATGAGATGGTGGTCGCGAAGTTAGGCTTCTAGATCCCCAGAGCACTGTGTACCTGCACATTGCTTGCACAGATTGCATATGGGAATCCTACTGCAGCACCCCTCTGCACGAGGTGCATCTGTTCGTGTTTTACAGCCTGTGTGCCATTTCCATGCTGTCTGTTTTTTCATTTTGGAAGGCAGAACAGAGGTTGCTTCATGACGACTTTTTTTTTCTGCTTGAACAAGCAGCTATTTGGCTTCTACAACCTAAATCTGGTGTTTTTTTCTGAGTGCCTCAACCCTTGTCAGCAAGGCTTTAGATTGGGCATTGAGTGCAAGTGAATGCAGAAAGAGGCTTTGCATTGAGGCTGTTGGGCGAGGGAAGGCACAGTGTGATGGCAGGATGGCAGAAGGGACAGGAGCTCGATGTGTTGAGCAGGGAATGCTTCTTACATCCTGCTCCAAGTGTCAGTGTGATGGAATACTGGGGAGGAAAACAGTAGAGCTGGGATACTTAGAAAATAAGCCTGAAAAAACCAGCAGAGAGAGAGAACGGAGAGTAAAGACAGCAAAACACAAATTGGGGTGTGAAAAGCTTGAGCCCTGGTTGGCATGTGGGATTGCTTGGATACAGTGGGCACGCGTGTCTCAGGGCACCCTGTGCTGAGGTGGGCTAGATGAGGCTTTGCCATGCAGCACTGAAACCAATGGCATGGGAGCATCCATGGCTTTGGGTGACAGCTTCTAGATGAGCGAGGTGAGGACAGGAGAGAAACCTGTGTTCCTCATGCACAGCAGCTGTGATTCTACTTTCGTTCCAAGTCCTGGTGCTGGGGACCTGCAGAGCTCCCTGGGCCAGGACTGCCCACCAGCAGGAAGCTCTGCCCATCTCTTGGAAGATTCATTAACTTCTTTGAGTGAACCCAAGCCAAGGTTGGAGTTACTAGCAGAAGATAAATGCCTTTTGTGGGTTTCTCTCAAAACCACATGGATTTGTGTAGCTAAAGTAAAACTGCTTGGAAGTCTTTGTTTCTTGGATTAAATGCCATCCGTGTCCCTGAGCTTTGGGCTGCTTTCCCATACTATTACCTTCCATCCCGACCCCAAGTCGTTGCATCCTGCAGAGCCCACACTGCTGTGTGCCATCTGAGTGCCCAACTCCTGCCCTCCCACGTCCTGCTTTGTGCCATTCACTTGACATGGCCGTGCCATCATTCCTCTGCATCCTGCCTCATGTCCCAGGGGCAGCTGTGACCCTCTCTGCATCTCTGCTCAAGCTCAAGGACATCTGTAACAGCACAATAATACCTTTTTTTTTCTTTTTTTTTCTCACCATTTTGTCTTAATCTTTCCCCACTGAAACATAACACATTAATTACTGCAGTTAAAGGGAATTCAGTCTCCATTACTGTCTGCCACCCCTTTCCTCTTGGCTTGAGCAACTGAGATTTGTCTCCCAGATGAAAAGGGAGGAAAGGAAATATATATCTATAAATATATTTATGTAAATGCTAGATTTTATTTACTCTTTATTTTTTGTGCAGCGCCAAGTAGGAAGGAATCAATATTTTTGTCATTACGTCTGTTGTGTTTTTCCCCCATAATCTTAGCTGTTATTTGGGTTTAATTGTGTTGTTTCCTCTTGTGTGGAAGTAAATCTTATCTGTTTTGGATTAAAATTCAATGAAGGTCACAGCAGCTCGAAAACTTACCAGGCTGCAGCAATTAATGTTCATTTGGCTTTGATAAATTGGAATGTTCCCCACAATAGGACTGGAGTGGATTTCAGAAGCAATAATTCTTCCATTAACTCAATGATTCCCTGCATGATAGAGCGTCTTGTCACTGCTCTGTTTGTCGTCTGTCACTTTGAGGATCTGGGCATATGCCTGATATGATTTATCATGATTATTGGGGCTGCTTGTGTCAAAACATTTTAAACCACTAATTATTCCAGCCTTGTAAATTGCTGAATTTAGCAGAACATAAGATATATTTTTCTCCACCGTATTACGCCTGTTCAGTTATTGTTGAGCATCGTTGTGGGCTCAGGCCCAGAGCCACATTTTCTAGTAGTTGCTGCAGCTGTGTGTGCAATTGCAGGATGCGGAGCTGCGGGCATTGGTAGGATGGGCACATCTCACCTTTCACTGAACCATCTGAATGGCTGAGCTCTTTGGCAGCTCTGTGTTGCCCTGTGCTGTGCCCCTAAGATGGAGATGCAGGGCTGGTGCCCATGGTGACACATGGGGACGGCCACCTCTCACCTTCCCTGGATGGTAACACACCACAGCCTCATTTCATCTCATACCACCTCCCTGCGAGGGACTGTTGGGAGTGTCTGGAATAAAGGTGACCAGGTGTCATCAAGCTGATCTTTATTTTGTACCTTCCTGCTTTCTGCTGGCAGCAGACAGTTAGCTGCTGGTTTCTTGGTTTCCCAGCAGATTTTTCAGCTCTTATTTAGACAAGTTTCCTTTTTTCTTCTTGATCTTACGCATCCCGATGTGTCCCTAATGATCAGCTGCTTGTGCTGTGCTCTGTCAGCTTCTAAGATGGGTATAAAGTGTGCTCTTAAACGCTTCTCTCTGATTGAGCATCCTGCTCTGAAGTGGAGCCGAGTGGGATGTGCAGCCCAATGCCTTCCTCCCATCTCCAGGGTCAGCTCTGCAGGTTCAGAAACACTGCATCTGTATCCAGGAGCTGGAGGGGTTTCGGGAACTGCTGCCTCCTTCCTGAAGCTGCTTCTCTGCCACCATCCATCCATCCTTAACCTTTCTTTTTCCCCTTTTCCTGTCAAGAATGTCGTGACTCTGCCTCTCTGCACTGCCTGTGTTTCCTTGAAGAGCCCCATTTCCATCGGGCTGCCAGCTTTGGTTTGGCTGCACAGTGTATTGTAGTGTAGGGGCTGAGTGCTCTGGTGGCTGTAGGATGCTGCTGGAGCCTTGCTGGCTCTTTGCAGTGTGCCTTGTTGATGGCAGCCAGCTCATTTGGAGAAGAATGGTGTAACATGAGTAATGAGGTAGTGAAGGAGGCGCAACATCTGTGTCATCATTTCTGCACCAGGAGGTCAACCGGATTCATAAAACATGCGCTTCCAGCTTGTGATATGTTTAGGAATTAATTAGGGTAGGGAAAAAAATTGCTGCAGCAGCAGATTTCCTTATCTGAAAGTTATTAAGCAGCTAAATTGATCTCCAATGAGCTGTTTGGGTTTTTTTATTTTTAATAAAAAGAGGAATAGGATCGGATGTATATCTGTATGAGAATTGTGTCCCCCCCTCCTGCCCTGTGGGGTCAGGACAGCCAAGCCTACGGTGTGCTGAGCGCTGATGGTCCTGCTAGGAGGTCCTGCATGGTGTCCCCACAGCAGCTGTCCCTATCCATGGTCTGATCCTGAGCCCTCCCCGAGCTGTCTGAGGGTGCTGGAGGGGCTATGGTTGTGTCTGCTGCCCATGAACCAAGCCTTTGTGGGCTGAGAGAGGCAGCCTCTGTCTTTTCCCCTCCGCTCCACCTTTACAGAGATGGGATAAAATGGGAACCAGAACCCCCTGTGTTAAAATATGTAACTGGAGTGCTTGATTTGCATCACTGATAAAGTAAGGATGAATAAACGCTCTTAGTTCATCCAAGCTGAGCAACGAACCAACTTTCTGATGTCATCCCTAGGGCAATCTAAGTCGATATTAGGGGAAAAGCAGCTCTGGGAGTGGCTGCTCCTTGCAGATGGCATTGAATGTGTGGGATGCATCTGCTGCCGTAGATATTTTCCATCTTCAATGTGCTGAAAAAGGAGAATAGTTGGAGGGGGAAAAGCGTGAGCTCGTGTTAGAAAGGTGGTTGTTATAGACAGAGGGTGCTTGAGCTTGGAGGGGGATGCTGAAGTGAGGAAACAAAGGAAAAGCATAGGGATTTTGGGAGAAGTGTGGCAAGAGTAGGGTTAGTGCATGGTTAGAACATGGGCAAAAGGGAAGGCACTGTGTGCATCTGCCCTCACCCTGTCTGTGTGCACCTCCGTGCTGCTGAAATGTCAAGTGTGTGTTCATAGTTGAGTGCCCTGGGCTGTGCTTGGAGTTTGCAGTGATGGAACCACAGAGTGGTTTGGGTTGGAAGGGACCTTGAAGACCATTGAACCCCATCCCCTGCTGTGGCCTGGCTGCCCCCCAGCAGCTCAGGCTGCTCCGGGCCCCATCCATGGCATTGGACACTTCCAGAAATGGGGCACCCACAGCTCTCTGGGCAGCCAGGTACGGGAGAAGAAGGCACATCCCTGCCCCATATGGGCTCGCTGTGCCTTGTCTTGCCTTTTCCTCAAACTCGGTGTAATTTGCAGCTTTGCCTTCTCTCAGTGGTTGTCCTTGCTTGAATATATGTGCAGTGCTGCTTAGGAATGCTTCTATCAGGTAAATGTTATCAGCATCGGGAGCCGGCTCATGTGGAGGTGAGCTGTGACAAACCTGATGTAGGATTGCTTTGAGATGTTTGGGAGAGATTTTTGTACGAAAGACGGAATGTTTTGTTGGCAAATCTTGCAACCTGGAATAAGTCTTAATGACAGGATGAAACGCAATGCCTTATTTGTCCCAAGAAATACGATGTTTGCTTTCATTTGGAGCTTCTTTTTTTTTTTTTACCCATTTAAAAATAAATTGGACTTAGTTTCACACGGCAGCGTTGCAAAGTGAAAAGGCAGAGTGCTTTGTGCTCAGGAAAGTGTCAGAGTGAAATGTTTCTCCTCTTCAGCACTTTCCATATCCTCCCCACAACGCTTTCGTCTCAGCTGATGTGAAACTGTCTGAGCAGATAAACCATTTGTAGAACATCTTGCCAGGCTCTTTTTTTGAGTAACTGCAGCTAAACCATGGGTGAAAAATATTTGATGAACAGCCGTCAGCACCTGCATCACCCAGGAAGCTGGGATTGGCTGGAAATAAACCCGAACCTGAGTCTGGATTCCATTGGGAAGGGATGCTCCAAAACGTGCTGATGTGAAGCAGAGGAAGAAGCTCATACATGGGTGATTTTTCTGATTGTTGCAGGGCTGCTAATATAGCTGAGAACTTCTTTGTGGGGAAAAAAATGCGTGCATGTCTGGATTTGCTGCAGGAAATTGGGCACAATTCCCACTGGTGTAATTGGGAGCAGCATGGGCCATGCGTGGTTATTTTTACCTGTCCTGCTCCTGCTCTGCCTCCCCCTCGTCCCCCCAGACAGCAAGACCCAGCTCTTTTTTAGCCTTTGCAAGGTCTCTGTGGTGTGCAGCAAAGAAAATAAACTAATGATGCTTATTCTAAAAATCCAATTACCTAAAACCACAGGAAAATAATGATTTCTAAGGGAGAGGCGTGGGCTGGGTGCGGGTGCTGGTTCAGCCTGGAGAAGAGAAGGCTCTGGGGAGAGCTGAGAGAGCAGTCTGTCAGTATCTGATGGAGCTGTAAGAAGGAAGGGGACTGACTCTTCAGCAGGGGCTGTTGTGATAGGACAAGGGGACGTGATTTCAGACTAAAAGAGGGGAGATTTAGGTTGGATATAAGGAAAAAGCTTTTTATGGTAAGGGCGGTGAGGCACTGCATATGTTGCACAGAGAGGTGGTGGTGCTCCATCCTTGCAGAC
>JAOWBP010004368.1:3269603-3283544 GCA_028571105.1 Tragopan temminckii | reverse complement strand
AAAAGCTTTTTATGGTAAGGGCGGTGAGGCACTGCATATGTTGCACAGAGAGGTGGTGGTGCTCCATCCTTGCAGACGTCCGAGGTCAGGCTGTTGGGGCTCTGAGCACTGATGGAGCTGTGGGTGTCCCTGTGCACTGCAGGGAGTGGGAGCAGATGGCCTTTAAGGGTCCCTTCCAACACAAACCATTCAATGATTTTGTGACTACCCTGAGCCCAGCTTCCCTTGTTGCACCAGACTTGGAGGACTTGGGGTGAAACCATCATGCCGATGGCAGCAATTGCAGAGAGACCTACTGGGGAGCATGGAGCAGCTGACGAGGTGAAATGCTGCTTGCTCTGTAAACACTGGGGAGTTCTGGGAGAATGGTTGAACTCCAGAGAAAGCAGGGAGCACTGTGATGGGGTACAGGTGAGTCAGAGCTGGATGCGCTTTGGGATGTGTGGTTGTATGGATGCTGTCTCTCGTGCCATTTTAGGACCCTGTGAAACCCGGGGTGCTGCATGCTGCTTTTGGGGATCTCTGAGCTGATGGAGGGGCTGTGCTGCCGGTCACAGTCACCTGTGGTGTGGGGTTGGGAAAGACAAGACTTGCTTACAAATTGCAAACAAAGGGCACGGTAGCTGCAAGGCTTCCAAAAACAAACAGAAATGAAGTGAAAGCTGCACATACATCGACCTACAGCTGGAATTAGTGCCAGAGGCTCATCTGGCTTCACAGCATCAAGTAAACAAGCTGCAAGGTGCCTCTCAGCTTCGTGACTGAGGTCTGGTTATGGAGGTGTGGGGTTGCCCCTACCATAGGGTACTGCTTGGGTTGGGGGTGCCCCACCCAGGACCTGCAATGGGTTCGGGTGAAATGCAGACCCTCAGAGATGCTTGCCCCATCGCCTCGTGCTGGCCACGTTTCCCTAGGCAAAACAAGCCGTGTGCTTTGTTTCTTTGCTTTTTCCCTTTTTAAAAGGCCACTTTTCAATCCTTTGTGCTCTCCCTCCTTGGCATGCAGGGCCTCGAAGGGGAGGGAGCCCTCAGCCAAGCTCTCCATCACATGTCCCTTGTTTTGCTGTGTTATTTTTTCTCCACTGCTGCCCTTGCCAATGAAAGGACATTGTAGAGCTGCTGAGACTGGCAGGGGCTGGGGCGCTGCCTGCCAATAGCCTCAGTGTCTGAAAGGGCTTAGGAAATATGAGCTCTAAATTAGTTCCCAAATTTTCCTCTTTTTCTCTGCTAAAAGAGCCCTGTGGAGCCTCCCCAGCAACCCCTGCATGAGGGGCTTTACCCAGAGAGCATGGGGATACCAAGGGGACCCTCGGAGCACCCTGTGAGAGGAGGGGGCAAATGTTGGGCATCTGCCCTGGCTGTTCCCCCCCTCCCCCTTCATGGCTTTACAATGCTCCCTTGGCAAGTGCCTTCAGGTCCTCAGCTGCGATGCTGAGAGAGTGGGAGGGGAAGCGTGTGGCTGCCTGGAGGCAGTTGTGAGCTGCAGGGTGCCCAGAGCTTCCCTGGGGCTGTGGGATGCCCTGAACTTCCTGGAGCCATGGGGTGCCTCAACCTCCATAGGGCTGTGGGGTGCTTAAAGCTTCCTGGGGCCCCAAACCATCCCTGAAAGAGCCCTGAAAGGTCCCTGTGGCTTTGCTGTAGGGAGGAAGGAGAGCCTGCAGCCCTGAGTGCCAGCAGGGCGCATGGAGGGAGCAGGAGCTCTGCGTGGTAGCCTTGGGCATGAGCATTCTACCTACTTTCTCAGTGGTACCTTAGGAAACAGCAAAGGAAAATTCCACTTCCAGAGGCACCTACTGTCATCTTTCTCGGGGCTCAGGCTCCTGCTCTCTCCCCTCTCTGTGCCTTGCAGCCAGCTCCGAAGCAGAAGCAACACTCTTTGCCAACCTAATGATTAGCCTTTCCGCTAATGACCCACGAACAGTGTCCAAAATAAATGAGCCCAACCTGCTCATCTTATCAGCCAAATGATTGTGAAGAAGGAGGAAATATCTGCAAAAAATTGCTTAGGCAGCTGGAGTTTGGAAGTGTGATAGAGTCAGTGCTTGAAGCATGGAGAGGGGCGGGTGAGTTGTGCATCTCCAGAGCTGTTCCTCTCCTGGAGGGTGAGCCCTGTGTTTTTTGGGGTGTTCCTGCTCCATCCTTTGCTCACTGGGCTCCTGGGGTCATGGTGCTGCTGAACTCATGCTGGGTTGGTGCAACCTTCACCTTTTTGGGTTTGTAAGGTGGATATCTCAGGGCTGGGGCTGTTTCCTTCAGCCTTCCTATAGCTGTGTTCCTTCCCTGTAGCTGTAACATAAGCCCTTTCTGGGATGGAAGCTCGGGGAGGTGCACGCATGCAGCCTGGTGTTCCCTTCAGCCAGATGTTATTTGCTTTGCAGGTGAGGGGTTGCAGCGTGGTGCAACTTATCGCACGTTCAGCTCATTCCCAAAGCTGAGAAGCTTTGCAGTTAAGTTTTTCTGACTGCAGCAGAGTTTTCCTGCATTTTTGGGTTCCCTTCCGCTTTGCAAAGTTCTGGCACTGTGGTTTCCCCTCCTGGAATGAGCAGCCACTTGCATGGTTTTGCTGCAGCAAGCTGAAGGCCTGACTTGCTCCTCAGCTAAGGAGATCTGAGAGAGGGAATCTGGAAACATTGGAAAATCCTTTGGCACACTTTGGCACAGCCCTTTGTGTCAAGCAGCAGTTCTGGGTCTGGGTCAGGATTGTAGCTCATGCAAAAACCAATAACATGTCACCTTCAGGAGCTCTTTATATGTCCTTCAGCACTCTGGGCTGCCATGCAGACCTCTGCACAGGGCAGACTGGATGGGATGGATCATCATGCTGCCATGCCTGGGCTGAGGTGCTGGCAGCCATCCCTTCCCTTGCTGTCCATTCCCAGTGGTGCACAAGGAGATGTGTGCAGCTGGGGAAAGCACTAATGGCTTCTTAACCCCCTGCAATAGTATGGACTGGGAGATGGCGTTTGTCTGGCCACAGAAATAGAAATGCATCCTGCAGCAACATATGGGGCTCTGGCTGGAGCTGCTGTAAAGGACCAACCATCTGCCACCTGTGAATAGGGAGTGTGGGAGCACAAAGGCTTTGCAACATCGTGGCCTGGTGATGGTGGTGGGGATGGGCTCTGGGGTCTGAAAGCATTACCGAGTCAGCCCCAGGGCTGGCCCTGCAGCCAGTGTTTAGTAGCAGAGAAAAATGTCCTTGTTGTCTTGTCCCCTCTCCAAGCAGGAGACCTGGCTGATGATGCTGAGGTCTTCCTGCTCCATCCAGCACCCAGCGTGCCCACCATATGCTCCCTGACATCAGCACTGCACCTTGTCCTATGGGCTCCTTCTGTTGTACGTAGGCTTAAATTGTGTCTTGGGTTTCTTTCTTCCTTTCCTAACCGGTAAGGGAATTGCTAATTGTAGGGTTTTGTTCTGAGGAGTTTCAGATTGAAACGATTATCTGTGCTGGAGAACATCCTGACAGTGCAAAAACCTTCAGACAGGCAGTGGATAACCCATGGCTGATTGTGCTCATCGATGCCTCTCTCTGCACTGACCCATCCTGCAGAGCTGCCTCTGCTCCCCCTGCTTTGGCACCTGGTGCACATGGAGCTTCACCCCAAGAGGGCTCAGTGCCAGCTCACAGGTGTCACTTCAAAGTCGCTGCTGTAAGCAAGTTTGTCAGGTTTATGCTGACATGGTTTTGCTGGTTTAGGACTGAAGGGTTGTTTTTGAGAGTGGAAATTGTTTTCTCAGTGCTCCGAACTCACACCCATGCATAACCCATCGATGGCACCAATACCCATTGAAATGCTCCAGTGAGCGATGGATCTCCGTAGGCCTTTTCTGGATGAGGATTCCTTTCCCATAGCACCTCAGCAGTGGAATGGATATGGAGACATCATTAAATCCATCCCTGTGCCCCGAGCGGGATTAATAAACCCCTGTCAGCAATGATGGATGTTCCCCTATCCTGTTCTGCACTGCTGCCCGGGCCCTGCGGGTGGATGGAGGTTTGGGGTTGGGCTGCAGCTGACCCAGGAGGACAGCAGTGATGGTGACAAACAGCACCGCCTCCCAGCATACTGACTGCAGCTCGAGCTCGCTCCTATTTCAGTGCAATTTTACACTGTTTGGACGGATTTAAATAAGCAGGTGGTTGGAAGTGATTGATTGAGATCTTCTCCCTGTAAATGTTTTGCTCCGGGGGTTTAACAGCCCCAGTGCTCCCTGCAGTGCTGTGTGTGTCCTTGTCCCGTGGAATGGGTTGCATGCAGCTGGGCTGCTGCGGGATGTGCTCCTCCTTTCCTTGAGTGTGAAAGCTCCCGTGCAGCCCAGCCCTGCTCTGTGTGGGCATTACCAGGGCGTAGCTTCACCTGCCGCTGCTCGTGGGATGGGCTCTCCTCTCCTCGTGCCGCCGGGGCTATTACAGTAAATTGCCAGATGCAATTGCTTGGCCATCTCATAGATTTGTATCTCAAGTGTCCTTTGGAAAGGGAGCCCTCAGGTGATGCTGGGAATGTTAAAACGATAAATCTGCTTCTTCCCATTGCCCTTCTGCAGAACAGAAATTGTGCCGGTGTGCGGGCAGCTCTGTGCCTGCTGCAGGGCAGGAGCAGAGAGTAGCTGGGCCTTGTTGCTTGTCTGTTCCCTCAGCTGCTCCCCATAGCTCTGCGCTCAGACCCCTCACAGCTCTGCTGCCTGTCTCTGGACATGCTGCAGGGCCTCTCTGCCTTCCTTGTGGTGCAGGACCCAACACCAAACACAGCACTTGAGGTGCAGCCAGATGTAACAAAATAGGGGTTAACTCCACCAGCAGTATGGAAGACCTTGAAATATTCAGAGCAGATAGAAAAAGAGATGGTTCAGTATGCCCTGGGTTGACACCATAGCATCCTGTCCTGCTTCACCCACTGCCACGTGCCACCAGTGGCTGAATGGGCACTGCCTTCCTTCACAGGTGCTGCAGTTACACTGGTGACATCGTGTCAAAACTGGCCAGCAGCAGCAATATGCACATGGGGCTGGGAGGGGGTATGAGCCTGTTTTATCCATTTACCCAGATATCCCGGCTAATCAGCTTTCAGATGGGGAGAATTAATTGCTTTCATTCATAGCGCCGAGCGGGTTTAATTGAAATGAATCCTTTCCTCTTTTCAAATGGCCACTTCCTCAGAGGCTGCAGCGTGGAGCTCTGCCTGGCTGCCTGCTTGCAGCAGGGCTGGGCAACACAGCCCCCAGATTGTCTCATTCTCCCCAGGAGCGCAGGGCAGTGCGCACCATGGAGTTGGGCATGGAGCTCAGCGTGTGCCCGCTGCTCAAGGGGAGGTGATGGATGGATATGAGGTGGTTCTGCTGTGCTGTCCCCAAATTCGGGGCAGAGTGTGGACAAAGCTGCAGCAGCACAGTACTGTGCTGGCAGCACAAGGCAGGCAGGGACAGAGCTGTCACCGTGTCCTCGAGCCACGCTGCTGCCTCTCCTCCTCCCCACTCTGCTGCTGTCTTTGCCCAGGCGGCGCTGGGCAGGCTGAAACCCAGCTTCCCTTAATTAAAGGTCTGTCTCCTCATCGCAAGGACGTGGCTGTAATTAGAGCTGGATGCAAAGACTGCTCTGCACTGCATGGGAGCACAAGTGACAGCTCGCCCTGGTGAGCATCCCCTCAGATGGCACCAGCAGGGACACAGCTAGGACGGGAGTCTCTGAGCTGCCCCTCCAGGTCCCTTCCTCCAAGCTGTGCTGCAGAACAAGTTTGCTTGCTGTGGGCTCAGAAATAGTAACAGGTTTGCAGATGGTGATGCTCTAAATCCAGACCTGTTGAGCAAATCACTGCTCAGCGCTCAGCCCGTTTGCAAATGCAAGCATCTCGATGCCTGCCCAGCTCCTGTAGCATCCCACAGGGGGAAGAGGCATGTAGGAACAAGGGAAAGGTGTGGGCAGGAGCTGTGATTTCTGCCTTGTCCTTTGCTGAGTTGCAGAGCACAGTCGGGTGCTGTGAGTGCTGTGTGCGGGGTGTGTGTCCCTGCTGCAATGCCTGAGCTCCCAACAAAGCAGCGGCGGTGCTCGGAGCAGAGCAGTGCCTCTGTTCAGAAAGATGCTCGTTATGCTGAAATATTTGCACTTAAAGAAAACTGCCTGACCATATTTACACAATAGGCTGGATCGTTCCCAAAGCAGCTGCCAGCTGTTGGCTCAGTCATAAACCTTTAACAAACCCCACGGGCAGCGAAGGGAGCTCATTCTTTCCTTCCCTACACACACAAAAGCATCTTCCCATCAGCTCTCAGCTCTGTAAGTTTTCAAATGTCCGTAAATAAACCGCAGAATCCTTCACGATCCTCCCATGTCTCATTGCTTCGTCCCACATATGGGGAGAAGTGACAGCGTGCCCCAGTGCAATGCACTTGGAGGCAGTGGGGACCCAAGGCACGGCGCTGGGCCACCAAGTGCAGGGCGCATGCCAGCTCCCCTTCCCCACTGCTGATGGATCTCTCAGGATACAAACAGCAGTGATCCTAAGAGGTCCTCCACTGTAACCCTGCTCTGTGATGCTGAATTTTTCCCCCTTCTTTGCTACCTTCTCTGGATGAGTGTGCCGGAGCTGGCAGCCCCACGGAGCTGGCTGGCTAATTGAGCAGAAGAGCTGTTGTAACGTGCCACTCACAGGCACTTGGAAGCTGGAGGCACAATGTGAGTTGTGTTAATGTTCCCTCATCCGGAGATGCGCATCTCTTATTAGATTAATTTTTTTTAATATATGCAGAATATACAGTGGGAACGGTATTAATTCGCACTAATGGTTGTGAGATCCAGCGAGAATTAACCGCGTTTTTTTTTTTGTAAATGAGTGGGAAGTGGATAAACACAATTATTACAAAAACAAAAAAGGCGCTGTTTGCAGCAATGGTACATGGTACTCATTTATCTGACAAGTGTTCTTTACTTTTAATTATATTCCATCACTTGCTAGCAAATGCTCTGCTGGTGGATGCTGTAATAATCCGAGTCGTGCGAGGGCTCACCGCGGTGCGGGGGGTTTGGTTGGAGGGGTGGCAGTGTGGGTGCTAGGAGCTGCGAGCAGTGGGGGTGCTGAGATTTGGGTGGCCATGCAGGGGGGCTGGAAGCAGCCAGGGTTTGCTGCATGGCTCCTAAAGGATGGGCGAGCTTGCCCACATCCCTCCTTCTCTGTTGCACCACTCCAGGCCATTTGCTGTGCCTGACGCCAGCGCTGCTTGGTGCATTGGGGCGAGGGCTGGTTTCTCTTTTCTCAAAGGAGGGAAGGTTTAGATTGGATGTCTGGGGGAAGTTCTTCACAGAGAGAGTGGTGAGGTTGAAACAGGCTGCACAGAGAGGCTGTGGGTGTTCCATCCCTGGAGGTGTTCAGGGTCAGGTTGGATGGGGCCCTGAGCAGCCTGGTCTAGGTTGGTTGGCCCTGCATGTGGCAGGGGGGTTGGAACTTGATGATCCTTGGGGTCTCTTCCAACTCAAACCATTCTATGATTCTCCATCAGGTGCCACAATGCTGTGTGGTTTTTTTCAGGAGGAGAAGGCACATGCTTGGGCAGAAGCTGTGGGAGCAGCAGTTGAAGGTTGGGTGCAGTAAAATCGTAGGATCACGGAATGGCTTGGGTTGGAATCATAGAATCACGGGATCACCGAGTCGTTAAGGTTGGAAATGACCTCTAAGATCACCCAGTCCAACCCCAAGCCACCCCACCATGCCCACTGATGCTAACCCTCACCCTTCAGTGCCACATCCCATGGTTCTGGAACACCTCCAGGGACAATGACCCCATCACTCCCTGGGCAGCTGTGCCACTGCATTATCACTCTATCAGAGAAGAAATGTTTCCTAATATCCAACCTGAACCTTAAAGCCCATCCAGTCCATACCCCTGCCATGGGTTGGGTGCCAGCACAGGCTAGCTGAAGAGCAGGAAGCAGTGCACCCTGACTGGCCCATTATCCAGGTGCTCTGCCAGGGGTTGGGATGTGCCATGTGGTCACCCAGCAGCCCAGGATGCAGAATGCTGGAAGAACCTCACTGGACGTCCCCTTAGCACAGGGGATGTGGTGGCCCTTCCTTTAAAAGCTTTCCCGTTGATCCTTAGCTCGAGTGGCTTTTTCCCCTCTGCTTTATAATCTGACTAAAACGCAATTCACTGAGCAGGTCTCAGTGAGCCGAGCTGGAGGAGCACGTGAGCATCACTCAGCAGGGAAAGGGCTGGGGCTGGGGAGCTCCGAGCCTTTGTGTTTCTCAGCGATTTGCTCAGTCTGCCTGCGTTAGGGAAACGCAAGATCTCATGCATTTTAAAATCTTCCCTCTCCGAGGGCAGGCCCCGGGTTAGCAGGTCAGCCCAGCTAGGTGAGCCGTTTAGAGCGCATTAAAACCACAATTTATGCAATCTGCACTCAAGTGTTAGGAAGAGCCGGCAATCAGGTGCTTAATAAAATCACCTACAGCCCTCCTCTTTTGGCTCGCTGGAAATAAATGCCTTTTTTACATGATAAAAATGGATTAGGAGTCATTTGGAGTTGTTATCCGGGTGTGAGGCACGCAGGCGTGCGGTGCCATTGGGGCAGTGCTGGGGGGAGCATTCCAACTGCCAGCACTGGAACGTCCCCCGTGTGCCAGAGCTGATTGGCAGCTCCACTCCTTCTTTTTGTTTCTGTTCCTGGATGGAACTGCAAAACAAAATTCAGTGTGGCTTGGGAAAAAAAAAAAAAAAGTAAAATTATATGGAAATGTGACTTTTTTCTGACTCTTTCTTTTAATGTGGAAGAGTCAGAGATTTTAAAGTTATGGTTCCCACAGCAACTGTAACTCTCATCTCTTGTACCTCTGCGATGCTTTGCAGGACTGTGTGTGCTATTAGATTTATGCCCAGTGTGCTTATGTACAGCATAGCAAGCAGCATGCAAAGATGCATGGGCTGGCAGAGCGATGCTGTGGGAATACCAGGGCCGGATCCTGCACTGACCTGTGCCATGGAAACACAGAGTCACTGGGGTTGGAAAAGACCTCTGAGATCATCCAGTCCACCTGTCCATCTACCGCCAATATTGCCCATGCCCACTGATCACACCTCTGGGGGTGGTGACCCACCACTCTCTGGGCAGTTTGTACCAGTTCATCACCATTCTTTTTGAGAAGAAATGTTTCCTAATATCCGACGTGAGCCTCCCCTGGCACCAGTGGGACAGGGAGTTTCTGATCCCAGGCTGTGCTGCATGCACTGAGTTTGGGAGGACTGGGGGTCCTGATGGAGCACAAACCTCTGCCTGGTGAAATGATGTTCACGGGGTCTCCATCCTGCAGTTCGCCATCACTTTGAGTTAATTAATTAGCAATCTGTTAGTTCGAATTACAGCTCGGCAAAAACCTGATGCAACTGTTAGCTGCACCTGATCCTTGAAGCTGCTTTATTACAGCTTTGGGCCAGGAGAGGTTTGGGCATTCACGTGTGAGGTTGGTCCGTGCTGCAGCATCCTCCCTGCTTTGGTGCATCGGCATTGAGCTGGAATGGGGTGAAAGGGCTGCAAGAGACATGAGGTGCTGGAGGGCTACATAACTCCTGACGAAACATAGGAAGGACCAAGTGAGGAGATCATAGAATCATAGAATGGCTTGGGGTGGAAGGGACCCCAAGGATCATCAAATTCCAACCCCCCTGGCAGAGGCAGGGCCACCAACCTCCAGATCTGGTACTAGAGCAGGCTGCCCCATCCACCCTGGTCTTGAGCATCTCCAGGGACAGATTGAAGGACCAGAAGGGGCTGTGGGGTCTTGTTGGACCTCAGGACTTCCCTGAAGCTTTTTATTTCTCATTGGAGTAAAGCATAACTTTTCTGAAAGCATCCAGCATTGATATTAAAAAAAATAATAATAAAAATTGACAATGATGGATAATCCACTACAACCCGTGGTAAATTATTCTAGTGTTTAATTACCTGTATTGCTAGAAAGGGAAGAAAGGAGAGCTCGGAAGGACTTCATGGCCATCACTTGGCTCACAGCACAGCCCCTGTATGGGGTCAAGAATTGGTTTGGGGCAGTGCTTGGAGGGGCTCTCACTGTTGAAGGGGTGGGAAGGTCCATGGGAGCTCATTGCCCTGCAGTCAGCAGTTCTGCAGCCCACATCATTTATAAAAGCAGAAGCAGGGAGTGGTGGAGTCAACCATCCCTGGAGGTGTTCAGCACAGGTGGAGATGTGGCACTGAGGGATGCGGTGGGTGGGCATGGTGGGGTGGGTTGGTGGCTGGACTAGGTGATCTTAGAGATCTGTTCCAACCTTAGTGACTCTGTGACTTGGCAGGGTCTGCAGGTGGCTTCCCCCAGCAGCTTTCCTTTGGTGCTTACCATATAAATCACACCCTTGCTGCTTTCCAGCTTCACCTGAGCCTTATTCCTGTGTTTGACCCCAAAGTTTTGCAGTGCTGCCCATGCCCTCTCCTTCCTCGTGCCACATCCTTAGCAGGACCAACCCCGTTCCCCTCTTTGCTGTGCTCCCACCACCATGGCTGTACACCTGGGATGTGCCCACGTCCCCACAGTGTCCGGGGGGTCACAGCTGCATGCAACCCGGGGCTCTCGGGAGAGCAGTGGGGAGGAAGGACATTACGCAGGAGAATATGCATGTTCACAGCTCGCAGGATTAAAGGCCCATGTTCTTATCACTGCAGAACAGAGTATTATAAATCCAGCCTTAGCATACCAAATCCCCTCGCGGCTCGGCCATTGTTTGGGAATATTAAAAAGCTCTGAGACAGAAATAATCAGTTTCCGAATGACACATTGTCAAATAAAACATTTCTCATATTATCCCTTCCTTCCCCTTTCTCTCTCCCGCTCCCTCAGTTGGATAATTTAACATGAAAAATAGATTAAAATGAGGCTGGTTTGAATGCCTCCTAAGTTTGACTTTTCTTTCCCCGGGAAGCTCTCCCTGCGTGTGCACGGCGCTCCAACAAGCGGCTGTGATGCGGGGTCAGGGATGTGGGGAGAGCATGAAACTGAGCTGCTGCTGAGTGCCAGGGATTGGCACAGCTCCTGGGCACGTGGACCTGACCCAGAGCCACCCGGCGTGCAGCAGGGCCGTGAGGCTGAGCATGGGGCAGCAAGTGGTGGGGCAGAGACCCGCTCCATCCCGTGTGCAAGCTGAATTGGGAAAGTCAAACTAAGCAGTGTCATCCCAAATCCTCCAGCCAGGCTCCCATTGGTGGCAGTTAGTGGAGGCAGAGGGCAGAGCAGCAGGATCCTCCTGCAGTACTGCCCACTCCACCCCAGGATGCCATCACCAACACCGTCCCCCTGCATCCCCTGAGCTCCATCCCCAGCACACTCACTTCCCACGCCGCCTCTTTACAGATGATCCTCTCTCTGCACGGCGCAGTGCTTTGTATTGTGTGCAGAAGAAATATTTGCACGTCTTCACACTGCTCTTGCATGCTCTGTAAAGTTCCCAGCTATGGCATTCTTTGTGCCAAACAGATGCTTGCCCTGCCCCAGCTGCTGCATGTCACGCTGCAAAGCATCAATTGCTCACACCGCTCCTGGTTTATGTGCTTTGCTCATCTGCCTGGGGTAACACTGCTTTGGTGATGCAGAGAGATGGAGGGACCCAAGGTGGGGGAATGCACAGCTCCTGCTGTGTTTGTGTCAGCCTCCAGAGCAGGGAGGGCTGCCCGATGGATGAGAAGGCCACTTCCATGGAGACACTGGTATGAAGGAAGTTTGTGCTTTTAGGTAATGATCTATGATTTTAAACATAGAATCATAGAATCATGTAAGTTGGAAAAGATCTAAGATCTTTTCTAAGATCACCATGTCCAACCCCAACCCACCCCCACCATGCCCTCTAACCACATCCCTCAGTGCCACATCTCCAAGTGTGTTGAACACTTCCAGGGGTGGTGACCCTACTACCTCCCTGCAGAGCTTGTTCCAATACCTGACCACTCTTTCTGAGACAAAATGTTTCCTCATATCCAACCCGAACCTCCCCAGCTTTATTGCCCTTTTCTGGACACTCTCCAGGGCCTCATTGTTCTTCTTGTATTAAAAGGCCCAAAACTGAACATAGCATTTGAGATGCAGTCCCACCAGTGCCAGTGCACGGGGACAATCACCTCCCTGTTCTGCTGGCTGCACTATTGCTGACAGGATGCCATTGGCTTTCTTGGCCACCTGGGCATGCTGCTGGCTCATTTAATTAGGTGTGGGAAGAGAGAGCTTGGCATTGAAGGTTGTGGTCTGAGATAGGGTATGTTGTGCCCCTGCATGTAACCACAGCGATTCACCCAAAGGGTTGGCATGGGGGCATGCACTCTGCTGCGAGGGTGACTCTGGCAAAGCTCCCTAAGCGTGTGAGCAAGAAGGAAGTCTTTAAATAATTCTGACATGATTGATGGGATCACAGTTGTTTTGGAGAGCTGAGGATTTGGGTGCAGGATGCAGCTGTGGGATGCTCCTCAGAGCAGCAGCATGCAGAGGAGCCATGCATGGGCCCTGCTCTATAGCTTGCTACTGCTGCTGGGTGGCCTCATCCTGCAGCACCCAGGGGAGGAGGAGGGCTGGCTTTGGGAACGATGAGTGGCTTTGGTTCTCTGTGCCCTGGAGGGTGGCAGTTGGGTGGTGCCATTTGGTACATGGTCTTTTGCACAAAATGTTGTATCTCTGCGGAGACTTTATGGCTCCCTGGTTGGTTGCTGGGTTGTTTTAATGAGTTTTTTGTCTCCTAAGCAGTGAGAGGCGGGTGGGAGATCCTTTCCCATCTCCTTGTGCAGGGCAGGCTGGCTTGGTATCCATGTACATTGCCTGATAGGACCACGGGGATGAGGAAAGAGTTCCTGGAGTGGGCAGAGCTGAGCTGGGGATGTCATTGGGGTGTTAAGGATCTCCTCCAGGACCCTGCCTGGAGCACAGGGTGGGCTGTGTTGATTAGAGGATTTTGTGTGAGAGGAGAGTGAGCACTGGTGGATGCTGCTCCTCACCCATCCCTATGTCTGCTGACGTGTCTCTTTGCTATCCCGCAGGGTGGGCTGATCGCTCTGCTCCTGCTCCTCTTGGTCTTCACAGTGGCCCTGTACGCCCAGCGGCGCTGGCACAAGCGCCGCCGCATCCCACAGAAGAGTGCCAGCACCGAGGCCACTCATGAGATCCACTACATCCCGTCGGTGCTGCTGGGCCCCCAGGCCCGAGAGAGCTTCCGCAACTCTCGCCTGCAGGCCCACAACTCGGTCATCGGCGTGCCCATCCGCGAGACCCCCATCCTGGATGACTACGAGGATGAGGAGGAGGAGGAGACGCCGCAGCGGGCAGAACCCAGCACCAGGGAGGATGAGTTTGGCAGCCAGGTGACGCGGACGCTGGAGAGCCTGGGCCGGGGCGGGGAGGAGAAGCCTGACTACGAGAAAAAAGGTTGGTGGCTGTTCTGCCTGGTCTTCCCCTCACCCTGTGCCCTCAGTGTGTCTGAGCTCCGTGGGGCTTCCTGAGGAGGGGGTCCTGGATCTGCTGTTTTGTCCTGAGCTTTCATCTTCCAGCTGATTCTGTAAAACCATAGAATGGTTGGGTTGGAAGGGACCTTACAGCCCCCCAAACTCCATCCCTGCCCAGGCTACCCCCCCGGCTCTGGCTGCCTAGGGCCCCAGCCATGGCCTTGGGCACTCCAGGGATGGGCACCCACAGCTCTGAGCAGCAGTGCCGGGGCCTCACCACCCTCTGAGTAAAACATTTCCTCCCGACATCTCACTTAAATCTCCCCTCTTTTAGTTAATAGCCCTTCCTCCTTGTCCTTTCACTGTCCACCCTCATAAACAGCCATTCCTCCGCCTGTTTATTATCTCCCTTCAAGTGCTGGAAGGCTGCAGTGAGGTCTCCCCGGAGCCTTCTCTTCTCCAGACTGAGCAGTTCCTATATCTGGGATTGCCCCAACCCACGTGCAGCACCTCACACTTGGC
>JAOWBP010004368.1:3225161-3241766 GCA_028571105.1 Tragopan temminckii | reverse complement strand
GGCAGCTGGAGGAGAACTGCAGCAGCGGCCCTCCCCTTGGGCAGCCAAGCTCATGCTCATGGGGATGGAAAAGGCTTTTGGTTCGCTCAGGCTCCTGTGCCCCTTTCTTCTTAGTTACTGGGAGAGAAGCAGCCATGGGGATGGAATGGGGATGGAATGGGGATGGGGGTGGAGGTGGGGATGGGAAGCTCTGGGGCCCTAATCCAGCTCCGCTCTGCAGCAGGGTGCTGAAGGCTGCCTCACATACCTGTGGTTCAGGCTCTTTGTGAGAAGGGGATAATACTCCCCTAACTCATAAGGGATTTGCGATTTAATGTTTGCAAAGCACTTTAAGACCCTGGATTGAAAGGTGATTTATAATGGTAAAATCCAGTGTTCTCTGTTCTATTGTATACTTGACTGTGTCCAATTATCTCGGTAGCAGCTTTTTTCCATCTTTTTTTTCTTTTTGCATGAGTATCATATCTCCAACCAAAAGCTGGGTCTGTGGCAGGCACAGTATGTCCTGGGAGGAAATGAGTTTGGAGGTGCTAATTTATGCTGATGATACAAATAAAGATTGGGAAGGAAAAAAGGGCGCTGAGGGGTGAAGGGCAGAGATGGGTGATAAAGCTGTGAAATAGTGGGAAAGCTGTTTAGATGCTGCATGCATAAGGAAAGTAAAAGATGCTTTATAAATAATCATTTTGCTACTCAGTTGTCACAGGGATACGGGGTGTTTTCCAGCAGATCAGCCACTCCTCCTGTCCTGCAAATGCCAGGAGCAGGGAGGCTTTGGTGAGGCATGCTGCTTGCCTGGAAATCACAGGCTGTGCCCTGGGCTCCGCCAGTTCCTTGCTCTGGCACCAGCATCTCTAAGCAGATTTGATCAAATTATAGGGTGAAACACACGAGTGCTAACTCGCTGGATGCATTTCCCGTTCAATTTTCAAGCAGATGCTTTTTAAATCTCACTTTGCTGATGAAAGAGTGAGGGCAGGGAGCTCGATCAGATTCCAAAGATAAAGACGCGTCCTCGCCTGCATCCTGAGCAGTGATGCGACCAGGAGAGCAGGGAGCAGATCTTGGATTGGTGCTTCCCTGGGGCCAGCCAGGATGCTGGTCTGTGCCTGTGGGTGGGTAGCATTGGCTGGAGGACATTTCTCCTGGTCCCCTCCATCAGCAGAGTGTGGCTCATGTGCTCCTGGTCTGCTCAGAGCAAAAGCATCTCCTGGGACAGCTGGGTCTTTCCTGTGCATGGCTTCATTACCTGGTCTCACATCCTTCCCCTGCATTGCCTGGGGTTGGGTCTGCCCTACTATGCTGTAACAGAGCTGATTCAGTCATCCTAATGCTGCTGGTGACTTTGTCACTCTCTAATCCTGCTGTTCGAGGCCAGGTTGGATTGGGCCTTGGGCAGCCTGATCTGGTGCTTGATCTAGTGATTGACAACCCTCCCCCCAGCAGAGGGTTGGAACTGGGTGATCTTTGGGGTCTTCCAACCCAAGCCATTCCATGATTCTGTGATTCTATGATACCATGTTGAGTTCCTTGCTGGCTTTTACCAAAGTTCTCTACAGCTACTGGCAGGAGGTTGCAGTGAGGTGAGCGTTGGTCTCTTTTCTCAATGGCAAGTGTTAGGATGGAAGGAAACAGTCTCAAGTTGTGCTGAGGAGGTTTAAACTGGTTATTAAGAGAATTTCTTCATGGAAGGAGTGGTCAAGCATTGGAATGAGATGCCCAGGGCTGTGGTGGAGTTCTCATCCCTGGGGCTATTTGAGAGACGTGTGGACATGGCACTAAGGGACGTGGGCTAGTGATGGGACTCATTAGGTCAGTTTGCTGGTTGGACATGGTGATCTGTTGGAGATCTTATCCAACTTACTTGGTTCTCTGATTCTGTAATTCCATTGGTTTAAAAAAAAAAACAAAAAACAAAAAAAAAACCTCACAAAGCAACAGACCAGGCTGGCCACGTGTGCAGTTACACACAGAGTAGTGAGGGGTTAAGGAATGTCCCCATGGATGGCTTCTCGATGCAGGTGTCCCCTAGCCTTGATGTCCAGCTCATGGCCTTGGAGCTGGGGACAGGTGACCACATCTCATCCAGGCGCCAGCTTCAGAGGCTCCTCTTTGTGCCAGGAAGTATTAAGCTGGCACTTGCAGCAAACCCTTCTGTGAGCTGCTTTTCTCAAGATACCATAAGCTTCTGTGACTGACGAAATAAAACTTCTTTTTGTAATATCTGCTGCCTGTAAAAAGTGACTGGCTCTGTAGATTGCTTTGTTGTTCATCACAGTCCCTGTATGATGACTGAATGTTTATACATGTTTGTGTAAATAATTAACGTTCATTGATGCTATGTAAAATCTGCAGGCATAGATTTCTCCTGATGCTAAGTGAGAAGAAATGGTGTGATGGTGCTGGCTGCCCTTGGGTTTGGGTTGGGTGTTTTTGTGACTCGATAAAAACTTGCCACATAAACCCAGGCTGATGAAAACTGCCTGCATCTTGGCTGGTGGGTCCTGCAGGACCACAGGCAGAATGTGATGGGAAGGATGGGGTTGGAAGGCTCCAGGAGCTCTGGTCCTGGCTGTGGGGGAAGCAGAGCAAGCTGGGGAGCTTTGGGGCTGAGGCTTGAGTCAGTCCCTCCTGTGACTCCGACCTCTCTTTCTGCCTTCCAGGTTCGATGAAAAGCCCCGTCAACAAGACAGCCTTGACTCTGATTGCCGTCAGCTCCTGCATCCTGGCCATGGTGTGCGGCTCGCAGCTCTCCTGTCCGCTGACTGTCAAGGTGACACTTCACGTCCCCGAGCACTTCATTGCTGATGGTGAGAGCCCACGGGCACCCCTATCCCTTAACCCCTCCTCACAGCTCTCCTAAAGCCTCCTTAAGTATGCACTCAGCAAGAGGACCGCACCATGGAGCTAAACTTGCCTCTTCTACATTGCACCTTTATTGTTGTTATCACTGTAACATACCTGGTGGATGTTCCTGTTTTCCCCTGGACTCACTGACCCTGGGAACAGCACAGACAAGCTCCTGTCCTGCACAGCTGAAGTGCTCGTCTCAGCCACTTGCAGCAGCACAGAGTGGAATTGCTAGTGTTTGAGCCAAGGCAGAGATGCTTTGAAAAATTAGACAAGGGCTGCTGTCACTATTTATTGCTTTCTCCGACTGGGCTCCTTGCATTTGTTGTGTTTCGCTGACCTTTTCTTTATAATGTGCAGCGAGCGTCAAGTGCAAGTTTTCAGTAAGACGAGGGCAAATTTCATTTTCTTCCAGCCAACGAAAGCCATTATTCAGTCAGTTCCAATTGCTCAGCTCCCGTACTTGCCATGCTGCTCGGGGCATGCTGAAGGTGGGTACAGCTTCTCCCTACCAGAAACCCACAGCATCCATACTGGGGTCAGGATGGAGGGCAGGGAATGAATATGTTGGGGATAGGAGTGTATTTGAAGAGGTGCAGTGGTGGTGGAAGGAGCAGGGCTTAAAGCAATGTCCCATGACATAAAGGAGTTCCACAGTCTTTTTTAAAAGGGTTTCATCCTTACTAAGGGTGGTTTCTTCCTGGAGTTAGTATGCATATGTAGCAAGTCACTGCACTGTAATACAGAGCTCTGCCCAGCCTGAGCCTCACCACGTCCGTGTGTCTGTGCCTTTAAGGATGCTTTTGGGATGGCACTTCTAGCCCAGGAAAGGCACTGTGGGCTCGAAAACTGAAATAAAACGTAATGCAACTGCTTAGAATTGAAATGAAAAGCTGAGCCTGTGCTTGTCACCAGGAAGGGAGTGGCAGTGCAAATTATGCAAATACGAAGAACACTCAAATGGAAACGACAGCGAAATACCAATAAAACAGATTAATATCCCCAAAACTGGGGGAAATGGGATGATCTCCAGTTCCAACTTAATGACTTTTCTAAAGAGAAAGTGGCAGGAGGACTGGTAAAGACGGTTTGGAGAAGAATTAAAATGAGCTTTGTAATGAAACTGTAAAATATAATTACAAACTGCAAAAACTTTAAAAATATTTTTTATGAGAAACAGTCAAGTTCTTCACAGAGAAGCAGCGAAGACATTTTGCAGCGGCCATCAGTTTTACTGAAATCTCATCATTTGATGCGGTGGCAGAGTCCTTCGCCTGGGAAGAGAAAAGCTCTTAAAGTTGTCCCTTCTATTTGAATAACAACAAATCCCAAGGCAGCACCAAACTGGCAGCAAAATACTGTGAAACATTTAAAGGCATCACTGAGCTGAGCCCGGTTTGGAAATTGTAATGACACCCAGGAAAACATTGCTGGCTGTGTTTGCAGAGATGGGGTGCAGCTCGACGCCAGAAATCCTATCCTGGTGGCAGACAGGGGCTGTGCTCCTCTCTAAAAACCCAGGTGACTTTTTGGGTTCATTTCCAGACACGTAGGGCTGCTTTTTACCTGGTTGCTAAATGTTGGGTCTGGGGACACGGGCATCACCACATGGAGCTGGAAGGAGCACGGCCCCATCGAGGCTGGGAGCCTGGATCAGCCTGAAGCCTGCTGCACCTAGCAGCTCCTAATTCTACCGTGCTCTTAAGCAGTCTGGATCCTTAAGCTCTTCTCCTTTGTATTTGCATGATGGTGAGGCAGGCTAGGCAAGCAGGCAGGGCAGTGCATTCTCTGGAGATATTCCTGCACGACAGAAGGGTGCTCACTAATTCCCATTTGATGACAGTATTGCAATAGATACCAGCAGCCAAGGAGAATCTCACAGCAGAGAAAGAGGCCACCAGCACCTCTGCAGGAAAGGCCAAAGAAAGACAGGCTGAAAGCTATCCTGCTTCTAACAGATGAAGACTCAGCTTTGAAGGAAACTTGAAATAGACACGGGCCAGCTCTGGCGCGCCAGGATCCGAAGCCAAGAGAGAAGAGGGAGGGAAGCGGCCCCAGCATGTCTGCAGCCCCCAAGGAGAGAAGCTCTTCCTGCAGCCAGCAGCAGCAATGGGAAAAGGAGCTCCCAAGCCTGTTGGAGTCGCTAATGGAAAGAGGAGGGGGGAAGGACTGGGACCAGGAGCCAACTGGCAGCAAAGGCTGGGAGAACAGATTACCACCGGCAGTATTAATAACCAGCCTGTCTCTATTGCCCTTATTTCTCTCTCTTGGTTCATTTTCCTCCTTTTGTTCATTTGATGGGTTCTCCCCCCCTCTCCTCTCCCCTCTGAACAATTATTGCCTGGTTTGTACAGCTGCTCTGTCTTCATTTTCCAGGGCAGCCAACTACACGAGGACCTGGCACAAGCTGCTGCACTCTACCATGTGCTGGCAGGGGGAAACTGGGGGCCTCCCAGGAGCACGTCTGTGCCCATCAGTCCCCTCTTGCAACACGCTGCTTTGTGGGGCTGAGGAAGGCACTTGCTTTGTCCCTGCTTTTCATGCTGCAAGACGTTTCATTAAACCAGCAAGGACAGGGACACTTCTTTTCTTTTTCTTCCTAAAATGAGCTTGAGCATCATCTGCCCCCTTCTGCAGCATCCACAGAACCATAGAATGGCTTAGGTTGGAGGGGACCTTAAAGATCATTGAGCTCCAAACCCCTGCTTTGTGCAGAGTTACCGGTCACTAGATCATTCTGCCCAGGGCCCCATCCTCTGCTCCATCCTGCATCCTCCTCCTCCTCTTTCTCTAGGCTGTGGGGATTGTGTCCCCCCATGGCGGCAGCTCGGGCAGCCTCTGGCCACACCCAGCAGCAGGCACCGTGCCCATTTCAGAGCAAGCCTGAATTGATGGGAAGGCTCATGGTGGCTTTTATGAGGATTTGGAAATGCAAAGCATTATTTAGAGGAACATTTAGCAGCATCAAAGTGGGGAAAAAGAAAAGAGAGCCCCTCCATCTGAGCGATAAAACCCCTTAGGAATATGTTAGCCACTCAGCTCTGTGCATTCATGGGGACTTTTTTCTTGTAAGTAATCATTCAAAAAATAGAGAGGGAGAGCAATGGGAGCTGCTTGCAGGGAAAGCAGGGATGGAGAAAGATACCCTAGAGGACTTAGCCTGGAGTATGTCCTTGCTGCACAGCAGTTTGAAATATAGTATCAATTAAAGCTTCCCGTTTTTACAGCCTGCAAAGGGGTTATATATGGTGTGGGTGGATGTTTGTATCTGGATACTTTAGTGGGAGAGGTAAGTGAGGTCCACCGCTGCGTATGGAAGGAAGGAAGAGCTACATTTAGCCAGGGGCTTGTAGGGTTTCATGTTGTAAGTGGAAATAAAGTAAAGGACATAAAGCAGCCTTCTGTCACTTCAAAGACATCTCAGGGCATTTACAGCCTTCTCCCTTCCTTGTTGGAGACGTGTGCCAGAGAAAATGTGGCGATGCCTGTGGGACGTCATGCAGCTCAGGTCAGTGTGGTTTATGGAGGTCAGAGCGGAGGCACCGCCTGTGCAGCTGTGATGCAGCCAGCTCTGCTGAGAGCACCAGTGGTTGCTGCTGCAGCTCCAGCCTGGGGGTGAATGTGGCTATGTCCTCCTCCAGCTCCTGCAAGGAGAGGGAAAGGAACGCAAACCGAGCACCTCTGTGCACAGCCCTCATGGGGCAGGTGAAGCCAGGTGAACACCAGAAAGGGGCATTGCCACGTGTGACTGTGAAAACTCAACCCAAGCCCACAGTGGGTCCAAAGGGCTGGTGAGGTGGAGGGAGCTGTGCATGTGGCTGTTTTTTTCCAAGCTTCATGCATCTGCATCTGCCTGCCTGAATGATGACATTGTGAGATTGTCACGCACCTGATCAGTAATTGTTTTGTCTGAAGATTATTTATTTCTTTTCCTCCACAACTGTTTCCTTCAAGACGCCACTGGAATTGGATGCTGCTATTAGCAGCTTCTGCTAATTTTCCCCAAAGATCGACAGAGCTCTGCAGTCTGCAATTGTTGGGCTTGCAACAACTTCTCATTTTGGTTTTAATTAAATTTGTTGCTTTAAATTGTTTGCTTTTGACATCTCCTGCTCAATCTTGTGCAGCCCTCAGAGGTGGCCAGGCATTAGGTTGGTTCCTCTGGTGCTGGCTCGCGTGGGCTCAGCACGTGCTGCGCATGCGCTCGCATAGAAATGAGCAGTATGAGAGATGCAGGCGGTGGGGAATTGCCCAGTGCTGGGCTCTGCTTTGCAGTGAGGAAAAGCTGGAGATGCTCATTGATTTACAAATGAAGCATCCCCACTTTGCACCAGAAGGATGGAGGAAAGGTTCCTATCTCAAAGGTTTCCATCCCTCAGCATCCCCCAGGAGCAACCAGGCTGCAGTGCTCCCCAGCTGGTCCCAGCCTCACCAGCCCCCCTGAAATCGATGGGGGAATGGGCTGCCTTGAAATCAGACCATTTGCTCAGCCTGGAGTCTTTCTGTTTTAGAGATGCTGTACAGAGATGTGGGTCAGTGCTTGGGCAGGAACAGCAGCATCCCCTGCCAGCCCCAGCCTCACTCTGCCTGCCTCAGACGTAACATCTTTTGGCGAGGTGGCTGTGTTGGGGCACCTCTGCAGACTGCGTTTAATTTCATCAGCTCTTAATCACTGGGTCATCTCCTGCCTGCCTTACAGCTTGCTCTCACTCCCGCGCCTGCTTGGCTGGCAAGAAAATGTGAGCAAATGGCTGCAGCGTTACCAGACATGAACTCTAAATATTAACATCAATTCATAAACTGTATCAGCGTGGATCAAAGGGATTCCAAGACGGTTTTACGGCGTGAACACTCTTTGCATGAGGAACTAATAAGATTCTGTAGGCTGAAGTACATCATGTTTTTATCGTGCCTCTGACAGGCTGTGATCCTGAGCTTGGCTCGTCCCTGTGCTGGGGCAGCTCTGTTTGCAGGGGAAGGCAAAGCCTCCTCCTCAGTCCTCAGCAGGGTGTATAGGATCCGATCAGGGGGGATTGGTGCTGGTGTTTGCCTGGGGTCAGCGGGAGCCTGCTGGGAATTGTGACGTCCTGAGAGAGGTAGAATGTGTCCATCACTGGAGGATGGCATCTCCCAGTGTATACTGAGCTTGCACCAATGCCATTTACCCTCTAATCTGGGAGGGACAGCAAGGGAAGGGTGCAGTAGGATGTACTGCCCTTGACCATCTAGCATGTACTCTTCCATGGAAAGGAGAGATGCAAATCTTGGCATCTGTATTTGCAGGATGAGACCTTACCTGGTCTTACCAGCGTGATGGTGAGCTGGGCCTGGGGAGCTGACTGAGGTCAGCCTGGGGACCTCACTTAGGTCATGCTTACTTTTGTACAGAAAATACGGGATACCTGCAGCAGCAGCAATGCAGCAATGTAGATAGGATTTTCTGAGGCTGCATAGCCAGGAGCATGCTGCGTCGTGTTCTAATTCTCCCAAGTGGTGACATTGGTGTTGCTTAATCTCGTGATGAGCAGCTGGTAGCTCACTGTGGCCCTACGGCACGTAGACTTTGCATGTTCTGCGTCTTGGCTGTTTTTCTGCTGCCTGGGGGAACGTTTGGTCTTTGTGCTGGCTGAAAAATCTCTTGCATTCACACACACTTGATGTTTCTTAAAGCTTATCATAACTCATCCATCAGATACTTGGTGGAGTGATCAGATTTAGGCAGGATTTCCCTGAACTCTTGTCCAATATCTTGAGTGTCTCTGAAGAAGAGCCTCTGGCTGGAGCGTGGGAGTGGGGAGATAGGGAGTGCTGAGGGAAGGCTGTGTTTAGATATCTGATCTTTGTCAGCTGCTGCTTGCCCAGATGCCTGCTGAGGACACAGACATGCTGGTAACTGGGCAGTTATGGTGTCTTGATATCACCACAGAGCAGGCAGCATGGTTCCTTAGCTGTTGGAGTTGTGGGCTTCAGCCTGAGTCTTGCAGAAGTGAGGTCACAGCCCATTTGCCTGTGGGCGTTTGGGTTCCTCTTGGGTTTGAGAAAAGGCATCTGACTGATTGCTTGCTGTTTGAAATGAAATACATGGGTTCTTCAACAGAAGTTCAGCCCTGGTGAAATCTGGACTGATTTCCAAGAAAACTCAAAGAAAGAATCTGTCAGAATTATCAAGCAAGTAACAATTTAACAATTAAAATGTAACCCCGCTCTTCCCACAGGAAAGATGCTTCTAGTCTTTGCTGTAATTGCATACAGATTTGTATCACTAATAATGCTTCTGCTGCACCAGGGTGAACACTGTGCCGATGGATGGCATTTGTAATGCGTGGCCATGGGCTGGGCAGCCCACGGTGTGCACAGAGCTCAGGTGCCAAGAATACCTCCTGGAGCCGAGCCCTGCGTGGTGGGAGCTGCCTTCAGTTTGGCTGAGAGATAAATAAATAGACAAGAAAGGCATACGTAGAGGCTTTTGTGGTTTTAAAGGCTTACTGAACTTTCTGTTTAGGCGTTGTTTGAGAGAAAGCGTTAGATAAACAGAAGGGAACGTCTAGGGTGGATTTGAACACTCTGTGATACTATCCTTAGTTTCGATTGAGAAGAAAAAAATATAGAAGTGACTTGGCAGAAATGACATTAGTCCAAAATTCTCAGGCTTTGTGCTGAGCAGAGAGCTGGAAAGCTGGGCACTGTGTCAGTCCATGGGTGCAGTCCTGCCCCAAGCCCTGTACTGCTGCTTGGCTCACTGTATGTGTGTCCCGGGAACTGAGTGTTTGCTTGGCTCTTTGTTCAATTTCCTGGAAGAAAATTAAGAAGCAGAGTTCTTTATCCTCCAGTACAAGGATGGGAGAACAAGAGCTGATCAACAGGAAGAGCTGATAGGGGAGGAGTTGTCTCTTTGGGAAATATTCTTTCAAGTTTTACAAGAAGAAGAAAGTCTCCGAAGAAATCAAATCATTCTTTGTACCTATAGGGGATAATCCTTCCTCTGGTCTTAAAAAAAAAAAAAAGAGGAATCTGTAACAGGATTATAATTGTGAGATAGTATAGGGATGGATGCATTATTAGCAACCTGTCATACGACCTCCTGCAGGGTTCTAACACCAAATACTAATTTTAGATGACAAGGAGTTTTGTTGTCCAAGATACAACGAATGGACCAAAGAAGAAAAAAGGAGTGGAGGGAGAAAGAAACAGAAAATCTTCAAAAAAAAAAAAGAAATATTTGATCTCTTTCCACGGGAAAAAAAAAAAAAAGAAAAAAACAGAGAGAAAGGAAAAACCAAACCCTTTTGGCTGCCTTTTGGGCTCTTTGTTCTTTTCCCTTGTTATATATCTTCTGAGCTGTTTTATCCTGTTTTGTTCTGGCAAATGATTTTTGAAATGTCAAAACTTCAAGCCTTTTTTGTCACGGCTTAAGCAGTCCCACTGAACTTTGAAGGAGACCTCAGCATGAGAGACGTGAACTTTTGCTGCTGTCTTAGCCGGCCCGGCTTTGATCAACATTTGAGAAGGAAAAGGGGAAAAACACACATGCAAAAACCCAAACAACGCAGTCCCCTGAAGCACCAGCACTGTGTAGCCATGCACCGGGGTTCTCCATAGGGCTGTGATGCTGATCTGCAGCAGGGCCTGGCTTCTGAGGGCTGTGCAGCGGCAGGGCCGCGGCCTACAGCAGGGTTGCCAGGCGGTGGTCCTGCTGTTATCTGCTTGACACCTCACCCTGGTTGCTTTACCCCAGGCCCTCGGCATCTCTGTTGAAAGAGTATTTTGCTGAGCTTTCAGCTGGGAATGTCATATAGTGCCTGTGGATTGTGTTGCACATAGAGCTCTCTGAGCTATGGGTTTGGCTGTGCCCCATTCCCCAAAGGGTGTTTCCAGCTGGGAGCTGGGGCTTCCCCTCCATCACAGCAGCAGTGTCTGATCACCACCGTGTCCCCTTTTGTTTACCTCTGCTGAGGGACCAGGCATTACACAAGACAGATCTGGCGGGTCTTTCTGACAAGCTAACCATGTTCGAAATGACACTTGCTTAGAAAATGTTTGTTCTTGTCGGTTTCTAAAAGGATTTGCTATTCAGCCTGCCCCTTCTTAGCTTTTCAAGATGTTTTTGATAAGTGCGCGCTGGTGTCTTGTGAAAACTGTTTTATGTGTGCGGATTCTTTGAAAACAAAAAGAAAATTTGTGTAAAAAGGCTTTGAAATCTTCAGAATTTGAGCTTTCAAAATGTTTGTAAAACTCCTTTTCCTGTTTGTTTTTTTTTCTGAAGCAAACTATGAAAGGATCAAGGTTGGGATTTTTGTTTGTGTTTTCAATGGGAGTGACGATGGGGAAAGTGTGCGTGGATGCGTTTAAAATGGTACCCAGCTGAGCTGGGATGTGAGCAGTTTCCTGGCTGGAAGCAGTCCCCTCCTTCCCCTCCTGGGAAGGAAGGGAAGTGTTTACATTTAACTAGAACTTTCAATTTCCCTGCTTTTTAATTGTTTATTTGTTTATTTTCTTATCTGAGGTGGAACATTGTCCATTATTTTCACTAAGCATTGAATTCAGGGATTTTGGATTCAAGCATTTTCTCTTTTTTTTTTTCTTTCCTTTTACTTTTGAGGATGATCTCTCTTGAAGACATACCAAAATCAAAATTAATTCATCTTGAAAATGCAAGAACACTTTTTTTTCCCTTTCAGTTACAATTGTGTTATATTTGTAAATCTTTCTGTGTACAGAATAGAATATGACAAGACACAATTTCCTTCCCAAATCTAAGCTGTTTTTTCTTTCTCCCAAATAAATTTACACCTGGAACTGATCAATCTGTCCCACCTCCAAAGTCACCCTGCTGTCACCTCCTGGATTCCCTCCACCAAGGTCCTGTGCCAGGACACTGCTGGCAGCCTTGTCTTTAATGAAAACTAATTATATGACTATTTTATGTCCGATTTCCTTCTGTTGCTCTCACTCTGGCTCTATTTTAAATAGGAGTGGGGTTCATTAAGGATTTAATCAAGAGCTGGTGGTTTTGCTTTTGAGTCTTTGGGCACAGAGGGACTTGTCTGTCACTGAACCTCCAAATGCACTTCTGTGTTTCTCCTCATTACTAAGAAGCTATAAAAATAAGTAAGCAACCAAGATTAACGCTATAATAGATGTAAACACTCCCAATGGGTTCATGATGTATTTCCATTTGGTAAAAAACAAAACAAAACCCAACAACCAGTAATAGTTAGCATTGGTATTTAAAGCTGTCTTTAAATATTGGTGGAAAAGAATGATAATTAACAGAAAAAGTTAGGCAGCTCTAAGGTCCTTCTTCATGCTTGGTGTTACAGTGCTTTCTGCAGTTGCCTTGTGGCTGATAGAGATGTCTCCTGCAGCCTGGTCATCCAGCCCCTGCCTCACTCTGCAGCTGTGTGCTGTAACTCTGTGTTATTTGCGTGTACGCTCAGCAGATTGGCTTCATCCCTCAGCTATGAGTGTAGAGATACATCTGTGTAATCTGTATAAGTGTGAAAGATTTGAATTCATGTGAAAATAGGGCCTGGATTTGTATGGTGTTGTGATCTCAGGATGCTTGGAAATGGGATTGTTCATTCAAAAACCTGACTTCAGGTTTTGCTTCTTTATCTTCCATGAGGATAACATGGCACAACATGAGGTTGAGGCAAACTCCTACCTGCTAAAGCATCATCAGTTCTCATTCCAAAGGAAATTTGGAGTGTATGTTCAAGCAGATTTGTTTGGGTGGTTGTTGCTATGTATTTTTTGTTTTGCTTTTTTAATCCATTGGCTTTCATTGAGCTGCTTCATTTCTTCAGCGCTTAGTAATGCACTTAGACATTATTTTTCCAAGTGATACAAGCCTTCAGGTTTCAAGAAAATATACCCTGGATCTATAGAGTTGCTATTCTTGAGTAATCACAAAGAAGGATTTGAATCCTCGGATTGTGCTTGCAAAGCTTGCCCCTATTTCCAGTCCTGGTACTTAAAAGAAGGGTGCCTGCAAGCTCCTGGGCTACCTGGCAGTTTACCTTGTCCACTACTCCTCTTTGAAGGTTTCTTCTCCCCTTTTTTTTTTTTGAGGCTTTTATCTGGGTAACTTTTGCAAAACACCACTTAATGGCAGAGGCTTTTTGGCTCCCCTCTGATCTGTGCAGCACTATTATGGAGGCAGTCTTATAATCAATGTAATTGAAGATCAGAGTTAATGAGGACCTCTGTGCCTGCAAAATCCCCCAAGCGATGCTGGGCCTCAGATGTTAGATAAGGAAATGATTGGGCTGAACTGAAAATCTATTTGGCTAATTAGATGATGCATATTCCCAGATGCCAGTGGGGAAAAATACACTTCACAAAATAAAGAAACGTAAGATTTTGTAAGAAAAGGTTTTTTGGCAGGAATTTACTTCTGACTCTTATGGGGGAGAGCGCAGGGAAGTTTTTCTGATGAAAGTTGTGTTGGGTCAGTTCACTTGCCTTGAGCTGAGAGACATGAAGCAGAGACAGCCCAATGGACTGCTGCCCTCTCCCATCCTGGTCCTGGGATGTGGTTGACTGGTAGACATCATCTGCATGAGCTGGGAAAGTGATGCTCCAATCCTATGGATCAGAATAATTGCATTTTGTCCACATTCCTGCAGAGATGTAGGAATCAAACCCAGCATCTTGTGACACTCATGGGATAGGGGGGAGTCTTGGCAGGGGGTGTCCATTCACTGGGCATTTTCATATGCATGCAGTAGGCATGAAAGAGTGCAAATAGACTGAATGATCTATCAGAGAGGGGAGGAGAGCCTGCAACTGCAGTTCTCTGCCTTTGCAGGGAAGGTTTCTTTCCTTAGTACTGAAGCAGCAAAAACAAACTGACTGGAGCAGGGGCTGTGCTGTGGAGAACAGTGGGTCAGTAACTGGAAGTTTTGCTGCCTCATGTATAGGTTCCTCAGTACCTTATTTAGAATCATAGAATCATAGAATGGCTTGGGTTGGAAGGGACCTCAAGGATCATGAAGCTCCAGCCCCCCCCGTCGCAGGCATGGCCACCAACCTCCCCATTTAGTCCTAGACCAGGCTGCCCAGGGCCCCATCCAACCTGGCCTCAGACACCTCCAGGAACGGGGCATCCACAACCTCTCTGGGCAGCTGTTCCAGCACCTCACCACTCTCATGGTAAAGAACTTCCCCATGATATCCAACCTAAATCTTCCCTCCTTCAACTTAAAACCATTTTCCCTATTATCTGCCTTTTCAAAGAGTTGACTCCCCTCCTGTTTGCAGGCTCCCTGTAGATCCTGGAAGGCTGCAATTTAAGATAACTCTTTTCCTCCTTGTGACATGCTACCTTTTGGCATAAAATGCTTTTCATTTTCTTTTTATGCTTACCTAACACACTTTTTTTCCACTCTCAGGCAGCAGCTTCGTTGTGAGCGAGGGGAGCTACTTGGACATCTCCGACTGGCTGAACCCAGCCAAGCTGTCCCTTTATTATCAGATCAATGCCACGTCTCCCTGGGTGAGAGATCTCTGTGGCCAGAGGACCACCGATGCCTGCGAACAGCTGTGTGACCAAGAGACAGGTAAGGATGGCCTGGGAAGAGTAGAAACCTTGTAGAGGTTGGATGTGTTTGGGAGGTTTGTCTCTGGATATGTCAATACCTGCATGGCTCACCCATGCCTGGCATCAGGGCAGAGTGCTGAGTACCAGCAGGGTATGTAATGGTGACCTCCATTAGCAAGCGTTAAGCAGCTGAGTGCCAGGATGGGGAGTAGAAATGGTGGACCTGTCACTTCTTTTTCCTTCAGTGTTTCTGCCCAGTGTGACCTAGTGCTGATCTCTTCTCCATCTCTCTTGTGGAGCTGCAGACGCCTTTATCTTTCCTAACCTACAGATGAGCTTTTTGTTGTGTGCTCTGCTTGCACATGGATCTGCAACCTGCTCTGCTGTGGTCCAGCCGTGTGTGGGGCCAAGGAGAGAAGAAGCGTCACCTTCCTTCTGGCCCCATTCTCCTGGGTGATACATGGGGACCTGCAGTGAGCTGGGAACCCAAAAAACAGCAAAAGTGTAAAAAGGAAACGATGGGGGTCTGCATGAGTGGGACACATGAGTGTGTGACTCTGGCAAATACTAAACTAGGTTCCTTAAATCCATTTTCCTTATCAAGACAGTATTCTCTTTTCATACTCCTGGTCCCCAAGTCTTGTCTGTGCGAAGGTACTGACAGGTGTAGGCACAGCAGAATAGTCACTCTGGCTGAGTTCCCCATGCTGAGTAACTCTGGGCATCACCTGCAGCCGAGGAGGGCTGGGGTAGCAGCCCCTGGCAGATGAAGGTGATGTGAGAGCATGTGCTTCAGCGCAGCGTGATCACTTCAGGCATCAGCAGATCTCAGCCACCTCTGAGATAAGGAAAGATGAGTTCAGTTCTACCCGGGGGAGGAAGAAGGAAAAGTTCCTGCCTCCAGCAGAAAACATGGAGAGGGTGTATGGAGGCAGCCCTGATGCTCTGCTTGCCAGTCTTGTGCTGGCCTTGGCACTGATGCAGGCCCTGTGTGGTGTTGGCTGTTCTCCCACAGCAGCCCAGCTGCTGCTCCCTGTGCATCCCCAGCTCTCTGCAGCAGCTTGTCCCTCTTGCTGGATGCTCCATGCCCGAGCAGGACATGTCAGATCTCATTTGCAGGGAAGGGAATGATGCTCTTTAGCTCAGCTCCAGCACAGTGCTGGATCCTAACCTCATCAGCTGCTTTACAATTCCCATTCCTGCTTCCCATCTGACCAAAACCTGGCAGCATTGACTCTACCTGATACTGGTTGAAGTATGGTGTGTCCTGGATGTGCCTGGGGGAAGGAAACAGGTTCAAGGGGCTGTGACCTGCTCACAGCAGGAGAAGCAAAGCAGAAAATCTGTGATGAACTCAGGCAGGCTATGGTCCCAATGCTGGGCACATCGGGCAGTGTCTGTGTGTCTGCCTGTGCCGTCAGCTCTGTGATGGAGGTGAGGACAGAACAGCCATGCACTGAACCATCAGGCTCCTTACCTCAAATCTGTATATCAGCTTTTTTCTTCTCCCTTCAACCTGGGAATTTGCACATGGATAAAGCAAAACCTTTCTCCTGCCTATGCCAGTTTTATTGCAGGGGTAGGGCAGGACTGGCTGGTGGGGCTGTGGATTTGAAGTACGAGTTTCCAGACTTTACCAAGAGCTGAACAATTAACTGCCTACTGACAGTGAATCCTTTGGAAGTGCCTATGGGACTCCCACCCCAGGAGATAGCCCCCAACATTGCTTCCAATCCTTGCTGTTGATGAGCCTTCAGCTGGTGAGAAGTTTCCATGCCAGGCTGGGAGCAGATCGTAATTCCATGATGCACTGCATGTATTTTTAGATTTATATTTATTAATGTCATTCTATTTTTAAGGGTGATTTATTTTTATCACCATGAGAGAGAGAGGCCTGTGGTTTTACAAGGGGACATAAATCCTTTCTAGATTTCAACCTTTCCAGGTCAGGGATTTTATCATCGCTGTGAGCATCTAGAGGAATGGGTGCGGGGGTTTTCCCTGCCCTCCATCCTCTGTGGATGGGGGAGGAGGGGTGCTGGGCCAGGGTTTGTCCTGTCTAGGGCACGAGTGCCCTGAAGATTTCCCTTATGAGGAGCAGCAGGGCAACCCCTGAGGTGCTTCATTGTGTTTACAGCCACTCTGCCTTCAGTCCCCCTTGGAGGCCCCTCTCTCCTTTGGTGAATGCCTTGTCCCAAAGCCTTCTCCCTCCA
>JAOWBP010004368.1:3204939-3225061 GCA_028571105.1 Tragopan temminckii | reverse complement strand
GCCACTCTGCCTTCAGTCCCCCTTGGAGGCCCCTCTCTCCTTTGGTGAATGCCTTGTCCCAAAGCCTTCTCCCTCCACCTCTATGAGAGGACTCATCCTCAGCAGCAGTGCCAGGGACTGCTGGCACAGGTTTGGACAGAAGTCACCAGGTTGCTCATGCGGTCTTGTGATGCTCAACCTCTTACTCCTCCCTGAGCTGAAGACCTCTTTTGGGTTGGAGTTTTGTGGAATATCTGTCCGTGCAATGCGCTGATTCGTAACCAAAGCCACAAGTGCTGCTTCAGTATGAATAATAATCCACACTGAAAACCATAGCTCGGAAACGCTAGGAAATGCCAAAACACATCTTGCTTGCCTGACCTTAATTTGCTTTCCCTTGTGTCTTCACAGTGTGACTCATTCTTTAATTAAATGATTGCTGCCCCTGACAAATTTCAAGCCCTCTCTGCAAAGTACCAGCTCATCAGAGCTTTTCAGGGAGAGCACCAGCATCTACACAGGAGCAGAATATCATCTGTGGCTTCGAGTGAGCTGGGTGCCTCTCCTGGATCTGTCCTCAGCCTCACAGTGAGGATAACACACTCCAGAGCTGCGCCTTGGTTGGGTTTTCCAATGGACGTGGCATTCATGCCACGCTCTGAGATGCTTTTTCCTACAATCAAGGAGTGCTGTTTTTTCATTCACCTCCCTTACCGGTGCCAGTAGCATTTATGAGGGCATTCTTTTTTTGGTGGCATATGCAAATTCTGATTTGTGAGCACAATTACCTGCTTTGTATGCACAAAACTGATTCACTTGCACATTCTGTGGGCATCGCTTAAGAGACCTGCTGGAGAATTGGTCCCTCAGGGCCAAATGCTGGAAAAAACAGCCTCTGATTCTGTGCTGTCAGGCTTGCCAGAGCAGTGGCATAAATGAGATGGATCGCTACCTTGATTAGCAGGTGCAAGTGCGTTGATTTTTTTCCCCATCCATAAATCAGGCACTTACCCGTTAAAGCTGTCTTCTATGCATTCACAATTGATTGCACCCACAAAACAATAGGCACATGCTTGTAAGAACCCAATTAGGTGTGGTAGCGAAAGGTCTTTTTCTAGAAATTGGCAGGAGGAAAAGAAAAAAAGGTTTTCATCATCTTCCAAATGGGTGAGTTTGTCACCGAGGCCGCAGATGGCTCTGCTGTCCTGACAGGACAGGGCACTTGTGGGTGGGAAACAGATGGAAGTCAGTGTTAAATGTACCCTTTCTTTAAAGGCACTTGTTAAAGGGGGTTTGGAGGTTGCAGAGCAGGACATGTAAATCAGCAGATGACCAACCTTGGTGAGGGGGTACTTGTGTTTACGAAAACAGCCATTTTCGCCAGTAGTTCAATTTAATATCATGTGGCTTTCGTGCACATCAAGTAATATTTGTTTGTTCCCATGAACTTGTGCTATTTTCGCTGTTGGAAGATCCTAGTGTCTTTATTGACTTTGACTTTCATAAGATGAGGTTCTGTCTCTCTAAGGTATGTAGTTTAATAACTTGGTCAAAACTCACATAATATGCAATTGCTTTTCATGCGGCGGCGCAGCTTGCCTTGCGCACCAAGCAGGGCAGGAGGCAGTTAACTCCCAAGCTAACTGCTTCGGGCTGTGGTGTTAGACATAAACAGCAATCAAAATGCATGCCCGCGAGGGGGCTGAGTTAAGGTTATCTGTGCTGTCTTTGCACTCTCATTTTCTGCCATTAGAGTGTTTAATCCTGCAGCTGCTAATGTTTCTGTAATGGCATTTCTGAGCTTGTCTAGAGGCTACGGAGAGGAGGGAAGGGAGGGGAGCGCTGTGGCTGGAGGTGCTCCTGGGCACATTTTGCCTGCTTGGCCCATCCCACCAGCCCTGGTGGCTGACTGGTGGTGTCAGGCCAGAAGGTGATAGCTAGGCACTGCAGAGCACCCTTGGGTGCTGCCTGCTCAGGACCTTGCAGCAGCTGCGCACGTGTGCCCGTGGGGAGCTTCCTCAGCAGTGCAGCTTAGGGGCTTAGCAAATGATAATGAGAATAATATCTGTGTCGAGCGTAAACCCAGGCACAATCCTCACAAGTTAGGTTTGCTCTCAAGTGCTTTGATGCATCTGGGCAAGGAGAGTGACTTGCAGTGGGGGGAGAGGAGGGTAGTCTGTAGTGTTGATTCCAGATTTTCCCTCTGCATTCACAGCAGGGCTGAGCTGTCTGCCTCTGCTCCCAGCCACTTCAAGGTGTCCCTCATGCCTGTACCAGCCTGATGCTGCCCATGTGCTGCAGTGGAGGATCTCTGGGGGTCTGCTGGTCGTCCTGCCTCGTGGTGGCTGTGTTCCTTTAGAGAGGAATTAAATAATCAAAGAGAAAGAAAGTTTGTCTTGATAGGAAAGAGCTTTCCTTTCTTGTTCCTTGAGAGCTGTTTTAGTTTTAGTGAAATTCAATTTTAGTGAAACTGAATTTCTCATCAGGATTAAGCAGAGAGAGTTTGGAAAATGCCATCCCCAAAGGGCAGGAGCTGCACATAATGAGGGTGGAAGAAAAACTTGTCAGAGCTGGGAGCTGCTGAGGAGTCACGGCCTCAGCTGGGCCAGTCCTGGCTGCAGCAGCCGCTTTCTGAGGACCCCTTACTTGTCCATTGAATTTAGGAATTTAATGATCCATTAAGACCATTTTTGTCCTTTCTGTGTTGAATTTTCTCGGATTCTCTTTCTCTGCCATCCCACAGGGTTGCAGCAACTCATTTAAAGAAGGGTTTTGTAGAGGTGCCTTTTGAGCTTCCCTCTCATCCGCACCATAATCAGTCAGAAACTCTGTGCCAACCCTTGTGCACATGTGCACTGTGTCTGTCCCTGGCCGGCTCATCCTCTCCATCACGGCTGCTAGCCAGGGACAGGAGTAATGCGTGCAGTGTTGGGGTGCTGGCAGGGACTGACGGGCCAAGCTTTGCCCTGGAGTGAGCCCTGCTGCCTCTTGCCTGCACCCAGGGTGCAAGTTGTGCTTCTGGGAGAGGAGCCCACTGGGCCAGAGCTTGTGCTGGGATCCCCAGGGCAGAGGCACAGTCCCTGGCTCCATGAGTAAAAGTGCTGCTGCCTGCAAAGAGCAGCTTCTTCGGGAGCACAGGGACTCTGGGAGCCTCTGCTGTGTGCCAACTGGAGGATTAGAGGGATCCCACAGCATTATCACAGCAGATCACCTCGCCCTAATGAGGATAACAGGATTACCAGCACGCTGGCACAGGAACGCTTGACTGCATGGCACTCATGCAGCCTGGCTGTGCTGCTCTGTGGATAAGCAAGGAGATGGCTGGGGGATGTTTCTGCTTCAGGAGGAGCAGAAATGTGGTGTGATGAGTGAAATAGGAGAAACCTTTTAGCTTCCTGTGTAGATGTGTAGAAAAGAGCTGAAGTCCTCATTGCGCTGGTCTGGATGCAGCTGGAAGGCTGCTGTAGGCCTTTGCACCAAGCTCCTGTGTGCTTTCCCTCTGCCCTAGGAACATAGTGGGGATTCAGACAGGCTCCTCTCCTTTGGGCATGAGTGAGCCGTGGGACAGCCCTGAACCAAAAGCTGATGGTGCAGAAAATGCTGATTGGGCTGCAGAGTGCTTCCGTACTGCCACTGCATGAAGTGTGCCACCACATGGAGCCCTGTGCTTGGAAACAGGCAGAGAGAGCTCCCACCTGTGTGCAGCCACCAGGCAGATATGTGTTTGATTTGCCCACCTCCTCCATGCTCTGGGTCCTGCTCTTCTTCCCAGCTGCAGCAGCAGTGCTCAACAGATCTCTGTGCTTGTTCATCTCTCTGCCAGCCCTGTGGACATGAAAGCACAGCAGGAGGAGGCTGTGAGACGTGTCTCTGGGCTCTGGATGCACCCTGCAGCTTCTGCAGCCCTGGAGACTCTGTGCTCCCTGCCATCAGCCATCACTAGGCAGTCTGATCTGGCCTGATTCGTGGGTTCTGAATTCAAAAGAAGACAAATGGCTTCAGCATCAGTGTTTGCACCATGTGCATAGCATGGGTCGGTGTCTGCAAAAATGGGCTGCTTGTCACAGCACTTTGGAGATCCCAGTTCATTTGTCCTCCCTCAGCAGAGGCACAGGGTTTTGTAGCCCTGAACAAGAGCGCTGTTGTTTGGGCTTTTGGTGGTGGCAGTTTTTAGCAGCGTGTTGAAATCTGCTCTTAAGGAAATACACTTGCTCAAAGGAGGAATTAGGGGCCCAGGACCCCCACCTCGGTCACGCTGAGCCCATGCTGATTCACCCCACAGGCCAGGGCGGCAGCTGGTTCAGCATCACACCCAGCAGGGCTGAGGATGGAAGAAATCCCAGGATATTTCGGGGGGCTGAAGGAGGAGGGTGCTGGTGGTCTCAGCCCTGCACAACATCCCTGCTGCGTGGTGCTCCCGCTTCCCAACACAAACCTCCCTATAAACCTCCCAGTAAAGCCTCCAGCACTGGCTGTAGCTGTTGAAGCTCTAGGATTTAAGTCAATAAAATCAATATTTCTGCAGGTTGATAGAGTTCCTCCTTCCGACACCGAGCTGCCTCAACTGTAAACAAACTGGCGGACAAAATAAACACATCGTGCTGCGGGAAGGGGGTTAACGGCCCTGGCACCTGCAGCCATCAATAACCAAGGCGGTGATCAGACTGTTGGATGCCAACCTCTATGGGTGTTTTTTTTCCCCTTATTTGCTCTAATTTCTGTGGCAGGCTCAGGAAGTGAGCCGGCGCCCCAAGACTCCCAGCTCTGCTTTGCAAGCACTCTGAGATGTCTCTCATTTGCAGATCATATATTTGTTATGTAATAAGCGCCGGGAATTAATGATCCACGTCGTGGCTGGGGGAACTTGCGTACTAAGCACCCAAGGAAAGAAATAACTTTACTTTTTTTTTTAACTCACTGATGGAGCCATTAGGACATGCAGTTCTTGTCACGAGACTGCTCTGGGCCAGGCAGGCTGCGGCATGGTGAGCCGGAGCAGGAGCTCACACCGTCTGCTTCCCAGCTCCATCCCTTTGGAGAAGTAATGCTCCTGCCTCTCCCATTATGAATCATGAGGTTAGCAGCTTTTGACAGATCATAAATCAGTGCTTGGAAGTTGCTAGGACAAATCCCAGGACATTTAATCTTTAATATTAGACGCGTTTAAAGCAGTGAATATTTCATGAAGGTGCTGTTGCATTTTAGCACGTCATTAGCTGTCTCTTTCTTTCCCCCCCCTTCTCTTTCCCTACCTTTCCTTTTCCAGACATCTCTTAGAATCTCGTGGGCTGCACCCCCGTTTCGTTCCCTCCTGACAATAAAGCTCTTTACTGTAATCCCTGCAAGACACGCTGAGCTCAGCTGGGGACTGAGGTGCACGCAGTCCCTGCCCACCTGCAGCCTTGTTGGTGCTGGGGGCTCTCCTTCACTGCCTCCCCTCTCTTTGTGGTCCCCCTGGCTCTGCCCCAAGGCTTAAAGCCCAGCGATGAGGAACAGCACAAAGCGAGGCAGAGGGAGTGGGAGAAGTAATCGACAGATGCTTGTAAGAAAACTCCACGTGCAAATCCAATTCATCTTTTGATTTTGCTGTTTCTTGCTCCGGGTTATATATTCATACTGAAAGCAGGATCGATCTGGGCCAAGTTCAGGTCTGTGCTCCTGCTGTCAGCAGGGTGTAATGGGGGGTGGGAGCCCCTTGGAATGACAGAGGCTGGAGGCCAGGAGGGAAGGGAGGTTGATTCTTCTGCGCTGGGTGAGCAGGGGGGTTGCAGAGGGGACTGCACGTATGGGGTGGTGTTTGCTGTCCTGGAGAGATGCTGGTGTCATGCTTAGCTTCTTTGGAGGCCATCAGGCAGTGCTTGGCTGGGCCTGGGGAGCTGAAAAGATGCACATGGGTTGGGATCAGACGTCTTGATTCATTGCATCACATCTCCAGCTCCAGTAACACATCATGTAACCTTGTCAGAGAAGTCATACAGTCATAGAATATCCTGAGCTGAAAGGGACCCATAAAGATCACCGAGCCCAGTTCTTGGCTCCACACAGCTCCATTCCAAACCCTGTGTCTGAGAGCAGTGTCCCAATGCTCCCCCAGCTTTGACAGCTTGGGGTCGTGCCCACTGCTCTGGGAGCTGTGCCATGCTCACCGCTCTCTGATGCAGAACCTTTTCCTAACCTTTTCCCAGCTGACACAGCTCTACACCGTTTTCACTGGAGCAGCCATTGTGGTGCCTTCTGCACAGGGAGGTCTTACACGTCCCTTGTCTCTTGCAGGGGAGTGCAGCTGTCATGAAGGCTATGCCCCGGACCCCATGCATCGCCACCTGTGTGTGCGCACTGACTGGGGACACAGTGAGGGGTGAGTGGGAGCTGCCTGAGCACAGCAAGCTGGCTTCATGTGGGCTAAGCTCCTTTCCTCGTGACCTTCATCATTATCACCAGAGACCCAGCACCTAGTGGTGCTGCTGTCCTTGCTGGGGATGTGACGCAGCTTCTCTCTCCCTCTTGGTCTCCCAGGCCGTGGCCCTACACCACACTTGAGAGAGGATACGACTTGGTCACAGGAGAGCAGGCACCGGAGAAGATACTCAGGTGGGTTGGGTAGCATTTGTCTTGTCTGTATTTGAGTTGGAGGTCCACCATTCACTGTGGATTCTGTATTCCTATATGACGTGTTTGTCCCCGTTCCAGGTCCACCTATAGTCTGGGACAAGGCCTGTGGCTGCCTGTCAGTAAGAGCTTCGTGGTGCCCCCTGTGGAGCTCTCTATCAATCCTCTTGCCAGCTGCAAGACAGATGTTCTGGTGACGGAAGATCCGGCAGATGTCAGGTAGGAAGCAGATTTCTCATTTTACTCATGCTTGAGTGGCTAGACTGGTCTTTAAATTGCTAGTGAGGATTCAGTAATTTATATAATAAGTTTGATGAATTTTCTTCCAATAAGAGATCTGATGTGGTTATTTTCCAGGTGATTTTTTCATGTAACTGAAGCCTGACAGTTCCATCAGGTGAACTGGTCAGATGTGTGACAAGGCTGTTTTCAAGTGGCTTAAATCTAATGTTTGTTTGCATAGCTTAAGTTGGTACATTTGTAGGTACAGAGGATGTCATCATCGTTCTGAGATGCTGATGTATATCACATCTACTCAACAACCGATTTTCTATTTTGGGACTCATGAAAGGCCAAGGTCAGAGCCTGGTGAAAGGTTGTGTTGTTTGTCCAATTGCTATGCAATTAGAGGGGTTATTTTTCTCCCTTGAGTTCAGCAGATGCCCAGATTTTTCTCTGGCTCTCCCATTCTCACTGGCTTGTGCTTTAGCCAGACTTCCTCTGACATCTCATTAAGCAGGGCTGAGGGTGGGCAAAGTTTGGGGCTTGGAAAGAGAGTCCAGGCAAAACAATTGTCTTTTGTGCCCCAGCTGGAAGGTGATGTTGTTATTGCCCACCTTTGCTTGGTTTGCAGAGGTTTAGCTGTTTGATTTGTAAGGTATCGGTGTGTATTTCCTCTCCTTGTTTAAATCAAGATTAAGTGTGTGATCGCAGGGTGCCAGGGATTCCCTAGGAGTCCTCCCTGCCTTCCTGCTTGCTGCCTTCTCCTGTTAAATGAAGACAATTTCTTGACGTGCTAATTCTTGTCTGTGCTGTGTATCATATTCCTGGGAATCCCTATCTCCCCAACCCATATTCTTTCATTTTCTAAGAGCAATGGGATATTGGATTTCCACTTTTCTGTCCCATCACTGTGAGTCTTGGCAGAGCTCCTCGTGGAGGAGTGCTGGGGCAGAAGGGCAGTTCCTGGCACAGAGGCTATTGTCTCCTCTCCTCCAAAATGAAACCCCAAATGAGAATTCCTGATATAAATACCAGGAGTGATCCAGGTAGAATAAAAGAGGTGAGTTCATGGTGCTTGTATCCTACACGAAGGAGATGCTAAATTATTAAAACTTTAATAAACGTAATAATAAATATTTGATGCTGAATTATGGAGAATTTCGCAGATACAGTGAAAACCCCAAACTGAGGTGTTATTATTCCGGCATTAGAACCTAAATGCTTCTCAAAGGAGGATCAGGCTGGCAGCTCAGGTTCCTGAGCACCCTGTGAAGGATGGGGTGGAAGTGGTGCTGCACAGGAGCTGCTGGAAGTGCTGGTGCAGAGCAGCTGTGCTCGGGATGCTCGGTGTGCAGCCCATGAGGAAGGACATTGCAGTGTTTGGCACCTGTGAGCATCGCCTGTCCTGTCTCCATATTGAGGCTGTTGGGAGCTTTTACAAAATGAGAATAGTACTATAAAGCTGTTCATCTTTGCTTTGTTCCTTTGGACTGAGACGTACGTTGGTAGAAAGTCAAGGGAGTGGTAATGCAGCAGTTCTGGTGGTCCAGGTGTCTGAATGGTGTCTGGTAATACTGGTGCTACCATTGGTATTGAACACATACTGTCCAGCACACAGGACTTCAAGAGTCATCCCTCTGCCCTCATGCAGCCCTGCTCTCTGGAACCGTGGTGACACTGCTGTCTCCATGCTGGCAGCTCCTGCTTGTGTGCTGTGCTGCTTTAGCTGTGACCCTCTTATGTCCCCACACCAGCATCAGCCCTGTGTTGTATTACAGCAGCTGGAGCACGGCCGTGTCTCAGCTCCTGCAGTGTCCCGTGTGCTGTCCTGCAACGCCGTGATGGTAATTCAGTCCACTATTTCTTCTGTACCTTTAGTAACAAGCGTACTGCATTCCTCCAGACCTTTCATTAGTCTGGCACCTTTTCACTCTGAGGTCACTTCTTGTGAAGAGTTTAATGGAGGAAAATTGCAGAAAGCCTGGCTTGGAGGAAACAAGTGATGAAGTCTTTACAACTTGGAGGGTTAAAGGTTTGAACACGGCCTTGTGGTTTTATGAAGACATTGGGGACTGCAGAAAGGCCAGGTGGGGCTGTGCCATCAGCAGATCTCCGGAGCAGTGCTGGCTCCCTGCGGCTCACAGGAATAATGTTCTCCATGTGGTTCCCTGCTGAGGCTTCCTCCAGCCTTTTGCTACGGCTGCAGCCCACCCTGCAGGTAGGAGTGGCAGGTGGAATGCTGCCTGTTCTCTGTGTGCACTGAACAAGGAAAAGGGACTCTTTTTGGTCCTATTGGAAGTATCAGTTGTCCAGTGGGATGGAACATTGCTGTGTTTGTTCAGCGTGGGCTGCTCAGCCCACGGGTAGCTCTCTATGGATATCAGGAGGACACGCAGCTCCTGCTCCCACCCCAGCGCTGAGTTGCAGCAGCAGCCTTTGGTGGCTTTCCAGGTGCGTGGGGTGACACTGGTGCTGGTGGCACTGGTGCTGAAGGTGTCCCCTGGAGATGATGCAGGGGCTCCTGCCCTGCTGTCACTGTGCTGGTGGCATCACCCCGTGCCCTCCGTGCCACCAGCTCTGCAGAAAAGTTTGTAATTTCTCCTGAGCAGGTATAAATCGGAGGAGCGAGCCTCAGCTGCTGCCTGACATGACATATAGCTTTATTGTTATGGCAACCATAGAAACAAATAAAAGCTTTGCCTTCGCTTGACAAGCCTTTGAGATGTCCTGATGGAGAGACAAGTGTTCGGTGGCAGAATGAATTCTCTTGAACTCTCTGTCAATTCATCTTCGTTTTGCTCCCAGGCGAGCCCCTTTGCTCTTGGAATTCTTTGCCAAAGTACAATCAGTGAGATTTTTTGTTACTGTTATTATTATTATTTTATCTTCATTTCTCCCAGTGCTACATACACTGCATTTGAGCTGGTTATGCTTCCCAGCTCTGAGCCTGTGGGTCCCATGGAGCAGGGGCTGGCCTGTGTTGAGGCTGGGAGCTGCGCTTTGCTCCTGACACATGGCCTGAGCTGGCTGAGACCCCTCTGTATCAACCGGTAACATCAGTGTGGCACCAGCTTTTGCAGCAATTTGGGTACTTTACACCTTGCTGTGAGTCTCCCTGCACTCTCCGGTGGAGGTGGATGAAAGGAGAAGTGGAGGAGAAAGGCAGAGGGAGTGGGCCAGGAGAGGGGAAGCAGTTTTGTTAAGCATCAGCAGATTTCGTCTCCTTGGCACCTGGGCCTCACACCTCGCCCATGGAAGCACAGGGAGATGAGCACTGCTTCAGGCAAACCTGGCCAAGGCTCAGGAGGGTTCTGCTGAGTGCTCTGCTCCAGCACAAGGTGGGTTCTGTGCTTATCTCGAGCACCACCCGTTTTGGTGCAAAAGGGCTTCTCTTGGGTTCACTCCTGCTATTTCCTCTGCCTTCACGGTAAATCCAAGCCTTGGGATGTGTTCATGCAAGGGAAGGCCTTTTTGGGGCTGTTTCTCAGCAGGAGCAGTGACCCCGGGCTGCTGCCTTCCCACCTCTTTCCCTGATGATAACAGCAGCCACAAGTGCCAGTGATACGGCTGTGAGTGGCTGACAGCAGGTGTCTGTGATGAATGGACGGCTTAACGTGATGGAGCAAATTGATCATTCCATCACCAAGCACAACTTACTCATTTCTGGATGGAGGGCAATCCATTACTGCACACATTGCAGAGACATCGGCATCCCCGGAGATAAGATCCCCTTGGCTCTGGGCTGGGCTTCTTAACACCCCACTGTGCTACCAGCTCACAAAAAGTTAGAGAAACAGCTCCTGGTGCTTAACGTAGGATAAAGGCAGCCCCCAGCCTCATCTTCCTTGGGGAAAGGGTGGATGCTGCTTAGAAAGGCAGCTGCCAGACTTTGCTCTGCGTGTGTCAACCCCACATTGTCCTGGTGCTTGTGGGATTTTCCTGCTCGCTGCCTCCTGGTTTGATTTCCTCAAGCAGATTGGAGGAGTCAGCTCTGTCTCATTTGGCAAAGGGATGACTAAATGGGGCTGTAACCTTGTGGCAGCCACTGGCAGCTGTGAGAACAAGGAGAGAGCAGTCGCAGGAGCGGTGCATCGGGGAAATGAACAGCGGAGAGGAAATGAGGGAAAAGAATTAAACTCAATCTGGAATCACCCAGGGAGTATCTTGGTTAGGTCAGAACCAAACCCATGCCTAGTAGCAGCTCCATCACACTGGGAGGGTGCAGATACCTCACTGTGCTCTGTGCATCTCTCTGATCCACCACCAGCAGTGGGATCTGCACTGCCCAGAGGCAGAGGGATATCTCAGCTCTCCTTCTTTGTGGGCTTTGCAATAATCCCTGCTACAGTAATGCTGAATTTCCCTTTTTGTGTGATCTTGTGATATTCCTGAGCTCTTCATACTGCGCCATAAAACTACGCAGAAAATGATCAAACCACTTAGGGGCAATGCCTGTAAATTTGAACCGAGCTTATAGGCAAATCCATTGCAGAGAGCACGCATCAGGAGCAGCCATGAGTTGTGCAGCTGAGTGATTGCTGCTCCTCTCATCAACAGTGCCACAGAGCCCGGGAGGGAAAAGCAAACAAATGCACAAACAGATTTTGTTTATGTATTTATTGAGACAATTAAAACCCCCAGCACTTGCCAAATATACACATGCTGTCTCACACCCGGAATGGTTCCCTTTAATGTAGCTGGGATCTCCCATCGCAGAGCATGATTTGGCACCGAGCTCTGCAGCTTCTCCTTACCACAGATCTTCAGTTGCTGGTAGCTGTGTGTGTGTGTCTGTCCGTCTGTCTGTTCATCAAAGCAGCTCAGCCCTGGGCAACAGTATCCTGCTGACATCGAAGCAGGATCCAGACGTAGAGGATTTGCAGGACAGGCAGTGGCTTTGAAATGCAGCACGGGTGTATGCACTTAGAGAGATGGAAGGTTGCTAAGTCAGGCATTAGGATTGCTTTAGTGAAAGGAGCTCTCCCATCCCTGTTTGATGGCAGTATTTGTTTTTACATCCCTGCCTTTGTTTCCTATTAAACATTGGCTGGAGCATGCTTTGTAGCTGCAAGTTCAAAAGCAGCACAGCCCCATGGCTTCTCATTTTGTCCAGCCTGCCTGTGCTATTTTTCTCTAATTATGTATTTTCCCTGCTTCTGAGTTTTCTTAGCTGTCCTTTGTGAGTGTCTGCTGCCTGGGCAGGGCACTGGGAAACAGGAGAAGGACTGGGCAATCACCTCCTGGCAGCAGCTGCATCCAGCTTTTGCTGAGAGATTCTATTTTCCTCTTTCTCCTCCTTTCCCTCCTCTTCTACCCTTGCTGTTTCTTTTGCAGTGAATGACTGAGCTGTGCATCCTGCCTGGAGTTTCACAAGGATGTGCTCGTGTCATCCAGGGCAGCCTGGGGCAGGCAGGAGGCAGCTGGGGACACAGTGCTCCTGGGCTGTTGAGCTGGTGTTGCAGCAAAAGAGAAGGCTTCGTTTTGTTGGCAATTGCACGTGAAGGAGAAATGAGTTAAAAACCACAGCGTTGCTTGGGGAGGGTGGGATGCTGAGGGTTTGCAGCAGGAGTGGCAGGTGCTTTCTGGGGATGGCCGGGCTGTGAGCAGAGCACAGGGCATGGCTGCTGCTGGAAGGGATGCTGTGCTTCTGGAGAACACCGGGTCGCTGGGAATGGACACAGCAGCAGCACAACTAGTGTGGGACAGGCACTCGAGCCCCAGCAAACACAAAGAATTTGCAGTCAGCTTTGCTATCTATTACCAACCCTGATGACCCAGGTTGACATCACTCATCACAAGCCAAGTTGTGCAGTATGGCATTGGTGGGTTCAGGAGAAGGACAGCTGGGGAATGAGAACAGTGGCAGCAGCAGGAGGGCCAGGGCTCCCCTATGTGTCTGGGGAAGGATTTTCTGAGCTGTGCTTCCTCTCCCAAGGCTGCCAGGAGCAAACTTGTCCTGAAGGCACTGTGGTGCTTTGAAGCAGGAGCAGATGGGACGATGGCCCGTACCCACCTGGCTGTATGCCTCCCCTCCAGTTCAGCTGTGTGAGTGGCAGCTACAGTCCTGTGTGGGGCTGTGACATTGGGAAAAGATGAATACCTTTTCTTTAGCTATTTTAAAATGCAATTGGAGAGAACTGGCCCCATCAACCGGCCACTTCTGATGAGATTTCAGGTGCCATAAACTTGCCCGATGTGGTCCATTTCTGCTCCTCCTTTCTGGTTTTTATCTCCCGTGACTGCTGTTGGATCACTTCATTCAGAGGACAAAACTAATAAAATGCATCCGAGCTGAAATGTTCCTGGGAGCGTGCCAGCAACCTGCGATGGGCTTCGGAGCTGCCAGAGGATGAGAAACAACCTCACAGTGAAGGCAATGGGAACGGAGGTAGACATGAGCCGGGGAGGCTCGTCCTTCTGGTTGAGGGGGGTTTCAGGTAGGACACCATCCCTTGTAGGTTTGGAAAGGACCTTTGGAGAAAATCAGCCCCTGAGTTCATTTGATTTCTTGGTAGTTTTTTAAAGGGATGGCGGATGCACACATGTCTGTGGAGAAATTGTGCTCACCAACTGCCTGGGAAAACCCTCATCCAGCTTCAACCACAGGGCAACCACAGCTGCAGCTGGTGAACCAAAGAGGCTACACTATCCCAAGATAAATGAAGTTAATTAGTGTTGGCTGAGCTCCTGAGCAGCCAGGAGGATGTTTCCACTGACCGTGATGTGCTAGGCACGGTGCCCCACAGAATTACAGAATGACCCATGTTGGAAGGGACCTCAAGGATCATGAAGCACCAACCCCCTGCCAGAGGCAGGGCCACCAACCTCCCCATTTAATCCTAGACCAGGCTACCCAGGCCCCATCCAACCTGGCCTTGGACACCTCCAGGAACGGGGCATCCACAGCCTGTCTGGGCAGCTGTTCCAGCACCTCACCACTCTCATAGTAAAGAACTGCAGCCCCGCAGTTGCAGCATTCCTCATAGGCTTTGCTTTGCACCGGGATGTCTCTGTGGCTCTCGGGGTGCTTTGTCATGCCCTCTGCTCTCGGGATACCCATAGGGAGGGACAGTGCAGCACTTCCCAGATGTAAAGCCCAGAAAGCTTAGCATGTGTTTTGCATCTGTATCAGTGTCCTGTGTCCAGCATTGCCCACTGGCATGGAAAATCCTTGAGCTCCCTGTGCTGTGCCGCAGCTGCAAACCCTCTGCCCTTTGCCTCCGCTGTGTCCAGATTCTGCATCATTGCCCTTTTTCATCTGCTTATTCGCCGTGTATTTGACTTCTCTGTCTATGATGTAGCTGATGGTAAGTCCTACACAGGTTCTGTGGCCTCCCCAGGTCTGGCTGCCGGCTACAAAGCGAGAATGAAAAGCACCCTCAACTTTTTCTTGCTGCTACGCATGTAAAGCCTAGGGGTCTGGTGGGCGGTGGTGCTTTCCTGAGTGCCACACTGCAGCACATTAGGCAGAATATTGTTTGGAGAGACTAAATCAAAGTGCTGAGAAGCTGGAGAGGGTGGGAAGGAGGGCTGGGGAGCGAGCGGGAGGAAAAATAAGACCAAGAAAATTAGGTGAAGCTTTGCAAAATAATAATCCCATCCTGGGAATTGCCCTGCTTTCACTGCCTGAAGATTCCTGTGTGCTAATCAATTCAGCTCCAGACATTTCCTCCAGTGCTTTTGATATAATGAGGTGCTGGCGGCTGAACCAAGAGCCTGTTGTTGTAGCTTAGGGTGCAGGCAGGGACCTGCTACACCACGAGGCACTGCAGCTTTCTGTGCCCTCCGTGTGTCACTCAGAGCATGCTTGGTGCCAGTGTCCTGCTGCCTCACCTGCACACTTTGGGATGGGCTGAGCAGTGCCCTTCCAGGAGCCGGGGGAACCCTGAGCAACCGACTCAGAGGAGCCACCAAAGTGACTGCAGGGGCAAGGGGATGTACCCTGCAGGGCCACATTTCTGTTCCTTGTCAAGCTCTCTGTCAGTGCCCAATTTCCCTAGCGTAGAATAAGGCTCTCTCTACCTGCATGTATCTGAGCCGTGTAAATATCATTAGTATGAATGAGAGCCCTTAATGCCATTGAGGCTGTCCCTTTGGTGATGTTCTCGGGCAGCTTTCACCCCAGCTTGGGGCCATGGGATGTCCCACATCACTGCCTGCCCGTGTCCTTGCTAATCCTAATCATGCTGCTCTGACCACCTGTGGGTAGGGGATCTCTCCCTGCAGCAGCCCTTAACCCAGAAGCACACAATTAAACACCAGCTAATACTTCTCTGCTACTGTGCAGGGCTTAAAATGACACAAATGAAGAAGCTGAGAATTAAGGCAGGATACTGTGTAAATATGCACTGAGATTTTGCAATAAGAAGTCTCTTTATTCAGTTCAGTCCACATTTTCTTTCTTTTCTTCTTAATTAGTGTGTATTAGACACACTTGGGCAGAGCTGAAGGTGTTGGCTCTGAAATGTGGTTGCTCTGGAATTGGATGCAGCTTTGGGCCGTAACAGAATAGTTTGTAAAGGGTTAATGATGAAATGGTGGGTGGTTTAATAAAGAGCTCCTTGACCTGTAGAGTCCGAGAGGCAAATACATTGCTTATAACCATCTATCGCAGGGCTGATCCGTGTGTAATGGGCCCTGACATCTGCTAGGGCTCAGCTACCTGAGTAAATGCTGCGGAGCAGCTGCTGTGCGCCAGCTCCCCAGAGGGGTGCCCTGAAAACCCTGTGGAAAGGGATGGAGTTAACCTGCAGCGAGGCTCTTGAACCCAGCTCCTGTTTATTCCGTGTATGCCCATGCTGACAGCCTGTCATCTGCTATTAACTCTCATTGGAAGTGTCACTGCAGGCTCTTAGCACCAGAGCTCAGTTTCCCGGTGGCAGAGCCTGGTGCACGAGGTCCCCCTGTGGTTGGGTATTGGTACCCAGGGGTGTTCCTCCTCTTGATGTGTACTGATGCTCTCCTTTGGGGAAGCAGTGGGTTCCTGCTCACCACCCGCCCCATGGTGATGGTCTACCCAGGAGCTGATAGTTGGATTCTGTTGGGTCTGAATCTCCGTGCTGAAGGACTTTGTTGTTTTAGCTGCAGTGGAAAGGAGCTCTCATACACCTGCTCCAAGTGGTTGGAGTGGACACCTTGAGCTGACCCTGTTTGTTATGGGTAGGCTGTTCCAGGGTATCCATTTCCTCTGCTCTTCCGTGCACTCTCTGAAGAGGTGGCTCATGTTCCCTGTTCCTGCAGGGAGGTGTGGAGGCTGTGGTTATGCTCCTCCTGGTGGGAAGGGAGACGTGTGAGGCAGGATGTGGTGCTGTGCTGATGCGAGCCCAGAAGGCAGGGCAAGGTGTGCTATGGAACCTGGCATCTTGGCTTTCTTCAACGAGCTTCTCAACTGAGTGCAGACCTGGAGGGCAGCCTGGAGGGTTGTGTGCCTTTTGGATTTGTCAGCTATAGCTTTGCAGAGGTTGAAGGAATTAGGAGATTTGCCATCCAACGTTTGTCTCTCTGGCCTTTTTGCTGTTCTGGAGAGCGCTAGGTAGGTGTGGGGTCCTGTTCCTCCTTGCCATTTCTGCAGGCCTGTGCAGCTGCATAGGATGGGGTTTGCAGGGTATCTGGTGGCATCCCAGAATGCTTCCAGGAGCTTCTCATCTTTGCTGCTGTACCTGCAGCACCTGGTCAGGCAGACATGGGGCCGTCCAACATCAGCCCCGTATAATTTTGGGGTAGTGTGTGGGTCTGGCTGTGTGGGCTGTAGCAGATAAGCAGAGAGATATCCCTGAGCTCTGGCCTTTTGGTGGCATCTGTGCCATCTGGTGTATGCCGGCACATAGCCTGCAGCCACCAGGATTTTCTGACCTTTATGAGGTTTCTATCACCTTGCCTGGCTTTTCCTGGCAGGAGCAGGGCTGGGGGGACTGAAGCAGGGAGAGGAGCAATCTGTGAAGCTGTTTGCAGTCTCATGGATTCTGCCCATCCCTGGGTCAGGCGCCCACACAACCACTTCGTCAGAGCTCATCCACAGAAATAAAAGCGAGCGCGGAACGCTGTGCGACCTATTTAGGGAAGGCACGTTTCTGCTCTGCCTTGTGCTGTGCAGTCCTGACAAATCCACTGCTTTGTCCTCTGCCTACAGCTGAAATCACAATCCGTTTAGACTCATCTGTGTTTGGAAATCGGTTACCTTTGGTCTGCAGTTGTCTTTTTTTCTCTTATCCCACAAATGGGGCACAGGCATTGCTGTGTCTACTCCACTGGTGTGCTAGGTAAGACTGTGCCCTATGTGTCTCGTGGTTAACCTCACCCATGCTGAGAAATATCTCCAGTTATGATGTTTGAGCTTGGTGAGCTGCCGTGCAGAGCACACGCACCTCTAGGAATGCTCTGTGCTGGCATGGGTTGCTCCCTTTACCTTGCAGGAGGTCAGGTGCCAGCAGAAGGTGGAGGAGGACACGTAGGTGCAGGAGGTTGCACTACAGAGCAGCTTCCCAGCGCTGCAGTGGAGCAGTTTCTGTGTCCATGCTTGCTTTTTGGGGGCTGAGGGAGGGACACATGCATCATCCTTTAAATTCATGTATGTGTGTGCGGCTCAGTGGGATTTTGACCCAGCAGAGCACTGGTTTGTGAACAGTTGTGAGCTGTTGGAAAGTCTCATTGCTTCTGGCTGTCACTGGCAGCGCAGGGAGTACATGTATGAGATTATGAAGCCCAGTCCAGGGAAGCCTGCCTGTAGCAGACTTCTCCCTCAGTTCCTCTGTTCTAAAGTAAGGATTTCTTCATCAGGGCAGCCTCTGGTGTGGCCAGAGGTGTTTTTGGGATGGCAGTGGCTTTGGCATGGTCAAGCACGGTCCTCTGTGCCACTAGACCAGTGCTCTGAACATCAGCAAGGCAATGGGAGCCAAGCTGGGGAGTCAAGTCCTGCAGACCTGACAGCAGCAGATTTTGCTTCCCAGCTCCTCCTTCCAATGAGAACTACCGGACATTAGTGCTAATCAATCCCCAAACAGCGTGAGCAGTTTTGCTGAAACCTGCCCTTGCACCATCCAGCACAACTCACAGTTGCTTTATGATCTCAGCTGGGTGTGAATCCCAACCTGGGGCTGCTTTGCTAATGACTTTCCTGCATCATCCTATGGAAATACCTGAGAGATCAGGTGTTTCACTTGGGAGAAAAAAAAGCCCCTTATTCCTGAGAGAGGAGTGATCTGATTCATGGCAACCCACCCATTGGGTGTACAAGCTGGGCCAGCCAGTTAGCATGCCCAAGATCTTCCTGAGCTCAACCTGTCTTAAAGCCCCATTGGTCTTCTCCATCACCCATCCAACGTGGCAGTCTCTTTCCCCCCAGCACCCAGAGCTATCCAAGAAAGGATTTCCTGGTTCCTCCCAGTGACAAAACCAATACCAAAGGCTTCCATTAATATTCCGGGAATGGCAGAGAAGATTGACTGCCTCATTAGCAGGCATCGTGTGAAACTCTGACAATAATTAACAACTCAACGGTCTTATTTGCTGGCCTATCACAGAAGTATTCAATCAAAAATGTAATTTGCTCGACGCTCCCATTTACCATAAAGAGAATATTCCTTCAAAGTTTTAAATAGACTAATTAAGAGGGAAGAAATACAGGGAAAAAAAATTATTAACAGTATAGTTTTAATGGGAAATTACTGGAGCATATTAATAATGCAATAACCATTTTTAACAGCTGTCTGTCAGTTTGTGGGCCGGGGTAATTAAATTAGTCACTAAAGGGTTAGTCAAATTAGGCGTCAGAGAGCAGCGCTGGGGCTAACGAAGGCACGTCAAGCTTAATGCTCCAGCGCAGGGAGGAGGAGGAGGAGGAGGGGATGGAGGAGGGGATGGAGGCAGGAAGCACTTTGTGCTGGGGGTCACCCCGTGCTGCCAGAGGTTGTGCAGGGCTTTGGAAGCCCTACATGGGACATTGCCCCTAAAAGCCCCTGGGATGCAGCAGGACTCTGAGTGTGGGGATGGGGCAGCAGAATGCTGGCTGTGGGCTGGCTCCTCTCCAGGAAAATCACAATTTCAGAATGAAAAAAAACAAACAAAACAACCAAAAAACTCCTCTCTGAGCATGTGCACGGCCTGCAGTGGCCTCCTTCAGCCTGATGTTGCTGCAGGTTTTAATCTCTTTGCAGAGCCAGAAAGCAGCTGTGCAGGGGCTTTTTGGCAGTTGCTACCAAGGCTTTATGTTCTGCGGGTTTCAGGCTTGTGTTCCCCCTGCCTCCCCCCCTTCACCCTTTTTGAAATGAATCTCAGTTAATTTGGGATGTTGTTGAGTCTGAAACACATCTTTCTTGCCGCCAGCCTATTAAAAAATGTATTTACAGCTCCATAAAGCAAAGCCAGCTGTCAAGGTAATGTCCTGCTGGCTCCAGTGTGTTCAGGGCACGGGGTAAGGATGTGGGGAGGTGCTTGCATGATTGCAGTGAAGATTTTAAGCTGAACAAAGAATTTTCAGGCTGGGAAAATCATTGCATTTGCCTGGGGAGGTGTTGGTAGGAGGCCTGGGGTTCCCTGCCAGAGAATGGTTCCTGCTGTGATTCACTTTCCTTCTCTGCTCGCTAAATCAGGATGAGGATGTTGGCCTCCGGGTCTGTGTGGGAAAGGTTTGCTCCTTCCAGTGTGCTCCTCTGAGACTTCAGACGTGTCCTCCATTTTGTACTGATGGAGTGGGACCTTTTCTGTAGTACGTCTGTGTGGAAAAACAAACCAACTCAAAGCAGTAACCAAAGCACAGATGATTCTCTGATTCTTCGATAAACCCTCACCCATCAAGAGGTACCAAACATGGCTGGGGCTTCTGGAGGGCACAGAGCTTTCTGAAACCATAGCCTAAGTCATGCGGAACAAGAACGTGTCTTTCCAAATATGAGCTAGCAGCCTGGTCTGTTCTGTACGTTCCTCTTGGTGTGATTTTGCAGAGAAGCTCTTGGGTTTTGAAATAGATTGAAGTCAGGTCCAGGTCTGTGTGTTCCCATCAGAAGTTTCAATTTCCATCAGTCAGTGGGGTTTGGTGGCATCTTTTTTTTTTCCCCATCACACCCAGTTTAAACTGACTGCAGGACAGCCCTGCCTACCTAAAGTACTCGGGACTTTGTATTTCTTTTTTTTCTTTTTTTTTTTGTATTATTAGGGTGAATGCAAAATAAGTAGTTCCTGAATGCTTTGGGGAAAATAGTAATTCTGTTATGCTGTAGAAGATGGTGCCTTGCTGGAAGGGTAGAAGGGACCCACTCGATCCGTGTCACCTGGCAGTAAAATCACCCAATCTCCTGGATACCCCAGCAACTGCAAG
>JAOWBP010004368.1:3182870-3196726 GCA_028571105.1 Tragopan temminckii | reverse complement strand
GAAGGGAAGGGAAGGGAAGGGAAGGGAAGGGAAGGGAAGGGAAGGGAAGGGAAGGGAAGGGAAGGGAAGGGAAGAAATGAGTCAGGCTTGTCTTGGATAATTGTGGTGCCCTCGTAGTTAATAACAAAAGCTAATACAACTAAATTAGGTATGTCTGTCTCTGGCTGCTGATACAGTCAACCGAGGAAAGCGGATTGCTCCGAAGTAATTTGGAACAGTCAGCTGAGAGCAGTAGCTGAGATTTTAGGAGCAATTGTACCGATATCACTGAGATCTGGGGCTCTGTGTTTGTGTGAAAGGAAGAAAATAGTTTCATAAGTGTTGGACACCTTCAAAAGAGGGAAAGTCTCCCTACCTGGAGTAATTAGCACCTGGTGAAACTAACAAGGAGCCTAGGGAAGGTGCACATGATGTGTGCCGGCCGTGAAGGGGCTGAGCCCTGCAACATGGCCCAGCACCCCAGGACATGTGCACTGCAGGATGGGCTTTGTCAGCTTGCTTTTGTTGTGTGCTGTTTGTTTGTTTTGTTTTGCTTTAATTAAATTTCTGGTCCTTCTGGTTGCCAAGGCGCGCTTCAAGACGCTCCGATGGAGCGCTGGTTTTATTGACTCTCCAGCAAGTTATTGAAGCGTGGTAGGAAATGCTTCACACTTTCAACCTCAAGGTTTTTTGGAGAGCTTTTTTTTTTTTTTTTTTTTGCAAGTGTTTATTATAGCTTTACCGCAAGAAATGTGCTATCAGGAAACCTGATAGTAAGCAGCTCCTCGGCAGTGTGTGACAGGTAGCTCGACTGAATGCTGTCTCTGGTGTCGCCCAAGTAAGGAGGAGTTCTCCCAGTTTAGGACCTAGCCTGGATGACAGCTTGTCTTCAAACCTCCCACCACTGTTAGAACGACTGAAAAATGCCCGTGGGTACGCCGGGCTGATTTGAGAAACTCATCTCTTTACATAAAATAATAAATCTGCTCCATAGCCACACGTCGTGCACCACGTTCGGAAATGCAGCACTTGAAGTTCAAAACTGCAAAGTCAGAGAATCCTAGAACCACCAAGGTTGGAAAAGACCTCCAAGACCATCCAGTTCGACCATATCACCAATATTTCCCACGAGCCCATGTCCCTCTGTGCAACATCTACACATTGCTTGACTACAAGTCCATAAGGTCAAAGCTGCTGCTGCCTTTGGGGCTGCCCTGTGGCCTCCCAGCACCATGCATGCCTTCCCAGTGCAGCTCAGCTCTACCACCGTGGGGCTGTCGCTGCTGTGGGGCTGGCTTGGGGTGTAGGTGGTTACTTATTGCACATTTGTTGTGATTTGGGTGTTTAACAGCACGGATCTTTATAAAAACAGCTGAGCCTGTGCTATGATGCAGCTCGACTGGAATGGTCTGTGAATGTCTGAAGTGCTATAGACACTAAAAATAACTGCAAGCATCTGAAGTTGGCCACCCAGCAGTGGCAAGCACCTTTAATTCGCATTGCTTGTTGCCTTGGTTCCTCAGCTTGAGCAAGAAGAGACAGCACAGGGCTGTGGGCAGAGCTGCGAAACGAAGTGATGTGGGTGAGGCTTCGGGGCCTTCAGTTTAAGCTCCAGAGCAGGGAAGCCCCCTGGGGAACAGCGTGGCTGCTTTAGCAGAGGGAAAAGAGATGTGAGGGGAAAGAGGAAAGGAGCAGAAAGGACGGGAGTGGGTCTGAGAGGACATGGGGTCCTGAGAGAGAGTTCTGCATGGGGGGAATGAAGTCCCCTGGCCCAGGTGGAACTTCAGCTACTGCTCTGGGTAAATCTGTCCTTAGGTGGACGTCCCATGCGCAGGGGGGAAGGCAGAAGGAATGAGAGATTAAAGGGAAAAAGGGGCAAAGCTTGCATGATGACAGAGCACAAGCTTAGTTCGGACTGGCATCCTTTTCTTCCTTGTTTTTCTCAGCTATGGTTAACCCTATAAGATGCTGAAGCCTTTAACCATTAGCAGGCACTAAAAAGGGGCAGCTAAGTTGAATAACACCCACTAATCCCCTTCCAGAATGAGCTGGAGAGAAGAGCCATTGTGATGCTCAGGAGCTTATTCTGAGTTGAGTACTTTGGAGGCTTTGAGAATTGCATGGTGTTGATATTTCATGAATAAATAACCCACAGCAATATTTGTCGCTGAATCTGCTTCATTAATGAGGTCCTGGAACAAAGGGGAAGGACGGAGGGCTGTGACGGGATTGAAGACAAAAGCTTTTTCGAGTGATTCAATATGCAGGTGATGGGAAGTGGCACGGGGTGGGTGCAGGAGCTGTGTGGTGATGGGGAGCAGGGCTGCTGAGCATCACGTGAACCACTTACTGTGAAATAAGTCGTCAGAAGAGCAGGTTTTACCAAGGCATGGCGCATGGTCAGAGGGTTGTGGTGGAGAGGAGAGTGTGTTTGGCTGGTGTGTGTCGTTTGGGAGGGCTGGGGAGTTGGAGCAGGAATGCGCATGGCTCAAAAATGTGCTTGTGGGGAGAAGCTGGCATCAGGAATGGGCTCGCTCACTTCCAAGCACCCTTTTCTGTAGGACTTGATGTCCTCTTCAGGCTGGTGGGGAGCAGCCCCGTCCTGTTTCCAGCAGTCCTCCAGCTCAGGGGATGCAACGTCTGTGCAAAACTCACCTGTTTTCCCTTATAGGAAGCTGCAGCATCCAGGTGGGAACCCCAGGAGCACCAAGGACAGGGCTGGGGGAGACAGAGGAGCATGGGGACATTGCAACACGCACCTCCATCTGTGTTTCTCTGCCTCCTCGGGCAGCTAATATGTTAAGATGTGTAATGACTCGTTCAGGCTCACCTATGGGGATCTGCTGTGCCAGGCCCCATGTCGGAGAGCAGATCCCCACTGCCCCAGGGCACGAGCAGCCGTTGTTTGGGCTTCCAGCTTGGCATTATGCAAGCACCTGATCGACGCGAGCTGAGCATCTGGCCTCAAATGGGGCTGAGTTTTCCAGGTGGGTGGAGGGAGAGTTGTCATGGTTTTTGTATTTTTATTTTAAAAAAAGAAAATATCTCTCTATGTTTACAAGCAGCATTTTTGGTTAATGAATAATGTGGCTTTTCTGTTCCCTCTTTCCTCCGCCTATATACGCACCCTGACCTAATATATTCTGCCTTTCTCACTGCCTCACTTTGGAGGAGCTGCAGATTCTAGTGGGAACAGAGTGCTAATAGAAAAGGGCCTCTAAAGACATTTGAAACATGACCAAGAAAGTACAGAGGGAGATTGAGCTCCAAATATGCTGCAAAATCTAGGAGATGGGCCAAGAGAGGGGGAATATGGGAAACGTGATCATTGAGAGGGAAAAGTTAATTGGGAAACATTAATTGGGGTGAAAGTGGGCAGCACAGGCGGTGAGTCCCAGCTTCTAGAATCCAAGGAAATACGAAATCTGAACATCTGACCTGAAAACAGTGTAGGGCTTCATTATGTTGGGTTTGTCGTTGGATAATTTCAAGCCCTCATGTTTTCAGGAAGAAGCTTGGTTACACCCTAAAGGCTCAGAAAGCAGAAGGCAAAGTAAGAAAAGAGCCCTCCTAATGATTGATTTATTTTTAAAACCTCATCATTTTCCTGCCAATCTCATGACCATTTTTTTTTCAATGCCTGACTCATGGTTTTTTGAAGGCACAGTGTTGGTGGGGCTGCGTGCGTGAGCGTGACGGCGCAAGGCCCTTCTCTGACAGGAGCGTGGTGCTGATCCTCAAGGACTGCTGAATATTCTTCCTCTGCTGTTTTCTTGCCAGGTTTTTGCATTAAAACCCCAAATCCAGAGAGTGGCAGTGGGCACTGAGTCATTGCATGGGTTCCAGGTGCCGCTGGGGGATGCTGCAGGGGAAGCTCAGAGTGCTGTGTGGCTGCCAGCACTGCCTTGTGGGTGCTTTAAGGCCACGAGGGTCAATGTTTATTTGCAGCCTTCAGTGTATAACGATCTCATAAATACCCTGCGGAGGTCAAGTCTGTCTCCATCGCTGCCTTGTCCTGTGACCTTGGGTAAAAGCTTTGTCTCCTGTGTGTCTGCACTGCCGGTGAGCGGGGGACCAGATCTGGAGCCCATAGTGCATTGCAGCAATCTGTTAACATATACAATGTGCTTTGAAGATGAAAAATACCTCAGGAGATGCTCAAAGCTCTCAATAAGCATCTGCATTCCCTTTGCCGGAACCCAGCAGAAAGAAGTGCCAGAGTGCTTTGTCACGGACAAAATCTGCTGTGTGCGCAGCGCGGAGAGGCAGGGCTGGGAGCTCCTCAAGTCTTTAAGCGGTCATTGAATTCATTGGTGTTTGTGCTTCGTGCTCGCTTAAGGAAGAGCACAGCTGTGCCTGGGGTGTGCAGCATGGAGCTGCAGCCCACAGCCCTGGGACAGAGCCCGGGTCCCTGGCCCCATCGGCACGAGTGTCCACATCCACATCCCAGGAAACATTAAGCTGAGTTTGTGTAGCTCTAATTCCTAAGGGGCATCCCCATGTGCTGGGTGAGGTGCGGGGCTTGGAGGCTTGGCTCAAGTGTAGCACAGCCAGGGTTTTGCTGTTGTGGATTTACTGTTGGTGAGTATGGGGTTGGATTCACACCAGTGATGCTAATAAGGCCTCTTGTTTGCGTGAAAATGGGGTAGGTGCTTTGCATACGCAGAGCAGGTTGGTTTTGGTCAAGGATGTCAAAGTTATACAGCAAATGATGTACCTACAGCAAAACCATAAACTCCTCGTTGTCTTGGCAAACTTCCTCTAGGTGGGTTTCCATCACAACAATGCCATGATTTCACCTCTATGGATGATACGTGGCGGTGCCACGCTGCGTGCTGCCGCTCCCTGCCCCTCCTGCTGCCTCTAACCGTGCCTTTTCTCTCCAAGGGAAGAAGCGATGCTGTCCACCTACTTTGAAACCATCAATGATTTGCTCTCTTCTTTCGGGCCGGTCCGAGACTGTTCCCGCAACAATGGTGGCTGCACCCGCAACTTCAAGTGCGTTTCGGATCGCCAGGTGGATTCGACGGGCTGCGTGGTACGTACAGCTGGGGTGGGCTGGGGGGCACGCACTGCTCGCTTCTGCAGCAATGCCCAGAGGGGTGGGTGTGTGCGGTGCTCACTGCCCTCTTGGCAGCGAATCCCAGGTGGGAAGTTTGCCTTAGGGACTTTGGGGATGGGGATTTGGGGATTGGGTGTGGAAAAGCCAAAGGGATAAGGCGGAATTTGTGCCTGGTGGGGAGGTGTCTGTGGGGCTGCCCGCTGTGCCTGTAGCAGAAGGGACATCACCTGCTGTCCCAGCCCTGGCTGTGCAGGCTCAGCCCGTCCCCCCGCCGAGGCAGGAGTTAAGTGTCTCTTTATTTATTGAAGATGTTTATACACGGCAGCAGCCTGGAAAGGTCAGACTGGAGTGGTGCCGTCTCCGGGGCGGCATTTTCATTATCCCCTTCTCCAATTGCTTGTTAAGGCCATTTAGCACGACAGCCTGATGTGTCACCGGCAGCACCCGGCCCCGCAGCGCCCGCTGTCTCCTCCTTCCTATTCCTCTCCCTTTTCTGCTTTCTTTTCCCATCGTTGTTTTCTTTTGTTCTCGCTCTTGCCCCTTACCAGGGAGGGGCTCGGTTTCTGGCATATCTTTCTTTTTTCTTTTCCTCCCCCTTTTTTTTTTTTTCACTGTCATTTTGCTCTGCAAACTAATGTGCCTCGCAGACACTGTCAGAAACAATCGGGGCTCTGATTGCCCTGTGCCTCTGGGAAGAGACGCCTCTTTTTAAAAGTCAGGATATATTAAGATAGAAATTGTCAATAAATTACAGGCCCAGCGCTCACCATGGCGGCACATGGAGAGGCAGAAATTGAAAACCACGTCACTCAGGGAAAATAGCCCCCCTGGCTTTTGTAATGGTGGGGCTGGTTTTAAAGGGAACAAAACACATCCAGCAGGAAGGAGGGGAAATCGCCTCAAGGTCCATCCTGTTCCCCAGGAACCCAGGAATTGCAGCACTGCGAGGAAACGTGGCCATTTCCTGGGGGGAAAAAAAAGCATAAACCAATGGTTCCTCCATCCAGGCTCCCCGTGGGCTGTGTTCATGGCACGGGATGAGGCTGCAGGTGATGGGAGCTGGGTTGGTGACCCAGCTGCACCCTCGTGTCCCCTCGGCCACAGTCACTTGGTGACAGCATCTCTCCCGGTGCCGGGAGGGATGGGCTCATTTGCTGTACATTTGCAGGAATGTCAGTTAGTTTTAAAGCTGAACTGCCGTGAACTCAATTTGCCAATTTGGTGAGTGCTATGGGCAATATTGGGATGTAATTTAATTAAACTATCCCCTTTTTATAGAGTTCAGGGAGCACTCGCCTGCTAATTTTAGCACTAGGTTTTCTTCAGCTTTACTCTGGACACTGTTTCTCAAATCATGACATGTTGTTAATCTTTACCAGTCAACAGTTTATTAATTTGCTGAGGACCACAGAAGTATATAATCAGTGGTTCATCAATCAAGGCTAAATCCAACAAATGTTCCAGGCAGGTACCGAGCATAAAATATACATGTGGGCTTGTAAGCAATTAATACACAGCAGAGCTGGAGCCTCGCAGCTCGACCAGGGAACAGCACAAATCTCTAAGATTTCTTACTCCTTTTATTTATAATCATCATCTGTTACCAGTTCCTTCGTGCCCTTAGCACAGCTTCCAGTAATTCTGCAAAGATGGAGGATGCATTTATCTTGGGGCTTTTAGCAGCATGCTCTCTGCCATTACCCAATTGCTTGGCCTTCAGAGGACGTGGGTAAGTGTCGGGGCATTGCCTGCAGGTGTTGGTTGAGGCTCTTTGGGTTTCATTGTTCCATTAAAGCCCCAGTGCACGGACCCAAGGTTCTGAGCCCACTTCCCACAGGGCTCTTTTCACCTTTCTCGTGTTTTTTTTCTGTTATTTTTCCTTGTACCCAGTAGGTGGCATTCGTGCATAATGCTTTTCTGCAGTTCTTTACTTATCGGAGGCTTTTTATTGCTTGGTTAATCATAAGAAGCATGGGTTGCCACCTTGCTATGACCTTTGTTTGGAACTGTTAACTGGTGCCTTGGCTCTGAGCCCTACCTTGCAAAATAGCAGAGCAACCCCCAAACTCTGTGGCTGTTTACACCCCACTTCTCCTTGCTGTACCCAGAGCTGCTGTCAGTCAGGGGAAGCCACAAGCACTTCCCAGGAAAACAAAACCCCAGTGAGCATCTCTAGACCCAGTGGGTCTTGAGTGCAACTGCGCAAGCTTCCAGGATCAGAGCAAACCAGGAGGAACCGTAGGGGAGGAACAAGACAGGTTATTTATTGCTGATAGAGAAATGTATATCACTGAGCCCTCCTTCCAGCACGTGGGTAGCTGCTCAGCCAGGAGGGAAAGGATGCAGGAGGAGGGAAAGAGCTTGACCCTTGCATGTTGCTCATTTATAATTTAAGTTGAAAAGCTGTGAATTGGACCTGAGGGAATGAAGGGAACACCTGCAGTGTGGCTAAAACTCAGGTTTCCCCACCTGTCACTTGGCTGGGGTTTGTTCACAGATGCCAATGCTCCCTTCACTCATCTCTGCCACCCCAGCAAGGTGTACCATGTTGGTGTGCATGGCTCCTGCACCATACCTCATCAAGCGTCATTTCAGGCTGAAGTCCTGCTAGCAAGTGTTTCTAATATAAGCAATTCGGCTACAAGCACAATATAAACTACTCTTCTTCATAGTTATGGAGTCAACCCATCAGCTAGGGGAACGTTTGGCTCTACAGTGTGCAGAAGGGAGATGGTTTCTTAATTGCATTGTGGCCCACACTGTGACACCTGTGCTGTGCCTGTCCTGGCCTTTTCAGACACAGAAAGAAGAGAATTTGGCATGGTCCACGCAGACGTATAAGCCTGAGCTCAGCCTGTTTGGATCTAATCCTCCCCTTTTGCTCCCTTCCACATCAAAATGAAGGGCTGCTCCTCAGCCGCTGCAAAGCACTGCAGAGAAATGGTTTAATTTAAGAGGGTAACCAATTCATAGAGAAGTGGGATTAGAAGTGGGAGAAGACCAGTGGCCTCTCTGGTCTCCTGCTGCCAGCCCAAGTCATCCTGGAGCTTCCTGGGGCCAAGGAGAGCATGGGAGCATTTGGAAATGAAGTAAGTGGGATTGGGAACTGATGTTCCTTGGGGACACTGGGTGTTGGGCGTTCCAGCCCCAAAAAACCGTGCAGAAATGCCCCACATCTGCAAATTCCAGACTATGTTGGTTCAAAACATCTCTGCCCTATGCAGGAGGGGGAAATGTTTCATTCCAGCATTATCATCTGGAGTTTTATGTCTTATGTTATATTATCCCAGTCTTCAACCTGAAATAAAAACAAAATAAAGCAGTGGAAACCAAAACATTTCAACCTTGTCAAAATTAAATGCTTTCCTAATTTCCCAGTGAATTTTGAGATGTAATTGATGGAATCCCATAAAGCACTTAAGCTTCATCAAATCTGCATTTTCTGACAGACAATTGTTCATTGAAAAATAAAAACTCATCCGTCCCTGCCTTAAGAGGCACCTAGCTAATTATGTGGAGATGCACAACACGCAGGGGAGGGAGATGAGGAGGAAACCATTCTCTTCTAATCCCATTTAAGTTTAGCTGGCTCCTTGTAGCAGAAGATTACTACTTCTGCCTATTATGGTTGGGAGCAGAAACCCCTGGTGGTATTGAGATGGAGGCACTGAGGTGAGCTGGAGGTCTTGGTGCTGAAAGGAGGTGACTGAGATGATAAAATCCCATCTTTTGTGTCGGCTTTTGCGATGGCATTCCATAGAGGTCACCAGTTGGCACCTCTTCCCTCTGTACCACAGAAGACTGGGTTGCTGTGTGTTCCTGTCACATCACACTTGGTTTGGGTCCTTGGCTTTGTGTTAGGTCCTGGGCTTTGGTTTGGGTCCTTGGCTTTGTCTTGGATCCTGGGCTTTGGTTTGGATCCTGGGTTTTGGTTTGGGTCCTTGGCTTTGATTTCAGTCCTTGATTTTGGCGTGTAGCTTTGTGCCCAGGCTGTTTCCTGAAGTCAGATGAATCTGTAGTTGAATTTCTGGTCTCCCAAAGGGTTCTGGTGGTGCCAGGCTCCCCTGTGTCATGGGCAGCAAGTGCCCCAGTTGGCAGGAGCTGATAATGTGCTCCAAAATGTGCTGACAGGGCGTCCTGGGGATATGCTGAGGATGTGAGCTACCACTGCACATGCTTTGGAACCTGCAAAACAGATGGGTTTGATTTTCTGAAGCCAAAATAATGACTGATGATCTTGAGATGGAAAACGAAGCAGGGAGAAAAGAGTAGGAAGATAATGACTGTTATTTCAGCAAACGGTTGTAATGTTGCCCTTTGGGAAGGATGTTCCCTGCAGCAGGGCTCTGGGGGGGTGAGGACATTGCTGCACAAGGAGGTGATGGATGGAAGGGTGGCCCCGAAGAGAAAGGGGCACACAGAGCCCCACAGGGCCTTCAGATCCGAGAGGCAGAGGCAGTGCAAGCCAAAGCTGTCTAAATATATATATGGACACAAAGGAATTTAATGTGTTTGTATCATGTCTGAGCTCCAACAAGCAAACAAAATACATGCCAGCGCATAGTTCAGAGCTCATTAAAACACTGGCACTTGCTGGTGCCTCAGCAGTACTTTGGATTAATGGTTTTGTTTCCCACTGGAGAGGTTCTTCAGTGCTGAGGATGAATGTGTCTAACGAAGGTGAGTTCGTTAGTGCCGTTGGGCTCTTTCACACCAAGTGCTGGAGCCCCACACTGCTCTGGGGGGTAGGAGGGAAGGCTGTGACCTCAGGATGGTGGTTTGGTGCACTGCCTGTCTGTCTGTCCATCCAGGATAGAGGATCTGTTCCATTGATGCTCTGGCTATCTGAGCATGTTGTGGTCGGGTTTGGCATTGCAAATTAAACTCCCAGTGACCCCACCACCCCCCTGGGTGCAGGACTGGGTCCTCACCTCCATGCCGTGCATACAGGGTCCCCAGCTCGTATCAAGTCAGGCAGAAGTGGGAGCCTGTGTGGGAGAAGTGCCTGACAAAAAGGCTGCTAATATTGAGAAAACAGAGCAGAATAATAAAAAGCACGCTTTACTTTCTACCAAAACACTTTATTAAATATTCTTTTTTTAAATAACAGAGAAGAGGAGCGGAGCTGTGAGCAGGCAGTGCTGGGCAGAGCTGGCTCCTCTCGGGAGGAATCGCGTCGGTAATGAGACACGCGTTTTGTTTCCAGTGACCCCGTCGCCTGTCTCACTGCTAATGATCTTTGTAAAAGAGAAAGGAAAGAAAGGGCCTTTGCTCACTAACACAAACAATCCAGATAGATGTTTTCCTAAGCAACAGTCTTATACGGATTGCGGCAGATGCTGGCTGCCTTTATGCTGGGAAGGGGCTGCCTCGCAGTGCGTCTGCCCTGGCTTGGCTGAGGATGGGGGCTCTGGTTGGCAGGAGGCTCCGTGGTGTCACACAGTGATGTCCTGTCACACCGTGAGGTCCTGATGGGGTGACAGTGTGGGTCAAGGGGATCCCATTTGGTTTAGGCCAGCGCTACAGCGGCTTGGGATCTCCAAAAACACACGTTCCTGCACCCGCTGCCGCTCCATGGCACCCTGGTGACATCATTTCAAAGGGAACAAAGCACACTGCTCTGAGAACCAGGTAAAAATAGCGTGTTCTTATTCAGCATCTGTGCTCCCTGTGTATGCTTGGAGTCCGTTTTGCTGACAGCACTGACAAAGAGCAGGACCTCGGGCTCTGCCTGGTGCAAACAAGGGCAATGGGCTGATGTCCATCCACGCCGTCAGCAGAGCGCGCACCAAGCTGACCTCGGCTCTGCCTTTCCAAATTCACTGGCAGGAGCCGGGCTGTGGCTTTTGTGGCTTTGTCACATTCTGTCTGCAGGATCCGTGTTATCTGTTTGAGAATGCACAAGGAAACAAGAAGCTCAGCTTTCTTTCCAATCCCAAGAGCAATTTTGAGAGAGAACCATCACCACAGAGAAACCAGCGCATTCATGCGTGTGTATCTCAAAGGTCTTTTCTGATCTGAATGGCTCTGTGATTCCTGTGGTGACCCACATGGATCTGCAGGACACTGGAATTGCATTGGCACAGTGATGTCTTTGTGGCTTTCCAAGGCAGTGGCAAGCTGGAGTTTTTCCCCACCTCCTCTTTCCTCTCTGCAGCCTGGACCAAGCACCACTGCAAGGTTCCTGTTTTTGCTGCTCATATCCCCGTGAAGCATGGGCTGACAGGCTGGAGTGAGATCCCTTGGTTCCATCGTAATCACAGAATCATTTGAGTTGGAAGAGGCCTTAAAAAGCTGTCTGGTCCAACTCCTTGCGATGAACTGGGACACAGCTAGATCAGGGTGCTCAGCAGCTGCATCATGAGCCATGCTGATGTAACAAGGGAATCCCTGGAGCTGGTGGGTGCTGGGATCCCTTTGACTCCCTGGATCCAACGGAAAATTCAATTTCCATGCTGGCTTCCCCAATGGAACGGGGTGGGACGTGTCATCTCTGAGCGCACAGACAGAATTATTGGCTGAGTTACTTATTGATTTTCTAATCATTTTCAGACACAGCCCCCCATCCTGTGTCACTGCCAAGGCAGATCACAAATTGAACTGCAGCTGAATTGATGTGGGATTGATTAAAACTCTCAGTAATTATTGGTTCTCTGCTGCCCAAGCCAGACAAATCAATGTCAGCAATAATAGATATGGTCCTTTATAAAAGCCCAGAACACACAGAGCAAGTGCTGTTTTTGTAAGGAGCACAGGGAGGCCAGGTTGGTGCACACAGTGTTTTTCTGGGTAGTTCTGACTCTCTCAGCCTGTGGGCAGGAGCAGAGAGGCACCCAAATGGGCTCCGGCATTCTCTGTTCTAACAGCAGGGTATCCTGACTGCAAATCCTTGGCTTGGTGGACAGGCAGACCTGCAGGAAGTTTCTCTGTGCCGGCTGCTCTCCATCCACTGCTTTCTGCTGGAGCTGCTGATATCCTGCAGGAGAAAACTCCCAGCCATGGGGCTGGTTCTCACCCCCTGCACTGTGTCTGCTTGGTTTGCTTGCTGCCCCTATTTCCTTGTCCCCAAAGAGGAGCGCAGCTTGCTGTCCCCAGGGAGCCCCGTTAGCAACTGCTGGATGGCCAGGATGGGGCCGGATGCAGGGATGCTTTCGTTTGCACATTTCGTGCTGAGCTATTAGCATGCCATAATTAATGCATATTAGGATGCACAATTACAAACAGTAGCCAAGCATGATTGCTAGTGATTAAAAGCTGAACTGGGATATCCCAAGGGGTCTCCTTGAGCAGAGCAGGGTGAGGTGGGGAGGGCCCTGCGTGACCCACTAACCCAGTCCCAGGGAGAGAACCATCGCTTTGCTCTGTGGGCTGGGCAGGGTGCAGAGCTCAGCCTGCTGACTTCAGCTCCTGGCAGCTCCCATCAGCATCCCTGAGGGTACCCCAGGAAGTGCCGGGTCACACGCCTGGCTCGGGAGCAGGAACACAGCCATGGTACCACATGTCCTGGTGGAGATGCATCCCTGCCAGTTTGCACAGCTCTCGTTGTACCCCGGGGCCACAGATGCAGGGGAGACTGCAGTAGATAAGTATGATGTACACGGAGTCACAACCACACTTATCTCGATCTTGCTTCCCAGGCAGCTCAGCAGCAAAAAGCACAGATTGTTCTGAGTATCCTCTCCTCCTTCATATTTATTCCATATATGCAGCCAGACAGCTTCCTGCTCCCAGCTCTTTGGGAGCGGTGCGGGTGTTCAGAGGGGACAGGAGCTGCTTCCTCTCCCCAAAGCACTTCCCCCACAGCCTGTGCCAGCAGATTGCTACCACTGGCCCTTCCCATGACAGGAGACACGGGGTGCAGGGGCTCCTGAACTTTTATTAATATGTACAGCGTTTTGCTCACATGGAAAATTGATTTTCTTTTTTAAGCACGAAGCATAGTGGTTTTATAACCTTTCTTCTGCTTGACAGAGGCCATTTATAACCTGCCTTCATCACTACCTGTACAAGCTCCAGTCTAACTCATCTTCAAGAAATTCCATAATGCATTTTTAATTGCGAGCTGTTCCTTGGCAAGATTTATGTATTTTCTCAAGGACTGGCCTTTTTGTTGTTGTTCGTGCGCCCGCACGTTTGGTGAGAAGGGATAAATAACGGGAGCGGAACAGAAGAGTGCTTTAATCTGGGTGACAATTTATTGATAGCATTTGCTGCCTGCTGGCTTTTATCTTCTGGGACAAGGAAAGCCAGCTGGGGAGCTGAAATTAAAACCCAGAGCCAGGTCCCTGCTTGTGTGAATCAGCACTCTTTCTGCCCTCCTGAGTCACTGGGGCTGCTGTCCTGTCCTCCCCGCCCCTCCATCGCAGAGCAGTTATGGCCACATCACACGAACACGGGAACCTGTGTAACATCACCGTGTCCCTTCTCCCCACAGTGCCCTGAGGACCTCCGGCCCATGAAGGATGGCACCGGCTGCTATGATTACTCCAAAGGCATCGACTGCTCAGACGGCTTCAACGGTGGCTGTGAGCAGCTCTGCCTGCAGCAGACCCTCCCCCTGCCCCACGACCCCTCCTCCAGCACCATCTTCATGTTCTGCGGGTGAGTCCCCCCCCTCCACGCTCCCATTTCTCATGCGGGTGCTCTCAGGAGATGGACGCCCGGCAGGAGGGCTCCTTGCAGAGCTCACTTCCAGCGGGCACCTGCTCAGCCTGCAGGGAAAAGCAAACGCAGGCGATGGCACCGGGGGTGAGTTCGCTTTACATTTTGTTACGGAGGAAGGAAGGGAGGGGAATCGCTGATTTGAATGGGATCC
>JAOWBP010004368.1:3167937-3182715 GCA_028571105.1 Tragopan temminckii | reverse complement strand
GTTTGCTCTCAGGAAAATCTCCCCTGCTGCAGGATGCTCTGAAGGCAGCGTGGTGCTTAGCAGCCTTCCCTCTGCACGGCCCCAGCAGCCACCATCCATCAGCCACAGCATCTCACCCCGCTCGGGGCTGTGCATCCATCCCTGTGCCAACACCTGGCAGCGGCCTCCTCCCTGTCTTCATGGGAGGGATTGGGGTGAAGGAGGGGGAAAAGGATCTCGTGGGAAGGAGTTTCCCATGGGAGAGTGGGACAGAAGCACAGAGAGGAATGGGAAAGTGATGGTGACCTGTGGGTGCAGCACAGCTCCCCAAGGAGGAGCTGGCCGTGTCAGAAAGCTGCTGTTTGGCTGTTTTTTTTTCCCCCTTTATTTTTCTCTCTTTTATTATTATTGTTTAGCATCACGCAGTAGCTGAGTCACCAACAGAAAGCACATTGCCTCTGTCATGCCTGAGAGGGGGCTGGAAAGCCATATGGGCACCACCTCTGCAGGGTCAGGGAGCCTGAGTGTAGGACAGGGCCTCTGTCTGAGCCCACAGCGGGCACGGGGGCAGAACTGACACTTCAGACATCTGTCCCCAAGGACAGAGACCTTGGTTTTGCACAATCCCTGCTCAAGGCAAGGTGTCCATAGTTGAATCACATCTCTGCTGCCCCTCAGTTTCCCTCGCTGTGCCTAGGAGGTGAGTGCCTGCCTTACCCACACAGTGCTTGACAGCAGGAGGAAGGAACAAGGGAGCAGCCACGCTAGAGCTGCGTCCTTGCAGGAGGGCACTGATGTGAGGAAAAAGGGGAAGCAGCTCCAGATTTGGCTTTGCTTTTGGCTGGGGAGCATCAGTGCACTGTAGCAGCATCAGAGGCCACTGGGGGCTGTGGGAAGGAGTGGTGTGCTCAGCTCTGCTCGGCAGCATGGAGTGATTCCCAGGGGCTGAGGTTGAGATCCAGTTCAGGGTCAGGGATCCAGGGTTGGGGTTTGGATGAGGTCGGGGTCCCTCTGATACAGCTCGTGGTCTTGCAGGTGTGTGGAGGAGTACAAGCTGGCCCCTGATGGCAAGTCCTGCCTCATGCTGTCTGACATCTGCGAGGGCCCCAAGTGCCTGAAGTCAGATGCCAAGTTCAACGACACGCTCTTTGGGGAGATGCTGCACGGCTACAACAACAGGAGTCAACACGTCAACCAGGGCCAGGTGTTCCAGATGACCTTCAGGTACGGCCCCACTCTACTCCTCATCTAGGGGAACATCAAGATGGGCAGATGGGACCAAGGTCTGGTGGTGCAGGGGCAGCAGCTCTGACACGTTGGCCAGCAGATATTTGGGGAAGAGAGCACGTGGGCAGCAGGTCTCCATGGTTTTCCTGTTTGTTCATCCTTCCTGCATAGTGTTTCCCTGTGCCGGTGGATGTCCCTTTGGCCAAGTGCTTTGATGGACTTTTCTCTGCCTTGTTGTCCTATGACTGTTGATATATTCCATCTCCACCACATCTTGCAATGAGTTCTGCCATGTAATCACATGTGTCATGAAAAAGAATTGCCTTTTGCGTGTTTTCAGCCTTATGGGAGTGAATTCTGGGAGAAGCTCTGGCAGTGGCATAACAAGAAACAACACTGACAGGGTGAAGTGAGATGAGTGTCGTGTATCACAGGGTGTCCTCAGGCAGCATCTTTCACTGTCCATGGGGGACTTCAGGAATGGTGGAGATGTGGCACTGAGGGACACGGTCAGTGCCGTGGTGGGGTGGGTTGGGGTTGGACTTGGGGATCTCAGAGGTCTTTTTGAACCTTTATGGTTCTGTGATCCTGGGTGTCGGGGGAGCAGAGAAGGGCTGCCGTGTGTTTTTTTTTCACTTCTACTGAATGTAGCCACATTTTGAGTGGGTGCAAACCTAGGTGGACCTATGAATTTCATAGCACTTGTGCTGAGCAGTGTCAGGAGAGGACTCAGCTGGGAGCGCTCGGCCCATATTCTGCCCAGACCCCACTCTTCTGCAGCATCTGCAGCACACCGAGGTTTTTGTCCTTATTCAGGCACTGAGACCTCGTTGCTGCCTGTGATTTCCGCTGAGTTGTGGGTGCTCACTGCCTCTGGCCTTGCTGCTTTGCTGGATACTTCTTCCCCTGCTGAGTGTGAAAGTCTTCCTAGCTACGAATTCACGCTGAACTCTGCCCTTTTGCTCCGGGGATGGCAGATGAATTACAGGCTCCACCAGCAGCGATGCGTGCAGAAAGCGGCAGCCAGCAGAGTGCTGGGAGCCAACAGAGCCGCAGCCTTTGCTGGAAGTGAGAATTGACAGCACGCGAAGGCAATTTTCCCTGCAGGCTCCTCTCTGCTTTCTCTCCCTCTCTCGTGCTGCAGGTCTGTGGGTCCTTCAGAGCAGAGATCTACGGAGCTGAAATGTTTCATGAGCTCAAAGGTCGAGTGGTTGTGAGGGGTCCGTAAGCTCCCCAAATCAGGGAGCTGCCCAACTTCGATGGGGTACCCCAACCCCAGCTCTGTGGCTCTAGCATACAGGTTTCCTGGTCAGAAAGGGCTCTTGGAGACTCATCCTCGTTTCTGAGGCCACAAGTCTTGCTTCCAGAGGGCTTCCAGCACTCTGGGGGCAATGAGAAGGGCTCGCCTCCCTGCACGTCCGCATCCCTCCACAGCCCGGCGTGCCGGAGGGCTCTGCGGTAGGAGCACCATTACATCATCTCCTAACAAGGGAAGAGAAGGAGGTTAATGGAGAAGAAATTATTAACTAAAAGATGTAATTTGCCTCTGATTTTCATAGATATTCAAGAACCTCTCTGAGCATTAAGACACCAGCTGTTAGAGAAGCCCTTAATTTGGTGCATTTGAAACATAGCAGGAAGCTGCCTAATACCAGGGATTAAAAGCCTGTTTCTGCAAAGTAGGAGCAAGAACCTGCTATCAGAACAAGGGGCTGAGTATTTTAGAGGGATTTATAACCGCCGGGATCCTTTAGCTATGCAGATGTGACAGTCCTCTGAATGGTGTCTGCTTCCCATGTTGCTCCATCTTCAGTGTCTTTAATAAATAGGATATTCTGGATCCGCCCGGCATGTCAGCGTGGTGCTGGGAGGGAGCCTTTGTGCTGGAGGCAGCAGTGCCTCTCGCAGAGTGTCCTGAGCAATGCCTCTGAGTTACAGCAGCACTTCCATCCCATCAGGGCTGGGTGGTCCCTCGGCCACCCAACAGCCTGCAGAGATCATAGAAGCACAGAATGGTTTGGGTTGGATGGGACTGTACGGATCACTGTGTTTCAGATCCCAAGCTGGGGGAGCGCCGCTGGCTGTTATTTTGTCTATAGTGGTTGGGTTGCTCAGCAGACTTGTTGGAGTAGCAAGAGTAGAGGTTTCTGCTTGGAGGAGTTCTCCACATCGCTGCTGCTGTTGCTGTTTTATTGCAGGCACTTCTATTTTCTGGGCACCCTTTTCTATTTTTAGCATTTTCTTCTCTTTGGCCAAGTGCTGTGTGGTGTTCATAACTACATGGGATCAGAGCTGATCTATTCCAGTCACACCTCTGGGTTTAGCCGGGAGCTCAGCACTGGCTCCAACTCACTAAAGATGAGATTAGAGCGATTTTCCCCCCTTTGCCTCCCAACGGGGCAGAGCCTGAACTCCACACGGTGCCCAAATCACCGGGGGACGATTTTCCAAATGGATTGTTTGTTACTTCCTTATCTGCTTTGTGCCATCTCTTTGCCACAGGGGAATAGAGATTTTTGTTTAAGAGATGTTTGCAGTTTCAGACTGTTGCTTTTATGCCATTAATATGTAGAAAACCCAAATTACTACCCGCGGAGCAAGCTTTGCTCGCTAGCTTATTGTTGCATGGCAAATGGGATGCTGGAGCCCACGCACCTTGCCCTGCTCCCTGCCTGTTGCAGCTTCTGGCTTTTGCCCCAGAGCATCACCCTGCAAAGCAAAGAGCAGCTCCTGTCCGCCTGTCGTGCCAGGGGGGTCCTCTACTGAGCCCCCCTAAGCTTTGATGCACTGAAGTTCCTAGATGATGGGGCAGAGAAGTGACTGAAATGGCTCCAGGGAGGAGGAGGGTACACATTTGGTGGCTGCAGCAGGGAGAGGATTGGTGGCGATGCTCCCTTGCTGCAAAACAAAATCCTAAACACTGAGTGCTTTCACATTATCATAGCCGGGGGGGTGGCTGTGAGGGATGCAGGGCTGCTGGGCCAAGCTGTGCCATGCCAAGCAGCTTCCTGCAGCTCCATTCTCTCTGCAAACCCAACCTTGTAGCCTACAGGAAACCTGCATGGAAAACAGAGCTGCACTTCCTCACTGCTCTGGAGAAGGGACAGAGAACCACAATGTGCCCCAAGGTGGCAGGGACACGAGGGGCTGGCTGGGGGCTGCGGAGAGATGGGTGCCCATGTGTGTGTGCTGCCAGTCTGCTGCTGCTGCAGAGCCTCACTGCTGCTGCCAGGCAGCACGCCGGGTCGCTGAACCGATGCAGAGAATTGTCGTAATATTGATGGGAGTTTGGCAAGTTAATTTTAAATCTGTCGCTCCTTCCCCTCTCCTCTTCTCAGCCTTTAATAAACCAGCAGGGCGTGCTGGCAGCCGCATCAGAAGCTGTGTTTGGAGACATCCCCAACCCAGGGCTCACCCAATGCCCACCCATGGGTGCTGTGGGACCAGGCAGGCACACACAGCACTGTGGCCATGCAGGGGCTGTGCTGGCACGGCCCTTTGGAAGCACCTGGCAGCCCCAGTGAGGCCATCCTGCTGCCTGCAGCACCACAGACATTAAGTGTATAACTAGTTAAATTAACGCTATTGATTTCTTTTTCTCCTCTTCGAAACCTCGGAGTGCAGCAGTTATAATTGTGCTGTTTATTATTCCCGTGCTGGCAAGCTGTGTGCCAGGCAGTGCCTGAGCGCCGTGTTTACCCATTACCCTTCAGGCCGGGATAACGGATAGATCTCTTTTCCAGTGGCTGCCTCCCATTTCATTCCTCTTTTTATTATTTGTTGCTGCAATTCCATTACCTGTTCACACTCTGAAGCCTGAGACATGCTGGTTGAAAGCAACGATGCCTCTCCAAGGCAGGTTAATGCCTCAGGCCTCGCTCCTATGGAGCTGAACCACGCCGTGCCAGCCGGAGCGGGCAGCGGGGCTGCAGGGCTTTGGCAGCTTTGCGGGGCTGAGGTGGGATGCAGTGCTCTGCTCTGTGCCCCACTGCCTGCTCCCAGGGCGCAGTGATCAGGATTGGAACAGGGAGCTGTGGGGTCACTGTCCCTGGGGGTGTTGCAGAACCGTGGAGATGTGGCACTGAGGGATGTGTCAGCGGGCACGGTGGGATGGGGTGGGGTTGGATTTGGGGATCTGAGAGATCTTTTCCATCCTTAATGGCTCTGTGATTCTGTGCCTGAGACCCACTGCAGGAGCATCCCCGCCTGTCACTGTGTGCTGCCACAGGTGGTGGCATTGATACCCCCATCGGACTCTTTTATTTTCCATCCCTCACCCTGCTGGCCAAATCCCAGCCGCTTTCCTGTGCCCATCAGTCCTTTCTCATAGCCTGTAACGGTTGCACATAGACACATCTTACGTATTTTGAGTGTGTCTGCACTCAAAAGGATAAGCACTGAGATTTAGTCAAGTTCAAGATATAAATGACTAATGCAATTAGCACAGCACCCCATCAGTTAGCTTACTATTGCATCCTGCGTGCATCAGCCCCACTCCATTTCAAAGTTTGCATCCCACAGAGCAGAAGAACAGATTGTGCTGCTCGGAGCTGGTGTTTCCAGCAGTCTGCAGCCACACGCTTTCACACGGGGTTGTTAGCATTTTTTTATTATTGTAGCAAAACAAAAGCGAGCCTCGTGCAAATGATACCCTATGGACAATGCAGGGGGCTGGGCAGGAGGGAGTAAATTGTTTTTAAACAATACCGATTGAGATGTCAGCAATAGGTGTGGCTTGTGTATTGCTGGTTTTCAGACTCATTCTGCACCTGGTGGGAATGGGACTTGAGCAGTGGGGTGGATCAACTTTGGGGAGCGTGGGCACGGCTGACGCAGCTCCTGCTGTCGCATTGCCTCTCTGGGCATGTCCCTGAGCTGCTCTGCTGTGTCCCACTCTGTACCAGTAGCAGCTTAGCCCAGCACAGTGCCTGTTTGCTGTTCGGCCATTGCTGGTGGAGCCCGTGCTGCAACTCATGCCTGGCTGCCATCAGAGCCGCTGCTCCCGAGGGGTGCCAGGGAGCTGCTGCCATCCCGCTCCCCTCGGCCCTGCAGCACGTCTGTGTCTGTGCAGATGTTTGTATTATCTGCAGCCGATGAAAATATTCATTATCTTGTTAGCTGCCGCGGCGAAGGAAGTTCGGATTTGCATTTTCACAGCTAATCACGCAGCGCGGAGCAGAGCCTCTCACCCACCAGCAGCACTAATTGGGCAAGAGCCCTCCTGCTGCCCCTGCCCACAGGGAGCATGGCCAGGGCAGCTCCAGGAGAGGGGCTGGAAGGAGGCTGTGTGCTGGGAGGGTACTCAGTGTGGAGCTGTGGATGAGGAAAGGGTCAGAACGGGAGAGAAGGGGCACAAACCCATACAGGAGGGAAGAGACCCCAGGACACCCTCCTGGTGCTGGCACCGCCATCCTGAGCTGCTGCAGCACCCGGAGCTCCCCTCACACAGGTTGGTGGGGAGCAGCCCTGGGGATGGCCTCACTGACCTGTTGGCTTTCCCATTGCTGACTTTTATGACGCTAATTATAGCTGGTGTTATTGCATAGTTAATCTGCTTTCTTAAGAGATGGGGTGGAGATTGGTTTTACAATAATAACAGCTCAGATTCATAGAGTGCAGTGCGTCCCAGGGGGTCCTTGCTGGTTTTATAGCCTCACAGCAGTGCAGAGAGGAATCACCCCTCTCTTCCCTGCTCTGACACAGGACACAGCTGCTCCTGGGTGTGGGGCAGCCGCACAGCTTTGAGATGTGATAGCTGAGGCTCCCAGCACACTGTGTGCAGCTCCTTGGCAGCTGTGAATGAGACACGTCCCAGAGCAGGCTCCATGCACATGCTGCAGCTGCACCTCTACTCTTTGTCAGTGCCAGCACATCACTGGAGCTTTCCCACCCAGGGACTACATCAGGCTCCTGGCTGCAGGCAATGCACACGGCAGCACGGGGCCATCTGAGTTGAGCCAAGCTGAGCCATTCCTGCTTCCTGCCGGCAGCATAGTGGACCCAGCTCCTCATCCCCAGACTCCAGCGATGCTTTTGTGTGTGCATGGAGCCTCCCGTGGGCTGCTGAGCTCTATAATCATTTCCTTGAGACAGGAGCTCAGGGTATTTGTGCCATCTCATTGCCCCAGTGTGGATTGGAGGAGCTGTGGAGGCACCCGGTGCATGAAGAGCAGCACAAAGCACAGCTCTGTGCATGCACCCCGGTGCTGCAGCATTACCGGAGGGCAGCAGCAAGCAGCTGGCAGGTGTGACAGCACTGCCACTTGTCATTAGGTGCAATGGCACACGGAGGAGCTGGGAGAAGGGAAGAGGTGCTCCCAGAGCCTGGTGCAGGGCTGTGCTCTGTCCTCGTGCATTGCTCTGGGAAGATGAGGCACAAAACCTGACCCAAGAAGCACATTGTTTCATGGCTTCAGTAATTAACTTTGCATACAGTGATGCAACTTTGCAGACGCAGTGGCAAATTTCAGCTCATTAACCATATGGCCTCAGCTGCCTGGTGGAGCCAGGGAGAAACTGCTTAGGGCCACATCCTGCACTCAGGGCTGCCCCACAGGGATGGGGCTCCTGTGGGCACCCAGCCTGGCCCCACACATGGATCTGTGCTGGCACACAGCAGGCGTTGCATGGAGGGAACACGGGCGACTGAACGGCACTGAAATGCCTTTGTCAGAGTGCCAGCATATGCAGTGCATGGTGATATTACAGCCCTGCCGCTGCCTGTGGCTGTTTTTCCTCTGCTTCTAATGACTAATAGAGAGAAGACGAAACAATTTCTATTAGTTTCTCCCACGCTGCAGTGGGTTTCTTATTTTCCAAACCTCATTAGGGTTTGTAATACCGCGGTGGTAGTCAAGAGCAGTCCGAGTCACCCTAGGGCAAAAGAAGAGCTGAAGAGATAGGATGTGCAGCCTGGGCTCAGCACTGCTCCTGGCTCACATCCAGGGGCCCTTCTGATTCCTTTCCAAACACTTACGCCTTATCTCCATCTTAAAGGTTAATGATGAAGCTTAGGAGAAAAAAAATGCTTAAGATCAATTGTTATAGAAATGGATGTGTGCACTGGGCAGAGAGCTGGGGCTGCATTCACATTGGAAAGGCAGAGGCTTTTTGGAAGGCAGTGCGTGCAGTGCCTGGCAGGCTGTAGCAGCGTGGGGCTGTGGCTTTCAGGGGCTCTGACCCCAATCCTGCAGGCTCCAATACTGCATGTGCATTGGGCACCTGCCTCGCGCTGGCTCCTTGGGAAGTCCCAGCATGCAGTCCTGGCTCCTGTGAAGTCAGTGGGAGTTCTGTTATTTGTTGCCTCGTTACAAATAAGCCTAATGAAAGCAGCAGGCTTGGAGCTGCTTGAGCAACACTCAGGAGATGATTGCAAACAGCGCCCAAACCAAACGGCGGGAGGGGAGCTGCGAGGCAAGCAAACCCCAGCTCATGGCACACTGCCTCCCCGTGTTGCTGCAGGATGGCTGTCTGTCCGTTGTCTGACTGCACGACACCTTCCCACCCAACTCAGTGAGCCACAACTGGCTGAACTATGGAGCCAGCAAGGTCAGCCTTGAGGCTGTGAGCCACCGCTAATCCCATGGAGAACACCTGGAGCAGCAGATCCACGGAGCAGAACATCCTCCCGTCAGCCCTCTGCCAACGGGCTCCTTCCTCATCAGCCACAGCAGCTGTTGGACATCCCCAGGACCTTCCCATCAAGTGAGGGTAGTGTGGCACCAATGGGACCTCCAGGCCCTGCCACTGGGCTGCTGTGCAGTAGGACAGGCAGCAAGAGCCAGGCTGCCACTCTGCCTCTTTTCTCCAGGCCGGCCGGGGATGTGTCCACTTTTCCTCACCGCCTTCTCACTCAAACACTTTTTTTTTTTATTTTTCCCCACTTGAAACCTCTTGCAGGAAATCACCTTCGAGCGAAGGTTAAGCACTGGAAATTTCAAACCCAATGGGAATCATCGGTATATTTGCAAAGTTGTGAAAAATAGAGCTTTTGCATGGAAACGTTCTTGCAGCCCCGGTTCCATCATTAAGGCATAAATCCAGCTTTGTAGACCTTCGCTCTGCCTGCTCTATAGGCACAACGTGTTGCTGTGGGAACCGCAACTTTCCGAATTTGTTTCCACTCCGTGCTGTTTCAGCACGTTCCCAACAGGAGCTCCAGAGGGAGAAAGATCCACAGCCTGCTGCGAGAGCTCAGCCCCAGGAGATGCGTTGTGGCGAATAAATAAATAGCTGTGTAATGGGGAGCAAGGGGGAGAGCGGGCAGAGGGGCTGGGGATAATAGAAGGTGACAAACGGGTGGTGCTGGGTGTGAGGATGTGGGTGCTGGTGGTGGGGTCTGGGGGTTGTGGCACAGGGGATTTGGCGTTTTGGAAGTGGTGGGTGGCAGGGAGCTGTGCAATGTGCTGCTGCACTTCTCCATGCCTGGCAGTGGGATGGTGGTTTGTGGTGTCACCCATCGTGGGGTCACTCGGGCTAAGGAGGGGACAGTTGGGTGTTCAGACAGTTTGGGGCCACCTGGAGGAGGATGGGGTGCAGGTGGCTGCGGTGCAGGAGAGATGTGATGCTGCTTGGCATGGGCAGTGTGGAGAATCCATGTCGTGGTCCAGCAGCAGCACCAATGCACCCACAGGGTTTGGCTTACCATGAAGTGACGTCAGTGTTCTTGTCTTCCTCAAGCCCCACATCTGGACATCATTTGCTGCCTGCTGTGTCTAGGTGCCCACGTGCCTGCCCACAGTCCTTGCTGGTTCCAGTCTCCCAGAGGATGGTTCTGTGGCTCCGAGAGGATGCTGCAGGGCAGAGCGTGGTGCTGAGCACAGCACTGTGCCCGAGGATGAGGAGCACCACGTGCGCCCAGCGGCATCCACAAGCGTGCTGCGTTCCCAGTGCTTCGTGATTTACCTCCTTGCAGCACCTCAATTTAAATGCTAATTCTCCCCGTGCTGAGAGACGAAGCAGCTGGTGTGTGGTGTTGGGTGGTTATTGTGCACGCTGTGCGGCCAGGAGGGATAGCAGTGTGAGGACAGTTGTCTGCACTCCCCCAGCCCCACTGGCCAAGTTTGGGAGCTAGAGGAAACCCCCGAGCCTGGCAAAGCCTCCTTGGTCTCATCTGTATCCCATCTCGTTAATGGGAGTAGGGGCTCACTGGCATGATGAGCTGCATTTGGAGTAAGGACAGCACTGTGCATGGTTTATAAATCACTGGTGCCTGAGGTCAGGGAGAAATGTGGGGAGATTTACGGCATGCTTACCTTCCCCAGAGTGGCTGTGGAAACACGGCACCCTCGTGTCTGTCTCGTAGCAACTCCCTAGATCATACTTTGTGCAATTACAAGAAGGAGCCCTTTCCGACCATCCCTGGATCAAGCTGGGCTCTGGTGAACTCACAGCTGCTCCAGCAGAACTCTTCTCTGAAGGGACGTTGGCTCAGAAGCTGGCATCGAGCAGCCTCAGATCCACTGCACCCTCCCTGTGCCATTGCAGGCCAGAAGGAAGCAAGATGAACAAATTCTCATTGCAGGGGAAGGCGTCCTCCCCAACTTCCATAGCAGAGCTGTGCAACAAGCACAGTCCTCGCACCGCCGCTGTGCTGAACATAGCCACCCTGGATGATAATGTGATTAACATTTGTAGCTGTGCTGGCTTAGATAAGGGTAATTAAATCTCACGCTTCAGGGCATCAGCTAATCACTCGCAGGGTCATTTTAATTTATAACTTTTTTTTTTTTTTTTGCCCCTTCCTGAATTTACTTGCCCATCCACCACAATGCGCCCTGTGCATCCTCTGTCAGCTCCTCAGCATGTGGCTGCTGTGGGACCTGGGGGCCGTGGCCACATCCAGGACAGGCAGAGAGCCCCAGCTGCCCCCAGGGACGCTGCAGATCCGTGGGACTCTGTGAGATGCCCTCGGTCCCTCTGCTGGCTTCCCGTTGGCTGTGTGATAAGGTGCTGTAGGGCTGCAGCTCTACACTGCACTGTATCACAGATTTATGGCATGATCTTGGGGCTGTTGTTTAAGGTCAGGTTCCCCCCAAAATTCCCCAGTGCATGTATGCAGTTTCAGAAGGGCAGGAGGACACAGATGCAGCAGGGAAGCACGCTGGGCTGCATGCTTTGGGGGTTGGGGCAGCGAGGGAGAAACATTTCTCTCTGCAATGACCCGGGATCTGTCAGTTGCCCCAGTGCATCTCCCTTGCAGGAGTGCTGTGAGCTGATGCGTTGGGTCAGCGTGCATTCCTGAGCAGTAGCGGTGTGAGGTGCTGGAGGCAGGACGAGAGGCAGGAGGATGCTGCAGGGACCTGGGAGCAGATCAGTGTGCCGCTTCTTCCCCTGATCCCACCGGAATACACAGGGCTTGGTGGGCATCTGCAGACCCAGAGGGCACGAGCACGGGGCTGCTGCATCCCTCCCACCGTACTTCCAGCCCTCCCCTGTGGTTCTGACAGAGCCCAGAGCATCGTGGTTCTGCTCGGTGCTTCCACTGGGTGCAGAAGCTGTTGGTTTGTGCATGGAGGACGACGGTAACCGCAGGGTTATTAATAAAGAAGAGAGGAAGAGGAGCTGCAGCCCTCTGCCGGCTGCTGGCCCTCAGCACACTGCCCGGCTTGCTGCGGCCAGAGAGTGCTTTTGGCTGTTCCCCCCTCAGCCCTCCCCAGCACGGTGGGTGAGGTGGCAGCACGGTGGCTCTGCAGTGCCTGCAGTCACCCAGCGTGGTCACAGCGGTGGCACGCAGCAGGATGTGTGCAGTGGTGCCGAGCTGCACCCCGGGAGAGAAGCAGCTTTAGGTCAGGGAGGGAGGAGATGCAGAAAAGTGCCATTGCACTGCTGAGATTTGGGCTTTGAACACTGCCGTGAGCATGTGCACACCTACCTCTGTATGCGCAGGACCCACTTGCACTTGGCCCTTGTTTTTCCCCAACCTTTCGACTGCAGAGCAGTTAAAGCAAATGGCATTACAGCAGGCAGCACTGCAGAGCACGGCTTTTTGGTAAATACCTTTTTGCAGAGGCGTCAGCGGTGACCAGCAGCTGTGCATACAGATGGGCCTCGCACTGCCTGCACTGCTCCTGCTGCCTCAGCACAGCCCCTGCCCCCACTGGGACAGTGTCCCCGGTGTCCCCTCCTCCCTGTGCACGCTGGAGGCAGCATGCAGGGCTGGGCACACCTCTGCTGCCTGTCCCTTGCTGTCACTTGTGGTTGACACGCTGTCACGCTGCAGGCTGAGCTGTGTCCCATACGTAGCATCTCTTCTCTCCCAGGTGTAGAGAATGCACTGTGATTGCAGTTCCCCATTTGCATTGCTCAGGGCTTAAAACAGCAAATCACCGCTCCGCCACTGGGGATGCCGTGTGTGATCAATGGGAGATTTGTGAGCGCACGTGTGAGCAAGAGGTTTTTCCCTGCAGACAAATAAAACACTTTTTCCCTGGCAGTGACTGTAGTGAAGCTCCTGAGATTCCATCAGGTGCTGGAAGCTATGGGATGTGGGGTGGGGAGATGCATCCCCTGCTCTCCTCCTACATCCCTATGCACTGTTCTGGCTGCATCCAACCTGGAGCAGTGGGGAGGCCCCAGGAGGTGCTGCACCAATGTCATGCCACACCAGCACCTGTGGAGGTGGACATGTCCCTCCAAGCAGGACGTCAGAGCATCCCCTGAGTGTGGATGGGTGCAGGAGGTGGGAGGTAGGGCTGGTGGGGGCCAAAGCTAGAGCTGATGGGAGGAAATCGGCTCATAGAGAGGGCAGGCAGTGCCAGCCTGAGGGCTGACCTGGTTCTGCAGGAACCTCCTCGTTTTGTTGTGGCTCCGGGAGGATGCAGAGCCTCCTGGCCTATATTCTGTCTCTAAGATCAATATTGAACATCTCCCCTCCTGCGTTCCCTACGCAAGTGCAGGGTTTGCCAGGAGGGGCTCGTCTCGCAGCCCTGTCTGCTCACCATTTCAAATAATTTCTCTGCTATAGTTGTTCTAGAAACAATTCATTAGGGGCCTATTATACAATGTTACACCTGCTAAGGTTAGGAAAGATCCCACACATGGTGAATTTGCAGCCTGAGCTCCGCTCTTTGGCTTTTTTTGGCATCTGCCTGTACATTGACTTTTTTGTCCCCGTTCTCTCTGGAGCAGAGCCGTGCCCGTGGCACCACTGGGTGACCAGCAAAAAGCTGCACGTGGTGGGACGTGAGCAAATTAGGCTGCTTTCCTCTCAATGCTGCCTGCCATCCCTCCCACAGCACACTTTGGGAATCCAGGCCAAAAGCAGCAGGCAGGTCCCCAGGCTGGCGGCGGTTCTGCTGTAAGCAAAGAGCTGCAGCCCTGGGGAACTCGTTAAGCATCACCTCGCAGCCTGCAGACGGGGCAGAGAGGGAACCCCATCCTTGCTAGGACTGCTCCCAGGAACCCACCTGGAGGTGTCCCTCGGCCGTGCCGCCCGGCCGCAGCCTGCATCCTTGCTTTGCAGTTGTCTTTTTCTCTCCGCAGGGAGAACAACTTCATCAAGGACTTCCCACAGCTGGCTGATGGGCTGCTGGTCATCCCGCTGCCCGTGGAGGAGCAGTGCCGTGGAGTGCTGTCTGAGCCCCTGCCCGACCTCCAGCTCCTCACTGGTACGAGCTCGCCCCGGTGGCCAAAGAGCATTTCCCCAGAGTTGGCCGTGGGGGCTGAACGCCAGCTGTTCCTTTGCAGGAGACATCAAGTATGACGAGGCGATGGGCTACCCCATGGTGCAGCACTGGCGGGTCAGGAGCAACCTGTACCGTGTGAAGCTCAGCTCCATCACCCTCTCTTCAGGTGAGAGATGCTCAGTGCACGGGAGATAGAGAATCATAGGACCATTTGGGTTGGAAAGTCCATCATCACCACCATGTCCAGCCATCAGCCCACCCTACCGAGTTTCATCAGCAACCCACGTCCCTCTTACATACCTCCAGGGATGAGGACCCCACCACGGCCCTGGGCAGTGACCTGCCTCATTTTTACAGAAGGGAAACTGAGACAGGGAGGTGGGCACTTGGTTGTACACAGGGCTGGAGGCAGAGCCAGTATGAGCTGCTGAGCAGCTCCACGGGGGGATTTCTGTGAGCGCATGTATACACGCATATATGACAAAAAACACATCTGTGGTTTTACAGGGACCCAAACTGCTTGTGAATGCAGGTCCTGTCATGCAGGGAGTGGCAGATGAGGAAGGGGCAGGCAGGAGGATCCTGCAGCCGTCAAAACATTTCACTTCCACATTTTTATAACTACACGTTTTGTTTCAGAAATGCTGAAACGTTTTGTTGTGACCTGAAATGTTTTGCTTTTTCATTTCAAAACAGCATTTTTTATTTAAGAAATCAACCTATTTTTAAATGGGAAAAAAAACAAACAACAACAACCCAAAAAAAGAAAAGATCTAGCACAGCCAGGCTGCACAGCCCCAGAATGAAGCAGCCTGCTTGGAGCTGAACAAAGTCTTTGGGGTCAGCTCACAATGAATTGTTCCAGCTTTTTCCTTCCACCACCCTTCTCCTTCAATCAACCAGCCAGGCAGATAACCTCGTTTGGGTGACAGATGCAACATATTTC
>JAOWBP010004368.1:3137224-3154153 GCA_028571105.1 Tragopan temminckii | reverse complement strand
CTGAAGGCCATCATGAGGGACTGCAGGCTGCCATGAGGGGCTGCAGGCCATCATGCGGGGCTGCAAGATGCCATCAGGGGCTGCAGGCCATCATAAGGGGCTGCAGGCTGCCATGAGGGGCTGAAGGCTGTTATAAGGGGCTGCAGGCTGCCATGAGGGACTGAAGGCTGTCATAAGGGGCTGCAGGATGCCATGAGAGGCTGAAGGCCATCATGAGGGGCTGCAGGATGCTATGAGGGACTGAAGGCCATCATAAGGGACTGCGGGATGCCATGAGGGGCTGCAGGCTATCATGAGGGGCTGCAGGATACTATGAGGGGCTGTAGGGCTGCCATGAGGATCTGCAGGCTGCCATGATGAGTAACATGCAACCATGAAGAAGCTGCAGGCTGCTGTCATGTCATGGTTATCACATGGCATAAGGCCACAGCCTCCCTTTGGTCCCCCCTCATGTCAGGGCAGCCCAGTGCCATGGTCGGGTTTTGCTCGCATGCCGTGTGTTGCCTCATGTCACAAATCTGTTTTTCTTCACTTCGAAGCAGCCTGCAGGCTCCCAGCACAAAACTGCCTATTTTTAGATGCAGAATGGCAAATGCAATCAGTTGATTGGGCAGTGCACACAAATATCACCAGTGAATAGGTGTGCAGCTGCGGTCACTTATTCAAGGACTCGCACAAGGCATGTCCTGCTTGGCATTCATTCCTTCCCACAGTAGCCTGTGTCCTGGGGAGGTGGCTGGGAGTGGAGCAGCTGCAGTAGTGGGAAAGGAAAGGTTGGTGGGGAATTGTATTTCACCTCAGTTGGGGGAGAGCATGCTTTGCCTTGTTCTTGAAGTAAGAGATGGGTCCTGCGGGCTCTGTGCTGTGTTTTAGGGACTCGGTTGGTGAGTCAAGGTTAAAAGAGTGGAGATGGATGAGGTGGAGAAGGCGTGTTGGAGGATGGAGCACTGCGAAAGGAGGCATGCTGCTGAGGTACCTCCCTCCTCTTCCTTCTTTTCTGCCACACCATGCCGAGAACGGATAGAGCTTACAGCAAAACCTGTGGCCACTACTCTCCTTTTTATGTGTCGTAACACCTGGGTGCCTCAGAGGAAAACAGAATTGCTTGGCAGTGTCTTTTTCATAGCATGTCAGTGAGGCTGCTGAACACCACTGCTTCCCTGGTCAGGACTTGAGCCACTGGTGGGCTGGTCACCCTTCAGTCCCAGTACAGGTGGGATATCACAGAAAGGTGGCCTTTCTGAGCAGCAGCCCCAGTCCATGGGGTGGTTTGGGGTGGGAAGCCGGTGGGACTGTGTCCCTGAGAGTGTTATGCAGGATTCTTGCAAAGTGCAGCTTTTTGCTTCCCATCAGGCCTCTACAGGACATTGCTGCATAGGTAGGGTGGAGGCTGCTGTTTGTGAAGCTCTCCGTAAACAATAAAAAGAGAGGGCAGCATAGCTTTCTGTGTGAACTCCTGTAACATCTGTCACATCTGTGCCCAGTCCTCCATCTTTCCATCATTCTCTTCAGCAGTCTGGGTTGCCGTGGTGGAAATGCATGCTGTGCACTGGGGCTGGCCCAGTAACCCTTCTCAAACGCAAGGAAGGGTAGAGCCATCTTGGAGGCAGCTCCTGCCACCGCTTTCTTGCTCTACAGATTTTAACTGGTTCACAGCACGTGTGCTTGCTCAGATCCATCCCTCTGCTGCTCATGCCTGGAAGTAGAAGAGGGTGGTTCTATCACACAGGCACAGGACTAATGAGCAAAGTCATTAATCATATAATCAGTCATTTTTCTCCTGCCTCTTCCCTCCTCCTCTCCATCCCTCTGACCTTTCTATCCGGCCTCTCTTCTCCCATCTGATGGGTTCTGCTGGCTGTAATCAGAGGTGGAATTTAGCAACCAGACTGTATCTGATAGGAATGACTGGGCTTGGGGCATCCTCTGTGGGAGTACAGGTGGAGAACTGTGGCATGGAGAAATTCCATCTGTGGAAGAGGTGAGCCATCAGTTCAGCCGTTTGCCATGATTGCTGTTTGCATCCTCCCTGTGCATGGGGAGGATGGCACAGCCTGTGCCATGCCAGCGGACACGGGGCTGTACCCTGCCCTTGCACTGGAAACCACAGTGCATCCCCCATGTACTTTGTTCACTCGAGAAGCAACTGGGAAACAGCAGAGATAGCAATGCAGGCAGTGAAGGCACTTGGAAGCAGAGCAGATGCAAACCTGAACTTGACTCGCAAAGGAAAATGAATGAGATTTATGTTTGCATGCTTTTGTGCTGTGTTGCAGGCCCTCAGTGACAAACCTCAGCAGAAACCTGCTGAGCTCCAGCGTGTCCCTGGGGTGAGCTGAGCATGGGGAAGGGACGTGGGGTTTGCTCCCACCTCCCAGGGCTGCCTGGTGGTGCAGCTGGGGCCAGATTGGATGCAGTTGTGGGTCTGGGTGCAGCAAGTTCTGTTCGGACCTTTGGGAAATGCATCACATGAGGCTCGTTCAACCCCGTCTGGAAGAATCTCTGGACACTGGGCTTACATTGGTGCTAATCGAGCCGTATGTTGGCTGCAAGCAGCAGTTAGAGCCGGGTGCTTGCAGAGGGATGCTGACTTGGGGACCAAAGGTGGGGGGCAGCCAGCACTGCTGGGGTGATGTGGGGCCGTGTGGGTGCGGTGGGGTGGAATGGGGTCACGGACCACCGCGATAACATGCTCTGCCATTCAGGAAAGCTCCCCGTGGGGTGGCAGGGTGTGATCCCCACCGGTGGGTCTCCCCGGAGGGTGAGGGCTGGTGCCTGCCGTCCTGCTCCGTGCCACCAGAGGGCAGCAGGTCCTCGCGGAGCTCCGGCCACCGCTGCCCCGCGGGGATGGGGACAGCAGCCCCGCGCCGTGGGGTTCCCACGGGCACTCGCCAGCAGCAGCAGGGCCGCCCTCGTGTGCTGCTTCCCTGCTGGATGGACTGTGCTGATGCTCAGACCTAAGCTGCAGGATGCCGTGCCACGGGACAGCTGCATGGCCTGAAAGATGAGGAGCAGCTCCTATAAGATGGGGAGTGGTTTTTCAGGGATCTCTCACTCCCCACAGCCCGTGCACGTGCACAGTACACGCAGGCACTGCTGTCTGCTTGGGGTTCAGCTATTACAGCGTGCCCTGCTTGGCAGCAGAGACTGGTGCTGTGCTTCTTGTATACAGCATCCCCCGACATCACACCCACACCCTTCTTGCAGTGCCCATCACTAGCACTGGGCAGCCATAAAGCTGGCCGAGCTCCTCACAGACCTGTTGGATCCTGCAATGACAATATCTCACTGCAAGAGAAATTCCCAGGCAAACACGGCTATTGATTTTCTTTCTAGCTCCCTTTCGATGGATTTGCCGACAAACGGGTTGTTTTTCTATCCAGTAACGAACCAGCAGCCTGTGCCAGTGAATCTGTACCAGTCATAAATCCCAGCACCCTGCCCATGGCAGCAAGGCCTGCACAGCCAGGGGGAGGTGGAAGGGACAGGTGAAGCAGAAATAACTCAGCCTTGTTGGGAAATGCAAAGCCTGGGTACCAGCTTAGTCCCGGCAGAGCATCCTGTTGGTGTCAGTGGGGTAACTTGGACGTATCCCTACCAGGATCTGCTCCGTAAATTCTCTGTACAGCTTCAGCTTGTTCCGAGCTTTTTGCTGTTGAAGAGCTGCCACATCCTTCTCCTGATGCTTCTTGTGGGAAGCCTAGTGATCCTCAGTTCTGGAATGACCTGGGATCTTTTGGCAAAGCGCAGTATAGAGTGCTGGACCACTAGCAAAACCTGCGCCTCCTGGGAGCTCTCAAAGCAAAACAACACTCCAGTACAAAAGAGTTACGTGTTGTATTTGGTTTTTGCTCTAGTAGCGTTGTTGTGCTTCCCTCTGGTCTAAGCACTAGGAGGTGCTGCTGTTAATGCTGTGAGCGCTTCCCCACCCCTCTAGCTGAGTCCTAGTGGAACCCAGGGGCAGAGCTGTGCACTGGAGCAGGCGATCAGAACTCTGCACGCTCTGTGCTGCTCATCCTCCTTTCTTACACAAGGTTTGACACTTAGCGGAAGGCTATTTTATTTGTTGTGTTGCTGTTGTTTCTTTTTCTAAATACATATTTCAAGCAAACAAACAAACAAATAGATCCCACAAGTTGCCGTGATGCATCTAACCACATCCGCAGCGCTGTGCTTCCAAACAGATGTTGCCAGGACTCCCTGAGCTGCCAGCAGCATTAGTGAAAGCATGTTCAGATCCAGGGGCTGATAAGGAATCCCCCTGCCCTCCCTTCCCTGCACTTTTGAGCCTTGCCATCCTGCAGACTGGGTCTGGGCAGTACCCATCAGCAGTCACCTGCAAGGCCTGTCCTGGGAATAGGGCTTTGGAAGAGTGATCTGAGCGCTCCAGGAGGTTACTCAGTCATGCACAGGGCTTGTGCAATGTGGACCTAAGCAATGAAGGTGAATAAAGTTACTCAGGACTTAGCCAAGCTTGCAGTGAAGACAACAGGAGAATTTCTGTTGGCTTCATTGGTAACTGGGAATGGCATTTTAGTGTTATGTTTTGGAGTCTGGTTCTGATTCTCTCTGACCCAGCAGCAGGCTTCATCAGTAGAATTGGGCCATAGTTTTTTGAGCCCAAGAAGAAGCCAGCAAGGGTGTCAGCAACAAGGCAATAAAAGTCAGAGAAATCCTCCAGTGGTGTGTGGGGCTTCTGCAGCTCCCCGTCGGGTTTCTCTGTGGGGACTGGATCCATGCATGCAGGCAGCCAGGCAGATACCTCAAAGCCACCTCTGAGGGACAGGAGAGGGAGGCACAGGGACCCTTCAGCTCTTCTTTGCTTTAAGTTGCAGTGGCAGGTCCAGGAATAATCTCATGTGTTTGAGGGGAAAATATCTCCCAGATTTCAGTAACCTAATTTTTTAGGACTGTACTTAAGCCCCTAAAGCTCATTCCGCAAAAGCTACCAAGGACTGCACTCCAGTGCTGATGACTTCCAAGACTTGTGTGGATGAGAGCTGGTGATTTGGCAGTGAAGCCTATTTCTTTTTGCTGAGCCACGTCCTATTTCATTTTCCTTATTTGGAGTTGTACCCAGAGCCTTTTTGGTACAAGGGAGAGCTATGAATTAGTTCCCAGCACACTGAACTGCTAACTTCAGCTGCAGTAACCCCTTACGTCCCCAGGAACCCAATCTACAAAGCACTCCTTTTCCCCTTAGTGACTGGAGCTTCAACTGCAATAAAGAGGATTAAATGCAGACACCCGTTTCCACCTTAGCTATGAAGTCTGCAGTGCTGACAAGTCTGCCATGAGTAACCTGGCTCCACGATCAATCTTCTGTGGCTGAGAGCATGGCTGCTCTGCGAGGGGAGCTGTGCTGTGCACACAGCCTCCCTGATCAGCTGCTGGTTTTCTACCTTTTTTTGCAGACCTCTACTTTTCCACCATGCAGCTCCATTTGGTGACTGCTGCTCCTGAAATGGCTTTACCCAACCTGTGTTTCCATTGAGCCCTCACCTTCCTGCCAGCCTTTTTGGGGAGCTCTTTAAGCCACCACGTGCACCACGCTGGCCTCAGCACCTTTTTCTGGGAGCGATGGACAAACAAGGAGTCTGGAAGTGCAGGACATGCTGGACGAGCTCGTGTTCAGGCTGGGTTCCCCTGGAGTTAACTCTCTCCTTGCTCGGGGTTATTTTGCTCCTTATCCCTGCTTGCTCATTCCAGAGGCAGCGGGCAGCTGGGGAGGTCAAAGGGAGTCTGCTCTTCCTGCTTCTCCATCCCAGTCCACATGCCTGATTTGTACTCTCAGGGCACCTGTGAGGAGAAGCACCATGTGCAAATGTATGGTGTGCCCCATGCTTGGAAGTAGAGGAGCCACTGGCTGTGAAACACAGAGCAGGGAGCTTAGGCACCTGAAATAAAGCGTTCTCATGTGGTGCTCCAGGAGCTTGGACATCCTACATGGCCAGCCAATGGGTGCCAGCACTTTGTAGCTGTCGAGACAATTCAGGAAGGAAAGTCTGATATCCTATTGCCAATCAAGAGATAAGTGATTCTATTTTCTCTTCCGTTATGTTATCGTGTTCTTCCTTACTGCATGTCTCAAAATTGCTTCCCCTGGAAGATCTCTGAAATAACTGCTTGACCTCTGATGAATCAGCTTTGCAGCCCAGAACAGTCATTGTCATCTCCTTCTTCTAAATGTGGTTTAGTAGCTGTGTTAAAACCAGTGTTAGCATTATCCAGAAGCAGGAAGAGGCTCATGACTTCTCACAGCTTTCCTCTTTGTGAGCCACCCAGCTGAGCACAGTTTGATGGCTTACGAAGCTTAAAGTTGCCTGGAGCCAATCTCCCAGAAAATAATCTGTCCGAGAACCAGCTCTGAGGCTCTTTTTCCATGTCTGTGTACACCAGTGTCTCCCTAGATACCCAGACACCTCCTTCACAGCTTTGTTTTAGTTTTTCTTAGCAACTGTCCCCCTCTAATTCCACTGAAGATGAGTTGGTTGGAATTTGCTCCTTCCCATGGCAGCTTTGATCCTGTGCATGTGAGTGTTCTCTGACAGCCAGACAGAAGGGGAGGGGCTGTCCCTAGCCTGAAGGGCTTCAAGAATAATGAATGAATACTGTGTTTGTATTTCTAATTGATAAAGTGCCTTGCCAGATCAGCTGCATGTCGGTGCAAGCCAAGGGTATTAAGGCAAAGCTCATTCCTGTGCAGCTCCTTCTTGGGATGGGGAAGTTGTTGCTGAAGGTGACAGCTGTCTCCTTGTCCAGTGCATGGTGTTGGGTGTGCTATTTAGGCACAGGATGAGCAAGGTAGGCTTCTGTAGGCTCATCTCCAGGCTATGAAGGTTAGCTCTCCTTCTTGAATCACCCCAAGAGGAGATTCTACAATTAAAGTTTCAATAGCAGTGTACAGCACCAAGATGGGAATCTTGACTCCTCTTGTCAGGTACCACCAGGTGCAGTGCTTTCCTGGACGTTAGCAAGCATTCAGGCCAAGGCAGAGGAAAGTCAGGCTCTGTGAGTTTGTCTCCTTGTGGATTAGACCACTGTAAGTTTCGCAGTGGGTTTCAAAGTCCTGAACAGTTCCCAAAAACAGCACCTCCACAGCTTGGTGTTGGAAATAACTCTGCCTGTTCCCCCTGCAGTGAGTTTGTTCCGTCACTTACCTCCCTGCCATGGGAGTTCATCCTACACTGAGTCCATTTGCCAGCGCACTTCAGTTCTCAGTGCCCTGGCTTATGTGTCACCCAAATGAGGGAGCAAAGGGCTGCAGGCATGGAGGGAACTGCACTGTGCTCCCTGTCCCGTCTTTTTTGAGGATGGTTCTCTTTGACAGGAAAGATATTCTTGGGTGGTTTTGTTTCATTTCAAAGTGTAGAAAGTGAAGACATGAGTCACGAAAAAGAGAAAAGAGAACGCGGTCAGTTCCATCACTCTAGAAGTGTTTGGCTGGAAATGCTCCCACTTTCTGCCTACCTGCAAGTCCTGTTTTTCTCCTTCCCTCCTTGACCTTTCTGGTTTCCTGCTCCCACCTGGCCCATACCCTCAGCAGCTGCATTTACCCTGGCTGCAGTGAAGTTTGGGTTTGGGGAAAGGACTGCACTGTGATTTGTTTAATATTGTTCATTTTCTTTCTAAACCAGAAACAACTGAGCTGGGGAACAAGAAGGAATTGAAATCCATGCCGTTCATCACCTATCTCTCGGGCTTGCTGACAGCGCAGATGCTTTCTGACGACCACCTCATCTCAGGTGTGGAGATCCACTGCGAGGAGAAAGGGCGCTGCCCGTCCACGTGCCACTTGTGCCGGCGCCCAGGCAAGGAGCAGCTCAGCCCCACGCCGGTCCTGCTGGAGATCAACCGCGTGGTGCCTCTGTATGCCCTGATCCAGGACAACGACACCAGGGAGGTGAGTGAGCTGGTGGGGCACCGCTGTGAACCTTCCAGTCACCACCTCTTCAGCTTGCCTTCCTTAGTCTTAGTGGGCCAGGACTGACTGTTGAGGATCAACAAGGCTCTGTTGAGGTTGTCCCTCAAGTGTAGTGTTCAGTTTTGCACCCCTTGCTACAGGAAAGACATTGAGGTGCTAGGACATGTCCCAAGAAGCTGATGATGGGCCTAGAGAGCAAGTGTTATTGGGAGCAGCTGAGGGAACTGGGATTGTTCAGAGGGAGAAGAGGAGGCTCAGGGGAAACCTCACCGCTCTCTACAACTGCCTGAATGGAGGTTGTGTTGAGGTGGAGATTGGTCTCTTCTCCCAGGCAACGACTGCTTGGGCATTGTAGTGGAAATGCTAGGTCACAGCCTGAAACAGTGATTGAGCACCTGGTGGGAAGGCAGGGCCAACTCAGGGGAGCTCAAGTGTATGCAGTGCATCTGAGTGACTGGAAGGGGTGGAACCAGGTCCACCCCTTCCCAGTGCTCATTTAAGGGTTGGCAGTGGAGGTAAGGGCATCTCTGGCTGGAGATTCCTGCCTTCTGAAGGTAAGCTGTTCTTTTCCTTCATTTCTGCATCTGTGGCTGCTGCATTTGAGCTTGTTCTTATTTGCTGTAGTTGAAGACTTTGCCTCCCTGCTGTTATCATCCAATTATAGCAGTACAGGCATTTACTTCTGTGATGGGGTGATCTACTTGGTGGATGAAGAAAAGGCTGTGGATGCAGTCTACCTAGATTTTAGCAAAGCCCTTGACTCTGTCTCCCACAGCATTCTCGAGGAGAAGCTTCAGCCTGTGGCTTGGACAGGTGTACTCTTCTCTGCATAAAAAAACTGGCTGGATGGCCGGGCTCAGAGAGTGCTGGTGAATGGAATTACAACTAGCTGGTGTCTGGTTATGAGCGGTGTTTTCCAGGGGTCAGTACTGGGGCCTGTCCTGTTCAATATCTTTATTGAAGTTATAAATAACAGAGTTGAGTGCAGTCTCAAGTATGTCTGCAGCTGACACCAAGCTGAGGGGAAGTCTCAATCTGCCTGAGAGTAGGAAGACCCTTCAGAGAGATCTGGTCAGGCTAAATTGCCGGACTGAGGCCAGTGGGATGTGGTTCAACAAGAACAAGCGTTGGGTTCTGCAGTTCAGTAACAACAACCCCATGCATCATCATAGGCTTGGGGCAGAGTGTCTAGAAAGCTGTATGGAGGAGAAGGACCTGGGGGTGTTGGTCAGTGCTCGGCTGAATGTGAGCCAGCAGTGTGCTCAGCTGGCCAAGAAGGCCAAGGGCATCCTGGCTTGTGTCAGCAGCAGTGCAGCCAGCAGGACAGGGAGATGATTGTATCTCTGTACTGACACTGGTAGGGCCATGCTTAGAGTGCTGTATTCAGTTTTGGGCCCCTCACTGCAAGACAGGTATTGAGGCCCTGGAATGCATCCAGAGATGGGCAGTGGATCTGTCAGGGGTCTGGAGCACAAATGTGATCGAGAGTGGTTGTGGGAACTGCGATGGTTCAGTCCAGAGAAGAAGCAGCTCAGGGGAGACCTTACTGCTCTCTACAAATACCTGAAAGGAAGTTGTGGCAAGGAGGGGTCAGCCTCTGCTCTTGGGTAACAGCAATGGGATGAGAGGCAGTGGCCTTAGGTTGTGCCAGGAGAAGTTTGGATTGGATATTAGAAAGAATTTCTTCCCGGAAAGAGTGATAATGCATTGGAACAGGCTGCCTATGGAGGTGATAGATTCACTGACTCTGGAGGTGTCTAAGGAAAGGGTAGATGTAGCAATTAGGGACATGATTTAGTGAGTAATATGGGTGGTAGGTGGATGGTTGGACTAGATCTTTGAGGTCTTTTCCAGCCTTAATGATTAGTGATGATATGATGAGAGGAAATGGTCTCAGATTGCACCAGGAAAATTTAGATTGGATATTAGGAAACATTTCTTTACAGAGAGGGCTTTGGAGCAGCATCAGGACAGTGCTAGAGCTGATGTCCTTGTGCCACCCGCAGCCCTCACAAATGTGCATCTCTGTGCCTACATTGCAGCAATAGCAATGCTACAATAGCAATGCTATGAGCTGATGCTGTAGGTGTTTCTTTTGCCCCTCAGATCTCAGTAGCTGGGCCTCAAGCCCCTGTTTCCTCTGGGATGTGCTGTGTCAGGAAAGCCCAAAGTCCTGCCAGGCACTGCACAGCACAAGTGCAGAGGGATAAGCAGCCCCTCGGGACAGGCCCGCAGCCACAGGAGGTCACTGTTACTCCAGGAGGGACTAGCAGAGCTGGAGGTGACCCTTCGTTGGGGCTGGGCTCCTTTTCCTCCTATGAGAACTCCAGTGTTAATCATTTGTAGATTTATTTCCCACTTTCTCTGTTCCCTGCAAGCCCCCACTTTTCTATGCAGCCCCCTAACCCCAAACCCAGAAATGACAGACCTGCTTAAAGTCACTTATTAGCATTGAGCCTGCACTTGATTAAGATGCTTGGAGTGAGCCAGCGTGCAGCAGCTGTGGGTGGGACAGAGAGGGCTGCAGGTCTGGAAACAATCCTAGCAAACAGAGGTGTGACCACCAAGAATGATACTTCCCCTCCACATTCCCCCCAGATCCATGGGCAAAAGAGCTCCCATTCTTTTCCTGGCACCCAAGTCCTTTATAGGGACTGTCCTTTCTTGTCTGCACCTTGATCTTGTTTCTCCTTCTCTCCTCACGCTTTTCCCATTTCTGTCTTCTGCTTTCCCTTTTTCCACTTTCACTCGAGGAGCTCTCCATAGCCTGCTTGGGACTGGTCCCCTTGCTCCCTGGCCATGGCCACACTGGTGCTCCTCCAGTTCTCCCAGCAGCCCTATCTTGCTGCCTTCCAGAGCTCCAGAGACCTGGCATGGCTGTACCCACAGCAAAGACAAGGTCATTCCCTTCTCTCTGCAAACAGAGCAGGTATTTCTGCAGAGTCAGAGTATCCATTCTGTTTTCACTGCCAGCTCCCCTTTCCAGCCCCTCTCCCAAATGGCACTGCCACCCTGCAATGGCTGGAAGGTATTCTCACTCTGGGGAGCCAGAGCTGCCTGTCCCCAGCAGCAGCCTCCTCCTCCTATCCTGGCTCACTGGAGAGCTGCTCCCATCAGCTGCAGCTGGAGGATAGCCTGCATTGTGCTTTCTGCTGAGGCACTGGGGAAAAAAACAACAAACATACAGACAAACAAAACCCTGAAGATGCAGCCAAACAAGGAAAGCCCTGGCCATATTCTAGAGAGCTGTGCTAGCCCAATGCCTGCTGTCCATTGCTGCAGGAGGAGCTGCTGTGCAGAGTTCCAGTGCCTGCCCAGAGTCTTACTAGCTGGGGCTGTGCCATGGGTAGAGCCGCACTGGGCTCAATGATGGAGATAGATCTGAGATCTGTAGATAGAGAGCCCAGCAGAGAGTGGGAGGCTGTGTGCAGTCAGAGGCCACCAACTCTATAGTGCCAACGTGATGTAAAGCCATTAATTTAAATTTCTTCCTTGGCTTGTGCCTGGGAATCGATGCTCAAGGGGTGTGTGCTGCAAGGAGCACCCGATACACAGTCTGGATAGTGAAACATCCTTTTTCAGCATCAGTTTGAAGGCTGGGGGTGGTCCCAGGCACTAGGAGAGTGATATTTGCCTGTGGCATAAACAAGATGTGGAAATGTCTGGGATGAACACTTGGATAATGCAGTTTGGGGCAGGGGAAGTTCCCTTTGTCTAGGGAGGTGGCTGTTGTGGTGGCAGTCTGGGGACATGGCCTGCACTGCCACCTCCCTCCCCTACCCCCTGCGTACAGCAGCTGCTCCCCTGCCTGCTGCCCCCATTTCTGTGCATGATAATCCATGAAGCAAATACTGACTGTATGGGGACTGCAAGCAGATCCCAATTTCCTCACAGTATTAAAAAAAGAAAAAAGATAAACAATGAAGACCTTTAGACCTTTGTCTTTGCATGTGCTTATACATAGCTAAGTATGTATGTGTACAGGAGGAAGGTAGGGCCATTGATAACATGGATGCAACATCTATCATGTTCCCTGGAAACTTTCCATTGTAGGCCTAGCAGCAAGAATATAGGTAAGATATAGGTAAAGAAATTTTGCCCACAGTTTTTAGGAGGTGTCTTTTCATCTACCTCGATAAAGGGAGCTATGCATTCTTTAATATCTGCAGCTACCACACGTACAGGCCTTGTTCTCAGTTTCTGATGACCTTGCCAGACTTTTAAGTGCTGGGTTTATGTTTCCAGGCGGAGTGTCTGTCTGCCTTGGGCTGATTTGTGACTTTTGTATGTGTGTATGTTTGATTTCAGCTAAAACTGACCGTTTGCAAGAGAGAGATTAGGTGAAAATATATTGTTTCGCCCATATGAAATATGTTGGAGAACTATTTCCATGTCACTGAGACTGGCTATTTTCTTCTCATCTCAAAGCAAGGACTCTGGAATTTAGAAGAGATCCAGAAGTCAGGTTTTGCCTTTTGCTGCCCAGGGAATGTTTGTCCAAGGCTGTTTGTGCTGTAAGTTCCCAGCTGTGGATGCTCAGCAGGAGTTCTGGTTTATGGTTGCAGTGCTGTTCAAAGCTTCTCATCAGCCCCCAGCAGTGTATATGTGCATGAGGAGTTCCACGAGTGTCTGGTGCTGCTGCAGCAGCTGGTCTTGGCCAAGCACTGCTTCCAGCACCATAGGGATGGACTCGTTGGGGGCCCCAGGCTGGGCACTGTATGACAGCCCCTCTTTTCCTCCTGGCGTGCAATGAACGCTTTACAGACTGAGCATCTGTGGTTCAACGTTGTTAGTCAGAGAGCTGGTGCAGCCACTGGGTATACCCAGGGGCTGTGCTGGAGCAGGGGATGTCCCAGGCTGCTCCTGCCATCCTAGGACATATGGCATTTCTCCTTTTGCAAGTGTTTTCTAGGACAATCTCAGCTGCCCTCTTCCAGGAGCTCAGAGCTCTTGGAGAGGGAGGCAAAAATAGACAAGGGTCAAGGAAATACTAAATCCAGATACCTTCTGAAGGGTTTTGTTGGATGGTGAGATCAGGTGAACACAGGTTGGTTTCTGGTGCCATTGCTGTTGCAGAGCCACTCCCTTCAGTCTACACACTGATGTTCAGGAGGTGTGACCTTGGCAGTGGCTGCACCTGAGGTCTCTGGATCCTGCATCATGTTTCAGCTGATGGATGCTCTAATTCCATGTCTTCTGTGCTCAGGCACCAGTTTGTGGTAAAGCAATGATCCCTGCACTGCCACATCCAGATGAAGTTGAAGGAGATTCTTCACAGCAGGTTTGTGGAAGAAAGCTTAAGTCATGTCAGTGGCTGCATGGTCTCCCTCTAGTGAATGTCCTGAAGCCAGAGGAGAGCAGAACCACACATCACCATAGTGCCAGAGGATGGTGGCTTTCCTCCTCCTCACTGCCCTATCAAAACCTCCCTGCCTGACTCACCCCATGGGATGGTGAAGGCAGTTCTTCCTGCCTCGGAGCAGCCCCTGTCCAGCAGCACACTGCGGAGGGGGAGGTGGAGAGCACACTGTTCTCCCTCCTTCCTCCCCTCTGAAACAAACGTAGAAGCCCCATAGCTCACACAGAGCAGCTGCAGAAGTGCTTAGAAAGTGGCAGGCAGGAGACATTAATCCCACCCCTCATGGGAAATGGGCTTGAAACCCCATTGCTTGTTATGCAAGGAGACAAATGGACATTGAGCTTGGATTTTAGAAGACCCCTAGGACCTTTGCTTAATTTGCAAATGGTGTAATTTTATCATTAATCTGCAGACACAGCCTCCCCACAGCACACCCAGCCCAGTGGAGACAGCAAACTGTCCAGAACAGGAGCACGGGTGGTGGTGATGGTGTGGCAGCAGTTTAAGAGCACTGTGGAGGGCAGTGTCCCAGTTCCCTCCGTGCTCATACTGGAGGCACACTTTGCTCTGTTGGTTGTATTTCAGCAGCAGTGCAAAGCACAGATAACAGGTTTTGTTATCTCCTGTTGGTGGTGTTTGGTCAGATCTCATGGCCAGGATTACATTGCACTTGCTGCTGATGTGTGATGGGGCCATGTACTGGGAGCACTTCTGTGCACTTCAGCCAGCACTCAGCTACCAGGACAAGCTAAGCACATCACGTGGTGAAGCATCCCTTGTCCCTGTTGTCACCACACACCACCAGGGCAGTGGGAAGCCCACACTGATTTATGCAGTGCTGTCTCTCCAAGTGCTGAGCAAGGAGCTTTCTGCATGTCCCTCTTATGGGGACAGTGCCCTTAAAGGGCAGAGCAGGGGAAGTGCCCCGGTAGCACAGAGATGGGATCCTTCCCTGGAACAGCTTCAGAGGCATGGGGAGCTGGTGCCAGTGATTGCTTTTTCCACTGTCAAATCTGAAAGGGAGCCAGGGCGAGCAGGGACAGCGTTTGAATTGTTGAGGTGCAATTTATTTTTGTTGCTTTGGTCTGGATTTTGTTGTTGCTTTATTTTCATATCTGTTAATGGGCCGTTGTCCTCCTCACGCCAAAGCCCAGCACTTGTGCATCCTGATGCAGCCCTACCCCACATCCAACTCATGTTAGCCAGGGGAAGAATAGAGGCATTGTAACCACCTGACTGTGCTGACGGGGAGCTCTGGAGCCGAGGTGTGAAAGCGGAGCTCTCTGGGCTGGGATGCTCCCTGCACCACCGGGTTTCAGTGTCCTCTGCTGCTCTCTCGCTTCCCATAAATAACAGAATCCAGGATGCTGCCCATCCTGGGTCCCTGCCAGTGCCCTGACCTTTCTGGCGGATGCTTCCTGGGATGAGGTGATGCTGCTCTCTGGGGACAGGCAGCAGGGTGGGAGCGGCGCAGATGAGATCACTGCCAACAGCAGCAGCGGGGAAACTTCATCCTCCTTCGCTGCAAACCTGGAGCAGACATTCAGACGCGAGCTGCGTGATCCTGGAAAGAGTCTCTGGCCTGGGAAATCCTTCATTTTCCTCCTCATTCTTGTTTTTTTTCCTCTTCCTAGAGATGTCTAGACTGCTAAGGAACGGCATTTATCTCCTCAACATTAAGCCTCCGCATAAGGGCATGGAAAGCTTTTCTTCCAGCCACCCTCTCATCATAGCGTCCCGTTCTGCCTGCATTCCCACACTCTTATCCCCCTTAGTGGCACTCAGTGCAGCTGGGCCAGGTGCTCATCAGCCATGGAGATGACCGGATCTCCAAAGCCAGCTCAGCACCAGCGCACACCCCTTGCAGTGCCCCACCTAGAAGCAGCAGCCTCCGTGCTGATTCCTGCCAATGCTGCTCTGCAGTGTTCTTCCATGTCCTGTAATTTTTCTCTCTGGGGATGTCATCAGAAAACCCACAGTCAGGAAGAACTCGATGCTTCTCCTTCCATCAGCCAGGTCTAACAGAGGACAAAGAGGAAATGTTCTTCTCTGTTTGCTGCAGAGCATCTGAGCTGTAAAACGGGGCCAAATGGCCTCCCCCTGAGCACAAATAACAACAGGAGAAAGATCCATATGCAATGGAGTGTGGGATAAATGTGCTTAGCTGATCATTCATTTCCTTAATATTTTTTTTATGAATAGGCTTAGCTTATGGTAAGATGGGACTTTATGGTCCTGTAAGTCTTGCTCGTGTCAAAACAAATGAACTAGCCATCCTACGGGGGAACTATCAATCCAGTATATGTGTGTGTATGGGTGTGGGGAGTCAGACCTATTATACCTTTAAGAGCAAATTAGATGCTGTTCCTATGATTCATAATGCTATATATCTAATGGCATGACTCGTCATCTAGAAAATAAATGTTTCGAGCCAGTTTCTCATCTCATAAATTTCCCCTCTGGCACTGAAGGACATAAACTAAATGGGCTGACTCACAGGGAAACAATACAATTTGGATACTTGTAAATGAAAGATAGAATTGCTGTAGGGCATGGGGGGCAGTGAGGGGCTGGGGAGTGGCAGGCAGGAGTGGGGCATGGCCACCATCACCTCCAGTGGGCACTGCTGGTGCTGGGAAGCCTTTCCTACTCGAAGAGTCCAATGGTTTGCCTCTGCTGGCTGCCTTGGTGTGGTCACTATGGCTGACCATCCTGCCCAGAGAGGTGGTGGTGCCCCGTCCCTGCAGACAGCCACGGTCAGGCTGGTTGGGGCACTGAGCACTGATGGAGCTGTGAGTGGCCCTGCATTGCAGTGAGTGGGACCAGATGGCCTTTAAGGGTCCCTTTCAACTGAAGCAGTTCTATGATTCTGCATGACCTTACCTATTTTCTCCATCTACTTTCTCCATCTGTTTACTCCTGCTGCTTCCTCACCCTTCTACACAGGAAAGTCCCATACCTTCTGGCCAAACTCCCTGCTTTGACTGGTGGGGGAGGCTCTGTGTGTCCATCAGCCCCTGCTTCTCCCGTAGCAAACCTCAGGCAGTAGGATGCTGCAGCCCTGCTCCTGTGTGTAGGTGTGCTGCCCTAATGAGCACAATTGAAGGACGCATCGATCTGCTAACCTCGTTTGCACAAAGGTTGACACAAGGCAGATGATGGCTGCGTACCTGCAGGATCTAATTAACGTGGGGTAAGGCCGGGCGGGCGCAGCGGATTGCTCATCTGGCACGGCGCTTAGCATCACAAAAATAGAAGACAGAAGGGGAGCACTGACTGGTGGGTTTGGTGGAAGGGTGTGAATGGGGAGGTGGGATTTCTCCCCTGTAGGTTGTGTGGGGTCAGTGGGCAGGGAGGCAGCAGGCTGGGGGCAGCATGACAGCAGTGACATGGGGCTTCGGTGCCTCTGCAGCCCCTGTGTTCTCCCAGTGGGGCTGTGGTGCTCCATCCTGCACAGCCCCAGCAATCCCTGCAGCCACGCACCCACATTTATCCATGTGCCCAATAAACTCTTTTCTGTCCTCCCTGCTCTCCTGTTACATTGAGGTGCCCTTTCCCACCCAGTGCCATAATTACATTCTAAAGAACAAAATCAGGTCACATTTTCTCTTTCAGTGTTTTTTTCTTCCTTCCCCCCCCCTTTCCC
>JAOWBP010004368.1:3120300-3137170 GCA_028571105.1 Tragopan temminckii | reverse complement strand
CTTGCTAAAGGTGCTGCTGTGTTTGGGGAGAGCAACGCAGCCCCAAACAATAGCAGCCTGACGTCAGGCTCTATTTATACCTCCTCTTTTCACTAATGTCCCCGGGACAGCGCTTTTCCTACAGTTCTCTGCTAAATGCCACAGCACTGCAGCTGTCCCTGTCCCCTCTAAGGGCGAGTTTTATCTTGCAGACGTGAGCTGGGGTGCAAGCAGTATCAGCAGGGCCAGACATCCTCAGGCTGTGGGGTGTGGGCAGGGCATTGAGGGTACTATGGCCCCAAAATGCACCAAGAGAGTAAAAGTGTTGCAGATACGTTCATTTCGTGGTGGCTGTTGTTGCAGTCTGTTGTGCCTCTGGCTGTGTTTTTGCACAGGAGGAGGTGCTGCGGTGATGCTGAGCCCTGTCCTGCACTGTGGGCTCCTGGGTCAGATAGAGGGGTTTCCATGCATTTCAACCCCAGATGGCAGCAGGTTGGTGCTGCTGTTGGGGGACTGGTTGATGTGATGGGAGCAGTGCTGAGGGAAGGCTGCAGCTGGGGAAGCACCCGCGGGACTTTGCATGCTGGGTTTCTTCCTACATATCACAGTTTGTTCTTGTGAATGTTCCTTATGCAAGTGCATCAAGCACTGACTGGCATGCAGGAGGGCAGCAGGAATAATACCATATGAGGGGGATGGGAGTGGAGCTGTGAACTGGGGTGGGTCAGTGTGGAGAAAAGGAAACTCAGAGGAGACCTCATTGGTCTCTACAGCTGCCTGAAAGGAGGCTGTGGTGAGGTGGGGTCGGCCTCTGCTCCCAGGTGATAGTGATAGGATGAGAGGTAATGGCTTTAAGTGGTGTCAGGGGGAGGGTGGTTCAGATTGGATATTAGGAAAAATTTCTTCTCTTAAAGAGAATTCAAGCATTGAACAGGCTGCCCAGGAAGTGGTAGAGTCAGCATCCATGGAGGTGTTGCAGAACCATGGAGTTGTGGCACTGAGGGACGTGGGCAGTGGGCATGGTGGGATGGGGTGGGGTTGGACTTGGTGATTTCAGAGGTCATTTCCAACCTTAATGATTCTGTGAATAGTAGAAATATTGTGGAATCACTTTATGCTTTGCTGGGTCAGAAACAGTTGTGGAATGGACAGTTGTGGAAAGTTTCCCTGCAACACCACTATAAAGGTACCCAGACACAAAGTCTTGTGTCACCTAGGGGCTCATGTTTGTGTTCCTTGGAGCAGCTTGATCCTCCTTCACGAGAGGACATGAATGTGGGGCGCTGTGTAGACACACCCTGTCAGCACCCATGGGTAAACCCAAATCACTGTTACGAGAGAACTAAAGCCCTGGGAGCTGCTGGGACTCACACTGGGTCACGTAGAACAGGGAGAACCCTCCCTCAGTATTTCCCAAACCTGGACTCTGCACTCCCAGCACTCAGCAGCACACAGCCAGCCCTCTGGCCACGATCCCCCCATCCTCACGCTCTCCGTTCTCACGGCAGGCTTTCAGAGGCGCGCTGATGAGCTCATATTGGTGCTCTGGGAAAGGCGACGTGATCGAAGACTGGTGCAGGTGTGACCTCAACGCCTTCGACGAGAATGGGCTCCCGAACTGCAGCCCCCTCCCTCAGCCTGTGTACGTATCCCCCTGCTCCACAGTGCTTTCCCCATCCCATGGGATGCAGGGACACCTCCTGCTGTGTGCCACTGAGCCCATTGCCGTGCTCCAGGGCGCTTTGCTGCCTGGCTGCTGCCTGTAGGAGATCCTGGCTCTGGCTGTGGCCCTGGAAGGTTTCCTTCTAGATTTTCATCACCTGATTAGCAGGGCTCGTAGAAGGGGATTTCAAATGCTGAAAGAAATGGAATTATGGTGCAATTCATTGTGGCTTGTCAGAGCAAAAGCAAATCAGGAGCAAGCTGATGGGGAATTAGCTGAGAAAGCAGGAAAACTGGCTCCAGAGCTCCACAAGGACACCTGAGCGAGCCAGTGTTCTCCAAGGGGGATTCATTTCCCATTCTGAGTTAACAAACACAGTCGTACATGCAGAGCTGGACTCTCCCAAGCCCTGTGTTGCATTGCTGCTTGCCCCATTGCAGAGGGGGCAGTTGCCTTTGTGTTAGCACAGAGCCTGGGGCTACTCTGCTGCACCCACATGGTTTCCAACCCAGGCAGGGTTTCACTGCCCAGCTTTTGCTTTTATTTTTACTCACGCCCATCAGAACTTGTTCCTTTGCAGCTGGGTAAGTTCTCAGCCACACCTGCCACTTCTCATAGCACAGTCCTGACCTTCTCTTTGTGTAAACTCAGCCCCACTGGGCTGCCTGGAGTTAAACTGGGTCCTCTCCTGCTCCTGGGCAGTCAGTCCTCAGCTCCCCACAGAGCTGCTGAGCTTCAGCAGCTCCCCCAGGAGGCAAAGTCTCCTGCAGATGGGATATGTAGGATTACAAGACCTCAGCTCTGCTAGGAGCCAGGAGGTGAGGACATCCACACAAATAGGCTGTACCCAACTGCAAGCTTCTTTTGTGCTCTATGTGCATGCTCCTCTGCATGAAGGCGGGCAATTCAAGGCTTGTGCTGCTTAGAGAGGGAATTCCTCATGGAAAAGAAGCCGAAGCTGATGTGTTCTTTGGTTTCTGCCCTTCCCAGACTGCGGCTGTCCCCCAGTGTGGAGCCTTCCAGCACTGTGGTCTCCCTGGAGTGGCTGGATGTGCAGCCTGCCATCGGAACGAAGGTGTCTGACTATGTCCTGCACCACAAGAAGGTGGATGAGTACACAGACACAGACCTCTACACAGGTGGGTGATGCTGTGGGATGACTGTGTGCCCTTCAGATGTGTGTGCTGTGCTGAGCTGTGCTGGGTGTCCTCAGAGCTGCTGCTTCTGTGAAGAAAGGTGCAAGGAGCAGAGGTGTTGGGGTGGTGTTGAAGCCTTTAGGATAAGTTTCTGAAGGCTTTGTAGAGGTGGGTGTAGGATGAGAAGGAGAAAAACAAAAACGCAGTGTGGTGGACTGAACTGATAGGCACTTTTTGGGGCGGAGAGCTGTGAGTTGGAGTTCCTGAGTGAAGCTGGTGTTTGATCTGATCAGCATGAAATGCTTCAGGATGGTGGGTGCAGGGGAAGGTCAGCCTGCAGCAGCTGAAGGGCTGCGCTGGTCCCTCCCAGTGAGTGGGAATTGCGTTCTGGCCTTTGGCAAGACACTTGGAGTTACCTTGCACAGCTAGCAAAGCAATGTGAAGCCTGCAATTTTTGGAGGGATCACTTAAGCAGCACGGGGAAATCCGAAACTTCCCTGGGCTGGAGCTCAGTTTCCAGCTCTGGGCTGCGCTGAGTGCTCTGTGCCCTGTGAAGGCTTTGTCAGCGGTTCGGCTGTGCTTCAGGGGCTGCTGGGCGAGGTGGAGGGATGTGAAGGATGGGGTGGATTTCAGTGAATCAATGATTTATTTCAGAAAATACCATTGGAGGCCTTGAGTGTTGCTACCGCTGCTTAGAAAACCAGGCAAAACCTCCTACTGCTTCTCACTCAAGGACTTTGGGTTTAGCTCATTAAAGTGGTTCATTTGAGCGGCCAGAGACAGCTGGTTGTTGATTGAAGCAGAGATCTGCCTTTGTGCAAAGGGCCCCAGGTGCTGGCAGTACCAAATTCCACCCATCTCTGGTGAGGGAGAACTGGGAGAAGGTTTCCACCTGTGGTTGGAGTGAGAGTTTGCGAAGGCCAATGGCTATTGTGATTAAACACCTCATTTGGTTAAAAGTGGGGCTTTCTCCTGCACCTCCCTGCCAGCACCTGCTTACAGAAGCTGCCCAGTGCATTGTGTTTCTAGTTTCCTTGTCTGGAAGAAGGTTTGCTCTTCATCTCAGAGGAGCAAATTCCAATAATGGAGAAAGAAAACAAGCCACCAAAGCGCTGTGTTTGGAATGGGGATTCCAGATTGCTCACACGTCGGTCAGGTGAGGCCACACCAGGGAAACATGGGGTTGCTCCTTTGAAGCGGCTGGAGCTCTGCCTGGCAGCCAGAGTAGGAAACACAGATTATTATTTTTTTCTTTTTATGACTGCCATGTGTTTGACAGGCCATTGAATTCACTGTGAGGAGCCGCCCTCCCCTTTTCCTGCTCTGGGGGACCATTCAGGACACAATGACCCCATTAACAGTTAAAGAGAAAAGCCAATCCTAAAACTCTCCCTTATTTTTCTGCATTGTTTATAACCAAACAACATTCCTTCCTTCATTCCTTTCTTACCCTGCAGGCCTCTGATGCCAGATGACTTGATTCTCCCTCTTACCTTGCATGTATTTACTAAGATGCTGGCTGCTACAGCTTTCAAAGGCTTTGCTTGGTGCTGTGCTTCGCCTGACCGAAAATCCCACCATAGGTATCCCCTCACTGCCATCGTGTCTCCATCCCATCTGGGCAGTACCCGCAAGAAAAACATTTAAAAATAATTCATCCCCAGAAGGGGGAAGCCTTGAGAGAGGGGTGTTGCAGGATGTGAATCTTTAAGGGTGTTTGGTGGGTATTGCTAGATCTTCCTTCCCCACCAGTCCTGTGGCTGCTGGTAGATAGGGACAAGTTGCTCCTGTTGTTAGGAGGTGCACCCGTGTGTTTGCAGAGCATTGGCAGTGCAGGGTTGACAGAATCCTAGAAGGTGAGAAGGCTCTTGAGGATGCTATTGTTTAGTCCCTTGGATCTTTTGAGTCTAAGATGTGTGCTGTTCATGGTTGGGCATTGTTACAGTTGCAGCCACTTTTGACTGTGACCTGACTGTGGTTGTGCCAACCTGCTCTCCAGCTCTGTGGAAAGCTTCAGTTCTAGATGGTACCCAGCCCTGCCTTCTGCCCTCTGCACAAACCTCCCACCTGCAAAACTCCATGGCCTCTCCTTGCTTTGCAACTGGAGGACGCAGCCATTCCCTTGAGCCAGAAAATATTTTCTCCTCTTCTTCTTGGAGTTAAGTCAGGAGCAGTGAGTTTGGGGCTGGTCTAACACACGTCCTCTGCTCCTGCAGTGGGGTGGAAGGGGCCGGGAGCCGGTGTGGGTCAGCTGCCCCCTGGCTGGACGTGGTTTTTAAAGAGGCTTCTTACTGGTGCTTGGAAACGCACAGCCCTCAGCCCAGCTGATGTGAATAGGAGCAGTTCCCGAGGTGAACTTGTGCACAAAACAAACCACACTTTCAACACCAGAGCGCGGGGAGAGAGCGGCTCTCCACTCGGGAGCCAGCGGAGAAGACAGAGAGCAATTACATCCCAAACTGTTTATTAAATCTTGTGGAAATTACTCATAACTCCATGTGTGCGATGGCTTTGTAGTTGAGTGATGCTCTTTGTTTGAACATGAGGCTCTCGAAGAGGGTGCGAGCGCGTGTGTGTGCGCGGCCCAGCCGCCAGCGCATGATGTCATGGCTGAAGCAGGCGCTGCGCTGGAGAGAGGGAGAGAGAGAAATGTGTTTTACAGGGTGAGGTACAAACTGAAATGGCTGTGAACATCTGGAACTGATATTAGGCTTGGAAAATGTTTTCTGTCACTCCAACACTCCTCTGGAGGAAGGTTTCTGAAGTTAAGAAGCTCCGAAGGGGATGAGGGGGAGGGATGAGGGGATAACGTGACCGCTGTGCAAAGTGCTTTTTATTTCTCTGTCCTGGTTGCTGTTGCCAGGCTGTCCCTGCCTGTGTCGGGCAAGGGCCTGGGTGTCATCGGTGCTTGTTGTGGTGGCCCCGCTCGGAAGGTCCCTGGGAGAGCTGAACCCTCCACATTAGATGCTCTAGTAGATGGGATGCTGCATACCCCATTGGGGTGGGTAGGATGGAAGGCTGCCTGCCCTGCTTTTAGGGTTAGGGGTCTGGTTGCTGACCATTCTCCTTACTGTGCCTTGAACCCCTCTGCGAGAGCCTCAGCTGGTGGATGCAGAGCTTGGCGAGGGTTGGCTCCATGGCTCTCCTCATCTCCAGTCAGTGTGCATCACCCAGTGCATCCTGCCTCAAACTATATCCAAACAGCAAAGGGTCAAACCCTTGGGCATTGGTGAGAGTAGAGTGGAGTTTGTGCTGCTCTTGGGGTACGTGTTGCTGCTATGATGCTGGAGGAGCTCTTTGATCCCTTGATGTTTCTTTGCCATTTCTCTGACTGCCTCCACCCAAAGAGCTCTGCGCCCAAACTTTCTGGTCCCTGGCACCAGAACAGCCCACGTCAGCATCCTCTGCTCCCAGCACTGCCTTTAGAGACCCATCCTGCAGCCCCTCCACATGGTTGAAACATGGAAGTCAGAGGACCAGTTCAACAGAGAAGCTATTATCTAATGTATTCTCGTGGGTTGCAGCTTTTCCCAGTGGGGCCGAGGGTGCTTGCTCCATCTCACAGCCCTCACACCAGTTTTCCTCCTGTTGAATGAAAGCTGGCCTCCTCCATAGGAGCAGATTGACTTGTGAGCAGGGTGCCAGCAGCAGGTGGTGCTGACCTGTCCTGCTCCTCTGCTTCCAGAGGGAGCTCCTGCAAAGGGAAGCAGAACAAATGGGGCCTTTCCAAAAAGGGATCGCCCCTGGGGCCGTGGCTCCTGCTGCAAGTCACATTGATTGCAGTTGTAGGAAGAGACCCTTCATTCAGAGCATCTTGTAGCCCTAGAAAGGAGGGAAACAGAAACGCAGGCTGCAGAATGAGCTTGTTGGAGCTCACATCGACCTTGGAGCAGGAAAATGCAGGCTTGAGCTGTTTAGATCTCAGACAGGCTCTGCAGACCCACAAACACTGAAGATGTGCTTATCCAAAGCCTGTGCTGCTGCTGCAGGCTTCTCCAGAGCGCTGCTGTTCTGCAGAGAGCTCTCTGAATCTCTATCGTGCCTGTAAAAGAAAGTGAAATGGGTCAAACCAGAAGCAATAGCATTTTGCACACTTGCAAGTTGCTCTCCAAATAGAGGCTCGAGAGTGTCTTATTTATAACAGTTTGTCAGTGTTCTTCAGGCATCGTTCTGACGTGCCTGGATGGCTGGGGCTGGATAGATACAGCTATGGTAACCATCCCTTCCACACCCTGTGTGCAAGCTGTGCTGCTAGTCATGTGGAAGCCAGCCGCAGGCTGAAGGAAGGGGAGAAAAAACCTATTTGGCCAGAACAAATCCTGGGCCTGTCAGGAAGGAGCCCATGTGCTCTCCTTATGACCAAGTTGCACTCACGTTATGTGCCTTAAAATAGTCTTTAGGGCTCTGACTTCCATACAGGCTGGGCACCAAGGAGATGATGCTGCCCTTATGAGGTTGTAGGAGTTGAGGTCAGTAGGTGTGTTAATATCCGGGGTTATAATTAAAGCCAACAAGTATAGCAGGTGTTAAGGTTTCAGTGGTTAAACCAGTTGTTGTTAAAGATGCTGATGATCTTGAGTGTGGGTGATATTGACCGCCTCTGTGAAGTCCTTTGGAGACCAAGCTCTATGTATTGATGTAGGTGCTGTGTCTGTAGATGAATTTTTGGTTGGCCCGGGGGATGCAGACTCTGTAGCTGAGGCTGGAACAAGAAGCCAGGGCTCTGCTGGTTCAGGAAGCAGTTCTTCTGTAGCTCTTTCAGGAGTCACCTGTGCATTGGACATGATTTGGACAGGGTCCTTGAACGTCAGTGGAGAAAGATGTGATGGTGGGTGGGGGCTGAACCAGCCTTGTACTCAGTGCTCAGTTGTCCCTGCCTGCTTGTATCTTGTGGCAGATCTCCGTGGGTGTCAGGCAGGTACTTGGCAGGCTTCAGCCGCCCCTTGGTGAGCACTGTGTTGTTGATGTACTGGGGTTGGAAATGCAGCAGAGCTTTGGCTGTGTGCAGGAGCCTGGCCAGGGCAGGGCTGCTGCATGAACTGTCATTGCTGCTGCCTCCCCAGTAACCAGTGCATGGGCAAAGCTGTTCTCCATCCCAGAGGACCTTACTTGAGCACTGCATCCACTTCTCTTGTTAGCAACAGGAAAGTTGATTCAAAAAGAAGCCTTTGAAGAGAAGGTCAAGTTTTTGGAAGCTGCTTCCTGGGATGTGTTGTGTAATAACACCAAACTAGTGCTTAATTTTGGCCATTGCGCTCACTGTGAAGCACTGATTTCTCTCCCACTGGGACAGCTGTAGTTATTTCCACCTACCAGTGTCATTTTTGTATCCTGGAAAGCAGAAGGGAGGTGGAGGGTTCTCAGCTCTCAATTAGAGTTGAGTCAGTTGCTGAAATATTTCATTAATTCACATTTCCATATGGTTGTTCCAGGCGTCTATTTTTATCTACCCAGACACCTTTTGGACAGAACTGGGCACTATCTTTGCTTTCTCCTGAATCGTTTCATAGGTGGAGAGCTGGAACTGGCTGCAGCTCCTGCTGTGGCTCCCTGGGTGGTGCCAGGAGCATGGCACGTATTGAGGAGCATGGTGTGTGCCAAGGGCTGTGTGCTGTCTGCTACCTCGCCCTGCATGCAAAGGACAGCTGTGGATGCTCCCTTCTAGCAGAGGAGGCTCTGAGTGTCTTAAATGGCAGTTAATGAGGCCAGGCATGAAGTGTTTTACTGGTGTGTAACTTGAGCTCCTAGGATAAACTTTCTCCCGATGGAAAAGTCAAGGCCACAAATCCGTCTTGTCGGAAAGCATCAAATGAGAGAGGGCTGCTGACATGGTTGGGCTGATTGTGGCACACGAATGCACTGCGGTGGAACTTTTTCATAGGAGACATTATTGATTAGAAAAGCCTGTCTAGTCAATAAATTGTGCCTGAAATTTGGAGGGAGGCTCAGTCTGTGTTTGCAGAGCTGATGCTTGGCAGTGCAGCCTGGAGAAACATGGAAAATTGGGGCTGTGGGCACCCATGGATGCTACGTGGCCCCTCTCTGGGTGTGTTGCTGTTCCACACAGAGATCTTCCCTTTGGATGGGCTCAGAGTTACACCCAAACTGGCGTTCCTTGCCAGGCTGGGATTTTCCTGAAGGTTTTGCGTGTTCCCCTTTCCAAGCAAAGCCTGAGATGAGATCCTGAATGGGATGGCAGATCTGCTTTCCAGTCCTCTGGCCGCTGTTGAGGTCTCCCATGTATGTGTTCGGTTCTGTCAGGCGCTGAAATGCTATCCCAAAAGTTAGGTAGCATCCCCCCACACTTCTCTGGAAAGAAATCAGGATAGGAAAGGGATACAGGGAGGCACAAAGGCTGCCTTGGGACAGCCTGTCAGTCCTATTGGAGGGTGAGGACGTACTCTGGGGACCGCCCCAGAAGCAAGGACAGTAAGTCAGCCTTGGCTTGGAGACTGCAGTCGTTCTGAGCTGTGATCCTGCTCTGCCACATCAGTACCAAGGCTGCTCTAGTCCACACCACTCCCCAGGTGGGTCTGTGCTAGATGGCACCCGGTGATGCCAGCCTTTGTCGTGCCATCTCTGTGTGTGCTGTGCATGCCCTGAGTCCCGCTGTCCTCCACCTCCCTGCTCACTGAGATCCTGGGGGCTGCACCTGCTGAGCTGTGGCTCCAGGTGGAGCGCTTCATCTGTTTCCCGTGTTGCTTTGGCATGGGGGAAGTGGAGCAAAAATGGAGAGGGATTAAACCTTGAGTCGGGGGATTTGCCAATTAAAATAGCTGCTCCTCCTGCAGGTTTCATATGATACAGGAGTAGGGAGAGACCCTCCCCATCTCCCTTGTGACCCCTTCCCAGTTTGTTCAGCTTGCTAGGGATTGAGATCTGGCGCTCGGGAGGGAGGGGGCAGCTGGGTCTATGTTACGTTTCATGCTGTTTAGATAGGATAAACCTTTCCTTTTCATAATTGGGTGATTGGACTTGTGAGCTTTTTCAGATATTAATCTGGAGACCCCAAAGGAGGTCAGATTAGGTTATAGAGACAAAATAGGAAATACTGCTATGGCTAGTGGGGTTTTTGAGGGATATAGTGGATATTCTACAGCGTTCCCCTGCTGGGTTCCCACTGATGGAGCTGCATGGAGGGTCAGGGAGCAGTCTTATCACAGTGTCATATTGGTTTGGTCTTTGCTGGGAGCAACTGCCTCTGAACTCTTTCCACCCCTGTAATCCTGCTTTCCCAGACACCCAGCCCATGACCTCTGCTTTGCCGTAGGGAGGGGCAGGCAGGGATGACCTGCTGCTGTGGCTCGCCTGCAGAGTAGAAAACATCTCTTTGCAAGTGGGTGTCATGGCATGAGGAACCCTGGGACAGAGATAGCTTTACATTCTGAGCTCTGCCATTTGGACCAAGTGAGAACTTTCTCCTCATTAGCCCATGTCGTGCTGATTGGAGTGAAGGGTTTGATACACTCCAGAGAGAGTCATTAAGAGCTATGAGTGTTTAAGTGCGTGCTTTTATGTGTCCTCTGTGAGAGTTGTGTGATGAGAGATGCTGTGTTGGTCCAGTCAAAGCTGGTGTGTCAGAGCTGTACTGATCAGGAGTGCTGCACTGCTTCCAGCCCATGTTTCTTCTGCTAATGGGGAATGGCAGACAGGACCACTGATTCAATAAAGGAAACTTCCAGTTATGACTGTTGAAGTGAAATCTCGAGGTTCTTCATGGCTGTTTGATAACTCACTGGGATGAAACAGGGTAATGTTGGGATGGGAAATGCAGAAATACCTCCTTGGATCCTGGTTTTGGATCCTCTGCCTATGTGCAGCCCAGCTCCTGTAGCCATCCTTGGATGCCCTCCCCAACCAGAGCATCTACATCCACTGGGAAGACCTGAACTACAGTCTCAGAGATGCATGGTTCTGTGCAGCTGGGTCAATTAGCTGGCTTTAATGAAGCATCTGCACCTCCAAGTACACACCCACGTGCACGCTCCCAAGGATGTTGCGTGCAGGAGTGCAGAGCAGCTAGCACCACACAGCCACAGACAGTGCTTGGCTTTCTTCTATCCTCTCTGTCATCTGTGGATATCAGTAAATCTCACTGACTTCACTGTGCAGCCTGGGAGATTGAGGCAGTTAGCAGTAATGGCCAGGAGTTGTGTGTGGTTCCAGAAGAGCCAGCTAAGAGCAAATGGTGTTAAGTCATTTGCAGTTAAATACTCACTGTGATTTTTCCTCTCAAGCTACAGAAGCTCACGTTTGGCTTCAGGCTGTTTTCAGATCTCAATTTCCAGTTCCTTCAGGTAACTTTGGTGCCATCTTGGGAGATGGAGCACGTTGAGCCCAGATCAGTGTGCTCATTCTGCTGTGGCCTAGGCAGCCTGCAGCCCAGCATCATGGATGGGAGAGGGCCACCCTCAGGGGCCATGATGGGACAGCATGCAGTAACTGTGAGGACTGTGCCCCCTGGTGTTTTGGTTTCACCTGAGATCCTTTTACAGCCCTGTGGTTGATGGAGTTTCCTCTACCAGAGCTCTGGGGTGGGGTCTGACAGTACACCTGGGCTCTTTGCCCACCTCAGGACAAAGCCATGAACCTGTTGCTTATGGAAATGAGGAAAACTCTCTTCTCTAAAAGAGTGATCTAGCATTGGAATAGGCTGTTGGGGAAGTGGTGGAGTCACCATCCCTGGAGGCTTGCAAGGCAAGGGTAGGTGTGGCACTGAGGGGCATGGTCAGTGGGCATGGTGGGGGTGGGTGGGCAGTTAGATTTGGTAATCTTAGAGGTCGTTTCCAACCTTAACAAGCCTGTAATTCTTATTCAGGCTATGGATCTTTGAAAGTCCTCAAGGATGAGCTAAGAGAAGCAGCAGTGCTTGTAGTGGGGGGCTCCAGACCTGGAGGGCAGCTGCAAGCTCCCTTCCTTGGGATGTGGGGAGCACTCCTGGTACATGCTCTGCCTGGCCCCATGTGCTCTGTTGCATCCTAATGCCAGAGCTGGTTGGGAACAGGGCGGGAGAGCAGTGTGTGAGCTGCAGGGGATATAAGAAGGTCACCTGGGTGTTACAAGTGCAGCTGAGATCCAGGCAGCCACGAAGGCGTGTTCTGCTCTGCAGGGTCGGCTGCTCAGCATCTGCCTGTGTCCTGCAGCCAGGAGCAGCTGCTGTGTTTCTTGGGAACAACCTGAGCTGCAGCAGCGCTGCCCCTGCTCTGGCTCTTGGCAATGGGCTGATCCTGCATCTTGGATCTGTTCCTTTTGGGGTACCCCGTCAGGAGGATGGTGGTGCAGTGATGGGTGAGCCTCGGTGCGGAGCACAGCAGAGCTGAGGTTGGAGATGGGAAATTCCTTCCTCCCTGCACCCCGGCTCTCATCAACTGCTCTCCTCAGGCACGTAATAGTTTCCCTTTATCTGCTGATATTAGTCATAAAACAGTCCGGTTCTGTCCATAATCCTGTTAGAGCCTTTGACTCTTGTTCCTGCAACTCCCGGCAGCTCTAATTACAGATACTCACGCTTGTGATTAATGGCTTGATTCATTTCTGGTGGCACTGGTTTGATGTGTGAAGCCCCTTCCCCCCTGCAATGGTTTGTGCAAAGGGGAAATAATCTCTGTGGAAAAACAACAGCACAGAAATGCAGCACTGGTGCCTTCCCTTCATCTGGCCCTTCTGCCTCTTGTCCATCCTCTTCCTCATCTCCCCTCTGCTTTTCATCCCTATAGTTAATGAGAACGCCCATAATTGTGGCTCTCTTTAATTTTGCTGCACTGTAACCCATTAATCACTCTGATACGCAGAGCGTTTTCATGCTCCTTCACAAAAGGGAGCAGGATTTTCTCCTCTGCTACGTGTTTTACAAGTGACTAATTGCATCAAGGCACCTTTGAAGCAATGACTTCATCAATTGCTCATCCTGCAGACGCACGGCTGGTTATACGTGCCTGATCAGAATCCTACATTTATTAGGATTAATTTATTCTCCAATCATTTTTCTTCCACCACAAGGACAGGGAAGTTGAGTGATGTTACTTGCTCAGCTACGTAAGCATGATTTCTTGCCTCATTACTGAGCCTGAGATATTTTTGTTGCATGCTGAAACTTCTCCAAATGGGAATGAGTAATGTTACGGCTCAGACAGAAGTTCTCCTGGGACACCAGAGAAATCAAGTTATTTCAGGGTGCCTGCAAATTGGCTTTAGATCCTCGGTGTCTTTCTTCCTAGTGTTCCCTCCCATTTGTCATGGGGCTGTTGTCTGCATGAGCAATAACAAGTCTTGGGGCGTTGTGCAGAGGGGCTGGTGAACGTCCCAGCTAGAAACCATCCAAACGTGGAGACAGCCAAGGTCAGACTGCTGGGGCTCTGAACACTGATGGAGCTGTGGGTGTCCCTGTTCATTGCAGGGAGTTGGACCAGATGGCCCTTAAGGTCCCTTCCAACTCCAGTGATTCTGTGATTCAGTGAAATGGGGTCACTTGGGTAGGAGCCATGTGCTGGGGTGGGGGACCGTGGCAGTGCTGGGGGGGTCTCAGCTGGGTGATGTACAGTACGAGGTGCAGGAGCAAGGGTGGAGCTGGAGTGGATGGTTTCCTTTGTGCTCATGCACATCACCGAGCTCAGAATAAAGGAGGTGGCTGCTTAGAAAGGTTGGCGAGAGGACAGCTCCGGATCTGGAAGCTTGGAGCCATACAGACATGCTTATTTAATTTTGCCAGCAGTGAGCTGGCAAGAAGCTGGCTATTTTGGTGGCAGATCCGTCCTGCAGGATGCCCAGCCTGGGTGCTCATCGCCTGGATTCACATCACCAGGAATGGGGCAGCCCCAGTGGGTGGCAGAGCAGTTGTTCCCTGCTTGGCTCGGAGCCCCCACCCCACTCTTTCCACGTTGAGGGGCTTGGATGAGGGTGGACAAGAAGAGATGTCACCAAAAAGCGTGTCGAGCAGCGGGGGCTGCTGGTCAGTGAGGGTCTCTGCCTACAGAGGGGGCTCCTGCACTGCCCGAGGCCAGCTGGGCTGCAGGCAGAGCGGGCTGCAGGCTGCCAGCTGACCTTTCTCAAACAGTTCATGGGTTTCCAGAGCAGCCGAGGTGTCAGCGGTGTAGAGCAGTCACAGCTTCCCAGGCACTGGAGGAGGAAGGCAGGGGGCACTCGAAAGGGGAGGAAAAAGCTCCGTCCTGGAAGGGTGGAAACCTTGCAACCTATTAACTGTTTCTCAGCGGAAAGCAAACAAGGGTGTGCTTTGCTCGCCCGCTCCCATCCTTTCTGCCCTTCCCCTCTTCAACTACCCACACTTGTCTCCAGGCTTCTGCAGAGGCAGGACCTGGAGGGCAGCGTTGGGCATTGAGGTGACGGATGGTTTGGCCCCGAGGACGGGAGCAGACCTGGAGCAGCAGTGTGCTGGGAGGCACAGCTCCGAGCACTGCAACTCCACGCAGAGCCCTCTGCTCTGATAATGCCTCTGCAATCAGATCTAATTAACAGGCATGAACGCACTCCCTGAGCCCCTTTGTGTACCCAGCATGTTGTGGGGTGCTCTGTGTTTCCTGACAGCTCTGCTCGCTGAGAGGGAGAAGCCCCTCTGAGCTGTGCTGTGACACAGCCTACAAGGAATAATCCGCTGTCGCTCGCGGATGCCAAAGCCTGGGAGTAAATTAGCAGGCAGAGTCTCTGAAAGGAAATGTTTCCTTAAACGATTCCATAAAAGCTAATTGGCCTCTGAGAGCCACGTACCGGTGGGTGCTGCGTCCCGAGGGTTGTGTGCTGGTGGGATCTGTTCCTGGCTGCTAACGATGCTCAGTGTGATTTGAGCAGGTCACCTCAGTTCCTTCTGCCTTGGTTTCCCTGTCTGAAATGGGAAGAATACGCCCTTCCAGAGCACTGATGAGGTTTATGTACTAAAATTTTATTACTCCATTGGAGGTCCTTGGCAGAGGGATATTATGCAGAAAGAAGGTTAATGATGATAACGGGGAGAGAATAAAAAAAGAAATTGCTGTTTTATTTTTATTTTGTTCTTTAAGTGATGTTTAATAGCCAGTTTTCAATTCAGGAATAAAAGCCAATCCTCTGTGACCACCAAATTATCTTGCCAACGCCATCCTGCATGCTCACAGAGCCTGGGGAGGAGAGGAGCTCACCCTTCTCCTCTGCTCTTAGGAGCAATTGGCAGAGCACAAGCTGGAGCAGCCTGATCTCTGGAGAGATTTTCTTTTCTCAGTTAAGATTCTTATCTTCATTCATGAATAATTAAGCGAGCACTTCCCAGGAGCCCCTATTGGGCTTCATGGGGTCTGTTGGTGCTGTAGGGCCGGTGTGAAGCACTGCAGGGCCAAGCATGGTGTGTGCTGAAGTGTGAGCTGGGGGGAACTGAGCAGAGCGGGACAAAGAGATGTGCCCAAAGTTGGGCTGCAGCTCTGCAGGGGCAATTCAGGGCTGACCCTAGCCCTTGCTCCGTGCATTTCCAGCCAGGTGAGCACATCCCACTAACAGCCTGCAGAGAAGAGGTGCCCCGTTCTGGAACCTCAGCATCCCCCTGGTGATGTCTGCATTGTGGGCACCCTGTGGTGTCCCAGTGTGTCACCCCAGCACAGGACACATCAGCTGCACCACCTCCCAGCATGCTCTGACATTTGGAAGCCAGGTGTTTGCTTATTTATTTATTTTGTCCCTCGCTTGCTTTCTCCCTCTCCCCCCTCCAAACATCAAAACTGCCACATTTGTCACCCCCAAGGTATTACAAAAGCAAAAGTCACATTCATGGAATATTTCTGACTGGGGAAAAAAGCAGTGCAGAGGAGCTGGGTCTCTTCTGGGCGACACGGGGGGCTGAGGATGCTGTCTCCTCTCCTTCCGCTGTCTGTGGCCGAGGATGCTCCCAGCAATGCTCCTGTGCTCTTCTTTGCTCAGCTCTGCTTCATGGAGATATGTAGTGTGATGTGGTTTGTTAGGAGAAGGGACATCTTTTCTTAAACCAACTGGTGGGAGAAAGAAGCAGATCAAGGAATGCTGCTTTTTTGGACGTGCAGCCCATGAGTTGAAAGGAAGCTGTGGCTAGGTGGAGTTCAGCCTCTTCTCCCAGGTGACTAATGATAGGATGAGAGGTGTGCCAGGGGAGGTGCGGGTTGGATATCAGGAAAGATTCATGGTCTGAAAGTGTTCAAGCATTGGCACAGGGAGTGGTGGAGGCACCATCCCTGCAGGTGTTCCAGAACTGCAGAGATGTGGCACTGAGGGATGTGGTTATGGGGTGGATTGGGTTGGACTTGGTGATCTGAGAGGTCTTTTCCAACTTCAGTGATTCTATGAAGATGAAGGACAGAAATGAGTGATCTTTATCTGCCTCTTAGCACTCTGTGCAGCGTGGCTGTCCCAGCGTGGTGTCCCCGTGGGGGCTGAAGAATACCACCCCAGAGCCCATATTCAAACCTAAAGCATCAGGCACCACTTCTTAGCATTGCTGTTAACCTCTTGCTTGTATTGAGTTTCTTCTCACCAATTTAAATCATAGTTCTTATCACCCATTTAATTGGCTTGTAGACAAGGATCCTTGCATTGTCCCCATCCCCTCATTGTGTTGGCCCCAGAACTTCCCCAACCTGCTTTCCACCCCGTGGCATAGCTCCCTCTGGCATTGTATGGGGAAGGCTGCAGGATGTAAGTGATGGAGAATTCATGGAAACAAGGGCTGATTGGTGGTTTTGTGGGTTTTTGTCCATCCTCCCATCTGTGTCAATGCAGACGACGATGGAGATAGCATTTGAAGCAGTTGTTGTCTGTTGATGTGTGTGTACAAAACCTCACACCACAAGACCCTGACCTCTCTGGGGACCTTGAGGTGCTACTGTACAGTGAAACGGTCAAATTCTGTTGCACAGCAGAATGTCACATTGCATTGCTAAAACTCATCTGTGTAAATGAGAGGAGCTCAGATCTGTGTCTGGGAGCCAGGCCGTGTGTTGGTGCCAGGCAAACCAGTTAAGTGTGTGTAGGAAATGATGGGAACCAATAGGATTTGGGATGATTTTCCTTCCTGCACCCACCTGTTCTCCAGGTCCTTCAGCGTCATTGGCTCTTGCTCACGGTGGGAATAAAGCCAGCCCTC
>JAOWBP010004368.1:3106112-3120200 GCA_028571105.1 Tragopan temminckii | reverse complement strand
TGTGTTGGTGCCAGGCAAACCAGTTAAGTGTGTGTAGGAAATGATGGGAACCGATAGGATTTGGGATGATTTTCCTTCCTGCACCCACCTGTTCTCCAGGTCCTTCAGCGTCATTGGCTCTTGCTCATGGTGGGAATAAAGCCAGCCCTCCCTTTTTTTGACCTTAAATGATACCTTAGGATTTCTTTTATTTGTTGACCTTGTCTTGGCCTTCTCCCGCTATTTGTCTCTCCAGAAAAAGGATTCTGCTCTTTCAATTTCTGAGCCCAAATTGGAGTTGAGGAGTATTACCAATTGGGATCAGTAAATAGCTCATCTGTCCTCGTAACGCTTAGCATTTAGATAGTGCTTTCCATTTTCCCTTGGCAAACTCCAAGTAATCCTCCCAGCACCCCTCCAGCCGGGTAAGTATAACTAATCCCAAACAAATAGCTTTGGTGTAGAACTAATGTAGAGAATGGAGAAGAGTAATTTTAGGTTTAAAAGAAAACTAGCGGATAATCTCACAGGAAAATTAGGAAAAAAAGGGCAAAGAGAAGGAAAAAAAGCCCAAGGTATTGATTGTGAATAGTAAGTCACTTCAACTTGTTGTTTTGCATTTCAAATAGCCAGGATAAGTTATAAATGGTAGAATAGAATCATAGAGTCGCCAAGGTTGGAAAAGACCTCCAAGATCATCCGATCCAACTGTTCACCTACCAACAATATTGCCCACTAAACCTTGTCCCTAAGTACCATATCTCCATGTTTCTTGAACACCTCCAGGCACAGTGACTCCACCGCTCCCTGTGCAGCCTGTGCCAGTGCCTGACTACTCTTTAGGAGAAGTTTGTCTTAATACCCACCCTGAACCTCCCCTGGTGCAACTTGAGGCCACTGCCTCTTCTTCTATTGAATATTGCAACTACATGGCATATACAGCTCCTGCCATTTGGAGGTAACCTCCTGCCCTCAGTGTTCCTAAGCAATTGCATCTTTGCCCCAGACCTCTCCTCCCCTCCATGCTCAGCCCAGGGGTTGGAAAGAAGAGCGGAGAGAAACCTGCCTGAGCGTGGCTGCTGGTGGCAGGGAGTGGGATGGGGAGAGGGGACACACTGGTGCTGCCCACCCTCCCCTCCACAGTGAACTTCTGCAGGAGAAAGAATAATAAAGGCTTGGCAGGTCTGTTCACACTGTGTGAAATTGAATTAGCAGAGGTATGTGGGGAACATGGCTCGATTTCCATGGGGATGAGGAGATCTTTATCACCCCCCCAGGATTACCCCTGGCAGCACAAAGCCTCTCGGTGTGCCTCGACGGGGTAAAACCAAGGTGACATCTGAGCTAGGCTTAGCCGTGGCCCCAAATGAATGTGTTCATGAGGTCCTCACAGCCCAGCAGGGCCCCGTGCACCCCAGGGAAGGGCTGAGCGTTGGTGGCAGCACTGCGGTGCCGATGTCGTGGTGTTGGTGAGGCAGAAAGCACAGCAAGGCTTTGCTCCAGCACAGAATGGGAAGGAGAAGCGCACAGCCCTGCTTGCACACACCCAGCCGAGCTCGGCGCCGGCAGCCTCTTGGCTTCTTCCACCTCCACCCTACAGTAGGTGGGTGGGGAGGGATGCAGCGGGGTGGGACCTGGCTAAGTCTCCATCCTCACTTGCCAGCGCAGCTGAGCAGGGGCAACTAGGGTAGAAAGAGGAGAGAGGGATGCAGGGTGCACAGGAGGGCTGGAGGGAGCTGTGTGCATCCCAAACCCAGAGCAAGGGGTGGCAGACAGAGTGGGGACTGCAGTCCAGCCCCTTCTGCCTCCATCTCCATTGGCAGCTCTGTGCTCTCAGCAGCTTTTCTGGTTGTGAGCTGCCTGCTTGTGGCCCAAATACTCAGTGATGGGCGGCTGTGGGTTGTTGCCGTCCCTCACATTGCAGACTGAGCCTTGTCTTTCACATTCAGAAAAAAACCATTTCCTTGAGGTGTGGCCCTGAGCCATCTTGAAAGTTAAATTTGTTATTGTGCTTGGGTGCAGTCTCTGTAAGCTTCTTCACCTTAGGGCCTCTCTCCATGTCTCTGGTTCCCCAAAATGACAATTTAGGGCTCTAAATGAATCATAGAATCATTAAGATTGGATAAGATCACTCAGATCACCAAGTCCAACCCCCCAACCCATCGCACCATGCCCACTGACCATGTCCCACAGTGCCATATCAATGTGGTTCTTGAACACCCCCAGGGACGGTGACTCCACCACTCCCTGGACAGCCTCTTCCAATGCCTGACCACTCTTTTGTAGAAGACATTTTTCCTAATATCCGCCGAGAATAAAATCGTAGAATAATTAAGGTTGGAAACCAAGTGCCATTGTTTTCATAGAATCATAGAATAGTTGGGTTTGAAAGAACCTCAAAGATCGTCTACTTCCAGCTCCCTGCTGTGGGCTGGTTGTCCCCCACCAAATCAGGCTGCCCTGGGCCCCATCCAACCTGGCCTTGGGCACCGCACCTCCAGGGATGGGGCACCCACAGCTGCTCCTTTCCCAGCACACGTGGCTGCTGGTAACTGGGTGCTCCTCCTGTATAGCACCTACTTGTGAGGCTCCAGCGAAACATCCAAGCATCTCCTGTAAAGGATGGGATGTCTGTGTGGGGATCCAAGGCACTACTGCTGGGTGCTCTTAGCCATTTCCCTTCATTAGGACTGCAGTCTTGGTGCTGGGGATGGGGTGCAGGACAGCTCTGCACTGCTCAGTGATGGGTTAAATGCGAACCCATCGTTGTAAGCAGCCCAGTGCTGAGCTGGGGTGCTGAACCCAGCCCTGTGCTCAGCCCTCCTCCTTGGGTCTCCTCCTGCCACCAGCCTGTTTGTTGTTCTGAAAAGGTTAAATTGGTCAGGGGAAAAAAAAAAAAAAAAAAGAATTTTTTTTTCTTCCCCTTTCTAATGAGAGTCTGGGGACCTTTTCCCTGCTGACGTCAGAGTCGTATCCAATAGCCTTTGCAGTGAGGCCTGATTTGCAAAGGACACCCTGGGGTAAAGCAGAAATCTTGGTGAAACCTTTTTTTTAAAAAAAGAAAAAGCACCCTTTGAGATGATTTTCTGCTCCTTTTACGTCCTGATTTCACCTTCTAATTACTCACTCTTCATTTCTTTCTTATTTATTTCCAACCTGGGGAGGGGGCACTGCCTGCAACCCCCCGTGTGCGCTTCCCGTCTCTCCCCACTCTTGGCTCTCCCCCCCCAGCTGCCATGCAAGGAGAAGCCAAGCCTGAGCAGCTGGGCTGCTGCGTCCTGCCTTGGCCGGGAAGCTGAAGGGGCCCCATCTGGGTCGCTCTGAACTCAGCAGCCCCAGCGCTGCCATTCACGGCTATGCGGTGCCGAATGGCTCCGGGATCAACGTGTCCCTTCCTCGTTCCCCAGAGCTGGCAGTGGGTGGATGCAGTTGTGCTCCTGTGCCCATCCGGGGTTGGGGAGCTGCACCCCAGCATCCTTTAAGGATCACAGGAGGTGCCACACTGCCCCATTCCCGCAGCAGGACCAGAGAAGGTAGAGATGGTGGGGGCTTTGTTTTTGCTTGCCCAGTGCCATGCCGGGGGTAGCTACTAAAACATCCACTTTGTTGTAGCAGGGGTTTTGTTTGAGTAGAAACACAGTTTAGCATTAGAAGTTGGGGAGGTTCCTCCTGCTGGCCTGTGCTGCTGAGGGATAGGGACTGCAGTTACAGGCCTGTCCTGATGATGCTCCTTTGCCCACCACCAGCCCTTGAAAGCCTGGGAGGAAGAGGTCCTTCTGGAATGCTCAAAGCCCTCCACTCATAGCAAGTGCTCCTCTCCCAGAATAAAGCCACATAATGCCCAGCTTGTAGTGAAAAAGCTGTGTTTGAATTCTTCCATGCCATGGGTAGGCTGGGAAGATGCTGGGCTGACCAAAGCTCCTTCAGCTAGCTCTTGCCTACCTGCCCTTCCTGCCAGGACTTGGTGGTCACCTCCCTGCTGGGCACAGAAAGTGCTCCGTGAGCCACCAGCTTGCCTCTGAAGATGTCCAAGTGGTGGCAAAGGACGTGTCCCAAATCCTGAGCAGGGCAGGCTGCAGTGTGGGGATGCACCCAGACCTCTGGGATGTTTTTCTTTGGTGTTCTTTTGGGGGAGCTTGCTTACTGTTGTAGGGGACTGTCACTGAGGAAATGCCTCATCTGTTCATAGCCGGCCTTGATGAGGTTTTGCAGGCTTGATGCTGGCTGGTTTGGGGTATTGCTGGCACCAGGCAATGACAGGACATCCCCATGTCCCAGAGGTCATGGCTAGGAGCTCGTCTCCTTCCATGGGGATGTGGTGTGGTGTGGATCCACATGGGAGCAGCTTTATGAGCCTTTCTCAGAGGACAGGGACAGCTCCACCAACATGTCCAGCAAAACCTGGAATTCAAACAGTACTTATCAATAGCACTTCAATTCTAGATCCAAACTTCATGGCCATTCTCTTCCTAATAAGTTGAATCTTTTCCCAAGCCAAATCCATCCAAGCTTTGAGCAAGCTCAGCTTCTGCTCTGGCTCGAGCCAAATATTGCAGATTCAGTGTCTCCTTCCTTCTCCTGCTTTGCTCTGGACTCATTTCAACAGTCAGTAGGACCTTCCCAATAGCCATGCTCTCCTCATCCTCCAAGAAGTTTTCCTGGGAGGCACAGAGCAACGAGTGTCCATCTGTCTGTGCACCTCACTGCTGCAGTTAGCGGGACTTGCTGTGAAACTAGTTGGTGCCATCTACAAAGTGCAGGCTGTGACCGTGCACTCAAGCATTGGAACCTGCATGTTCCTCTGCTGAGAGCTGGCAATGGGGAAATCCTGCTGGGAAAAGACACCCCTGAGCACAGTCTGCCTCTGTGCCCTGGTGTAGAGGGCATCAGTGTGTGGGTCCGTGTTTGTGGCTTTCTGGTGGTACCTGGGGCTTATTGTACCACAAACTGAAGACCTTTGTGCTAAAACAGGTGCTGGGTAAGAGGCTTCACCAGCACGGTGCAGTGGCTACGATGGGAAAAAATCTCAGGATCTTGAGTGTCTTAGGGCAGGATTTTGTTCATTGCACTTTGGAGCAGGGGTAGGGAAGGACTTGTGCTACCTGGCTGCATGAAGAAGGACCCAGAAGTGCTTTCTGGATGGCTGGGTGTGCTTTGGAAGGAGGGCAGGTAGCCAAGACCTCAAGACCGTGACCAATGGGGAAAAGGCTGGTGGGGCCACACAGCAGAGCTCTGCCACGCTTGGGCACACTGCAGTGACACACTGCCATGGCAGCGGGGACACAAAAGGACCCCCGGGAGCAGAACCCCACCCCTCTGGGGGGCACCCCAGCCACCACCCAGCCCTATTTGGGCACAGCCAGGGACAGCGTCCCGGCTGCCATGGGCACTGAGCACTGAGCAAGAGGCTGTTGGGGTGAGCACGGTGTGACGCAGGCGGACGAGGAGCTCCCGCTCTGGGCTGCAGCCCCAGCTGTCCTCTGGAAACCTGCTGTACAGCCAAGTGTTGTCTCCGAACAGCCGTGATACGTTGGGAAGATTGGGAGCACCCTCCGGCTGCCCCTCCTCCTCCTCGTTTTCCTTCATCTTTTGTTTTTCCTTCCTCCCCTCCCCACCACTATCACTGGAGTTACCTTCAGCAAACACGGCTGCGTCCCGCCCCAGCCAGGCAGCCCCGCTGCCAAATGTAGGCTTAGAGGCACAGCACAGACACAACTCCATTAAGCCAGGCTGAGCCTTACGGGAATCGTTCCTGGCCCGGGCTTGGAAAACAAATATAGCACGTTGGTTTGCTTTGGCTGCACCAGGGGGGTCACGCAGGGACACAGGTTTGCTGTTCGGATTGGAGGCAAGGTCCAAAGAGCAGTGTAATAGGCTGGAAAGCCGTGGAAATGGTCTGTCATTATTTACATGTCCGGGCTGGAGCCAGCGAGCGTAGAGCACAGGCAGGCTGTGGGACAGTGCAGGGCTGTGCACAGCACGTGCGGGAGGGACGCAGGGCAGCTCAGTGCCAGCAGGTCCTGCAGGGCAGACAGGAGATTTCAAACTTTCTGACAGCATGCAGAATGTAGAAAACATTGCATATAGGATCTCTGCAGAAGCAGCATCACCCTATGCTGGGTGCGTAGCCATGTGTTGCACTCACCCAGTGTCCCAAAGGTGGGGAAGCATCCAAGGTTTGAGCAGAGGTTGTGCCTCCGTGCACCCATCCTTCTCCATGCCACGAGGCCATTCATGCTGCAGACATGCTGTGCTGCCTTGTGCAAGCTGTTCATTCTGCACTACCCGAGCAAGGACGCTTTTCTCCCACTTTTTCTGCATCTAAGAGCTCTGAATTGCTCGTTCTTTGGGATTGGAATTATTCATCCATAAAGCATCCAGCATGTGTTGGCTATTATTTGGATATGTTATTATGAGTCAAATAGGCAGCAGTAATTTATGTTGGAGCTGGAGCTGACCTTTGTACACCAGGGAAACCAACCTGCAAAGAGAAAACAGTGACGGCATCCACCGTGTTTACTGACATTTTGGCTTTTTACTGGCGGGTTGTCAAACCAAATAGAGCCAGTAAGTGGATTCTCTCTTAGTATGCATAGATATATTGTAGAAATGTGATGTACAAAGCATGGAGTTTGTTTCTCTGTCTTTGGGTGGAGGCGCATGTGTATATATATACAGAAATGCATGGATCAAATTTGCAGAACTAATATCTAAATGATTTTCTATTTGCATGTTTTCTATTTATGACCAAAACACAACTTCCTTTTCTTTCATAACCCAACATTTCAGCTGCAAAACAAAAAAGCCATAAATCTAGATTATATATAAAAGCCTCTCATATCATCTGAAGCTTATACTAGACTAAGAGGAAAAAAATATCTCAAAGTTCATTTACTATTTTTATTGCTGTGTGTGGGGCAGGGAGAGGAAACACAGGCTGGTAACGAGGTTCAGTCTTTGTTTTCCTTTGTTTTTCTTTTTTTTTCCCATTACATTTCTGGGTAGTTTCATTAATGGTTGCTCACCCCACCCGGGAGGAGGGTATGGGTGTGTGTATGTGCACACACACATGCAGGCTCTCTCATCTCTCTGGTTCTCACATCCAGCCCAGCCCAGTGTAGATGGCTCTTTGTTCACTCATCACCTTATAAATGCCTTTTCCTTCCCGTATTTGGTGTGATGCATAGAGCTAATCCTGATTGCTCACTCTCTGTGGGACTTGAAGTGAGGTGCTTTGTCCTTAGATCCTCCTTTGCCCTTTGGTTTACACAGGGGCTGTTGCTGTCCACGTGCCCAGCACAATTAGTGAACCGTGGGGGCAGCTGGGTATTTGAACTGAGGGAAAGAGGGGTGCATAGAATCATAGAATCATTAAAGCTGGAAAGACCACTATGAACACCAAATCCAGCCATCAACCCATCCCCTCCATACCACCTCACTCAGTGCCACGTCCTTGATAAAACCTCCAGGGATGGGATGGTGTCTGTGTGAACTGATCTATATGCACAAAGTGTATTTAACTACACCAAAAAGAAACAGTTCCCCTTCTTTCCTTACTGTAGTCACTTGAAATATTCCTTAAATTAATTCTCCCCCTCTTGCCTCTTGCCTCCTCTCCCTGCACCCCAGTAAAACCCGCTTAGGGTTAATTTAGTTGAGTGAAAGTGAGAAGCGTTTCTCTTCCTGACCTTTTAAAAACCTAGTATTGTTAATGGCTGGTGATTTTTGTTTAAAAGAACTCACTTTGAAGGCTAAAATTGCATTGTTCCATTCCAAAGATGTTGTAATGGGGCAGTTTCAACACTATCAAAGACATTGCCTTGCTTTGTTTCCCTCGAACCAAAATTTCACTGAACTCTACACTACTTCTAAACCTGTTATTTTTAACCAGAAAGGGATTTGTTTTGCTGGAGAACTGGTTTTGACCTAATATTCCCAACCAGTCCTGCTCATAATTGCAGCCTGGTCTATCGGGAACTGCTGAAGCTCAATGAGGGTGGCCCAAAGCCTTTCATTGGTGGAGGGCCACCAGTTTGGGGAGCCTTTGGTTTCCCACCAAAGCAGCGGAGGGGAGCAGTGGGGTGCCTGGGGCACGTCCCTGCGCCACTTCCCACCACTGCTGCTCAATGCCAGCCAAGCTTTGTGCACTCTGCTCTGCTGCCTCGAGTCCAAAGCTGCTCCAGCACCACTGAGGACAGAGGGAACCGAGGTCTTGTGCCCAGCACGTGCACAGGTGCACGTGTGCGCCTACGTGCACGAGTACCCTTGATTTATTATTATATGGTTATGAAAGACCTTCGCTTCCCCGGTCAGCCAAGAACGTGTCCTGCTCCTGCTGTACCACAGCTCCCCATTGGCTTGGCTCACCGGAGGGTTTTCATGTTTGCTCCTGTGGTCTCTCAAGACAAAAGCGCTGGGATTTCTCCAAGCCTGGGATGTTTCTGTTTTGTTTTGCTGTGATTTCGTGCATCGTCCTTGCAAGGTGAGCCGCTCCAGCTGACATGACATGCCTGCATCCCTCCCCTCCTGCCCCCACCCACTCTGAGTGCAAAAACCCCACAGTCCCTCATGGGCCCTGGGTGTCTGCAAGCGCAGGAGCCCCTTTGGCTGCCCCAGGCCCTCGATCATGAACGTGCTCGGAAATAGCTCCAGCAGCACCTTTCTTAAATCATGTATATTACATGCAGCCTCGATGTTCGCTGGGAGGCCACTGGAATGGCTGGGAGGGATTTACCAGGTCCAAATTCACTTGACAGAAAAACAAAATTCCAGCGTAATTTTAACCAGCTGTGGTAGGAGAGTGAAAGAGAGAGAGAGGCAACAGAGAGGAAAACTCAGTGTGCGGGGGAGCACAGGGGAGGGAAGTGGGGGACATTTGGGGCTGGGGACAGGCTGTGTCCCAGTGGCATTTGCATGGGGCGAAGTGTGGCCTCGTGTCCGGGTGCCGATGGGGTCCTGGCACCTGCCCTTCCCACATTGCCTCGTTGGTGTCATAGGAGAAGACCCACGTGCAAAACACTGAGGTTGCAGCGTGGAGCATCCAAGCAGCCCTGGAGCTGCCTTTGTGCATCCTGGTGCCTTTGGACCTCTGTGGTTCGTGCCGCGTGGACAGAGCGACGTGCTGTCCCCATGGGGCTGTCCTCTGCTTTCATAACATCTTTGGTTCCGCCGTAGGGAATATGTGCATAGCATTAAAAAGGTTGCCTAAGAACTTCAAAAGGGAAAAAAAAAAAGTTTGAAAAGAGCTGCAAAAGTTCAATACTTATTCTTCATTTGTGTGTTCTTTGGTCTTAAGGAATGAGCGTGGCGCGTCCTACCAAGACATATGGCAAACAAGTGCATTTAGTCTTAGTATGACTTCAATTTTAAATTTAATTTAAATAATGTAAATATACATTTTACAACGTAATAATAGCTTTTGTACATGTGTATGTTGTGTGTATTTTGTAGATATAATTGGAACAATGCAATTTTAAATTAAATATGAGCTACTTTTAAGTCTAACTTCATAAGGGTACATGGTCATGATTTTAAAAGTTTCAGAGCTTACAAAGGGAGATTTTTTAATAACCTGAAATGTTTGAGGACATTTTTTTATTGTGTCTTATTATATTTCCCATCCCCTATTTCCATTTTAGGCTGTGATCAGACGTCAGATGAATCTGGGGGCTCTTGTTTGAACCCTATTGCTATGTAATAATTTTTCCACATACATAAAACATAAGTACAACTTCAGCCTCTTCAGTGAGCTGCAGATGAATAGCTCACTGAAGCCAGGGAGATCTCAGGCATACACAAAGCTGTGCCCGTGTAGGGATTTTGCAGGATCAGAGCAATGTGTTATGATGCATAAATGTTGGTAAAAATGAGTTCTTGTAGGACATAAATAGAGGAGAACATTACACCATTTACAAGAAAAAGCTGCAGTCTTCATACTTGTAAAAGTGCCCAGCTGAACGCTGTCCTGCGGGGAGGGACACCCAGCTCAATTAAGAGGAAATTTCTTAGAGATAGATGAGCTGAGCATGCTGATCTTCCCAGTGTTCGTCTTCCATGGAAGTACAACCAGCATTTCTATGTATTTATTTATTAAAAAGAGCAGCTCAGCATCATGGCACTGATTTCTGGGAGGGTTTCTCTTTGCGCCAAACTTTATGCAGACAAGTAATGGTGTGTTGGGTTGGGCTGAAACTGTGGGTTGGAGAAAGGAATCTGTTTAATCCCTCCTGCAAAGGAGGCTCTGGGGAGGCAGTTGTCCTCAGATGGTGGAAGGCAATCGGTTATGGTATCGAGGGACAGCTTTCAGAGCTGGGATTGGTCCTTGCTTGTGTATTTGGATGTTGAATGGTGTTGGAGAGCCTGACTCAAGAAAGGCAAGCACTTAAAGAAGTTGTATGAGTGCCCCAAGTGTCGTCCAGGTTAAAGTGGCACCTTCCTTTCCTGGCAGCCTGAATGCTGGTTGTTCAACGTGGTTTGATATCCTTGGGACAAACACTCCTGGCCCCCAGCTCTCAGTCCCCTTTGCAGTGCATGATGTGGTTTCTGTCAGGCCAGATGGCCAACCTAGGCTTAAAGAGATTATTATTATGGCTGACTTTATCTGCTTCTCCATGGCTGGGAAAGCTGTGAGTGAAATGTGGGAGGCCTGGAGAGGCAGCTTTGTCCCGTGGCGGGCTGTGTTTTGCCTAGATGTTGATTTCCCATGATTTCCAAGGTACCCCTTTCCTCCGAGCGTGGTGCTGGCTGTCCAGAGAGCGTTACATCACCACTTCTGGAGATGCTGCTGACTTTAAGTATGATTTAGTGTGAAACGACCGAGCTTAGATGTAACATGTGTCTAAGAGGATCTGCTTCCCGCGGGAGCACGGAGGTGTCAGCTCCCTCTGATCACTCAGTCCTGGGCTTTCACCCACGGATAATTACGTTCTTTCACGGGCGGTCTCGAAGGCCAAGTTCTGCTGGAGCGGGAGGACGTGCAGGTGGGCAGCGGTCCGCTCCTCACCTCCTGCTTCGGACATCTGTTGCCGCAGCCACTCTTCGCTGTTGTCTGGGGAGGGTTGGAGGCAGGGAAGAGAGAACCTTGACGTAACTGTCCCTCCCTTCCCCGTTCGGTAGCAGCAGTGAAATTCTGTTCCTGTTGGCGAGGAGCTGCCCTTGATAGCTTCTCGTAGGAGTGCTTTGGCTTGGCCCAAGGGGTGACATGGAGCAAAACACTTCGTACCTCAGCCCGCAGCAATCTGTGGACTGAGAGCCAGGCTGCTATGGTGACAGTCTCCCTCGAGATGCCTAAATCAAGCAGACAGGGACAACATCTCTGGTCTCTCCACTTTTCCCCATTGCCCTCCCCCATCCCATCTCGCTGCATGTTCTGTGCAAGATACCTACCACTCCCAGCCGGTAATGACTTCCACATGGGGCTGGACCTTGTGGACAAATCCCCTGTAACAATAGGAAATGTTCCTTGGTCTCTCATTGTGTCTGTCTTTGGGAAGGAGGAGAAGGCGTTGACGACAAGCCGAAGAGCTCTAATATTCCTCCCGGACAGCTGATTAATTCCATCCTCTGCATCCGCTCTGGACCATCGCGCCCCGCCCCGCGCCTTCTGCTTTTTATTGTTCTCTCCACCTGGCTCCCTCTGGCAGGGAAACCGATGGGATTTTGTGCCACGTGGAGCTCCGAATGGAAAACCCGGACAGCGGGAGCCTCCGCTCCCCCCACGGCCCAGGCCCAGTGGCTCCTGCTGGAGGAGGAGAGGCTGCGCCTTCCTCGCAGCCAAGCTGAGCACTGGAACGGGGACGCTGCATTCCTCCCCGGCACGTCCGCTCCCACCTGGGAGAGATGAGACCTTGCCTCTTCCCATTCCTTCCCCCGCCGTCGGCATAGCTCCCTGCTTTGGGGATGGTTGCAGGCTTGCTCTCACGCTCAGACCTTCTTCCTACACGTTTGTGTGTTCCTGCTTAGAAGTGGTCCCGGGACTGCAGGGATGTGCCCACCCTTGCCCTGAAAATGATTCACCCATTGCTTCATGACCCCTTGTGCTCCTTCCTCCCTGTGCATTGCCTTTTGCTTGCTTTCCTGCTGACATCGTGAGGTGCTTGGGACGGGCCCTGTGCGTATACATTTGTACACACGTTTGCATGCATGTTTGCACACCTACTTGCACACCGCTCCTTGCCGTTTCCCCAGAGCCAGCTTTTGTCCCGAGCGTTCACCATTCCCTCTGCAGATGCACGCTCCAGCCTCGTTGCTCAGCTGTGATACACGGAAGAGGGGGAAGGAGACAAGGGCATTTTGATTATGATTATGGAGTTGATTTATTAGAATAATTTTAAAACACAAAGCCATCTGTGTGCCTCTTCCCCATCCAAGATTTATAAAAGACCAAACCATTCATCTGACCCCCAGCTCTCCCTCCCCTCCTCTTCCCCCGCCTCATCCTCGCCTTCCATTCTCCTCTGTGGCTCTCTTGCCAAAACACTTGCCCATACTTAATTCTCCTCCCAGAGAGACAATGCTTTGCATTCTTGTATTGGAAGCCAAAGAAAAGACAATTCTATTCTGTCTCTGCTTTGCAGCTTGGTCTGTTAAGTTGCTTTCCCGAGAGTCTGCATTTAAAACAAAAAGAGATAAAGGAAAAGGCAAGTTGGTGCTGAAAGGTGCTGGAACATCATCATGTGGGGGTAACGTTTTCATTCACTCCACATATCAAACAGCCCCTGGAAGGCCATCCCCCAGCAGAGCCAACGCGACTCCAGCTTGTTCCAGAGGGCTCACCTTTAGAGCGGAAAGACACTTTTGGACTAAGTCTCCCATGCTTCCTTTGCTCCCTTTTGAGGGCCTTGGCTCGAGCCCCAGTTTTCTAGGGTTGAGGTGTGCTGACAGATTCTCCACGCAGGATGAACTGGTGGCTGAAGTCCAGAGCAGGAGGAGAGCCGGGGTGCAGGTTTCCTGGATTCACACTGGGACAAGCAGGAAGAGGCTCAGCCCTCCTCTTCCTTGCTGCTCTGCTTGGTGCTGGTCCAGCCTCCCATCCAGAGAGCTGCAGTGATTTACGCCTCTGGAGGATTTGCTTCTCCCTCCTGTGGTCAAGTCTTGTTACCATTCCTTCACTTTTCCAGATCTGAAATGCTTTAGGCTTTTCTATAGAAAAACAAACAAAAAACAACAAAACAATAAACCCAGCACTAACTGACAGCTGACATTATGACATTGGCATTATGACACTGTCGTCTTTCTCACGCGGTTGGAAGGTGAGCAGGTTTAAAACTTTGGAGCTCTTGTCTTTGTTGAAAGGAGAGCTAGAGGGAGTATTAGCATAGAGTTTGAACCAAAAGTGATCGGTTGAAGTCTGGGATTAGCTAATGCTGTTGAGCCTTTTCTTATTTACACATCAGGGAAGCATTTTCCTCTATTTCAGTGAATTAATTTTAGCTGATGTCTAGCGCTTCAAATTGCAGTGATGGTGGGAGAAGGTCGTGAGCAATGGTGAGCCCAGTCCTGACCAGGGGTGTTTTGAACTTTATTTTATTTGTTTGTCATTGAGTACAAACAAAGGCTTTCTGTGTTTTGTAACTGTTCTTTTGAACTTCATCTTTCCATATAAATCTTATTTTTATGTTGTTAGTGGTTCCCATATGAGATCTGACATTTGTTATTTGATACTGGCAGAGAAGAATGAAACCTATTAGTGAAAGCTCATGGGTTCAACAGGATCCTAGGGAATAAGAGCTGGGGTTGTGAAAAGACCTGAGGATTTAGTGTCACTGTCATCCACTCGAGCTCTTGAATCTCTCTACTAACCCATTTCTATCCAAAGAATTGTCTATCTTCGGTTTCTCTGGTTCCAGGTGTACACTCACTGAAGCTGATGACTTATCCACTTTGTTGTACACTAAATCACCTAAGTGCTGAGCGTCCTGCTGGACTTCTTTGCAATTCCCTTATGACTGCTTAGAGGAGATAGGCATAACCTCATGCATCTCTTCTGGAAAGAAAGAAAAAAGGAGTTTTGTTCAAAGAGCAAAACTGCAATGGCTTTGCATGGCACCTCTTTGCCCTGAGGTCTTCTTGTGTCTGGGAGGCCCCTCCTGTTTGTGCATGCCCAAGTGA
>JAOWBP010004368.1:3061772-3106012 GCA_028571105.1 Tragopan temminckii | reverse complement strand
GGCTTTGCATGGCACCTCTTTGCCCTGAGGTCTTCTTGTGTCTGGGAGGCCCCTCCTGTTTGTGCATGCCCAAGTGAAAGTGCAGGCAGCAAGCAGCTGCATCTCCCAGGCTCTTCTGCATTGCTGCATCTTCTGCATTGCTGGATTGCTGTGCAAAGATCCCTGGTTGCTCTACGAATGTTGAAAGTGGATTTCCAGCCCACATTCCCATCATGGGTGCAGAGATGACTTTTCTCCTCTTTTTTTTTTTCCCCTTCTCTTTCTTTCCCCCTCTTTTTTTTTTTCTTTCCATTGGTTGTTTGGATTAAGGGGCCTTAAAGGGGCCAGACATTTTTTGTGTTCTCTCATACCCTATAAATAACCGGCACCTCTCCAGCGCTTGCGCTCCACCCTTCAGTTACAGATTCCGCTGTCTAGCTGCCACCACTCTGCATGGCCTTTCACACTCTTCCTTTCTATTTAATATGGAACCGTTATTAAAACAACAACAACAACAACAAAAATTTGCTGTCACCAATTCCCCAAGAGGAAGAGCGGGGGAAAGGAGAGAGGTGGGAGGCGGGGAGGAGAGGACACGACCAGCCAAGAAAAGTATCCGAAGGAATGTTCTTCTCCCTCCCAGGTTTACAGCAGTGCCTTTCCATCCAGAGTCATCTGTTTTGTTTTCCTTCTCCCTCAGCCTGAAAGTGCTGCAGCATTATCATGTAATGTTGCTTAATGTGACCAAAGGCTTCAGCGAGTCGCCTCGCGGACCGCAAGCATAGCCCAAATTCCAAGGCAGCAGCCTGCGGCGTCTCGTTAAAGCTCAGGACTTGAAGCCCTCTATGTGTCCCACGAACAGTTGTTTGGGGTTTTGTTTTTCCCTTTCTTCTTTCTTCCCCCACCACCCCGGGTGCCAGGCAGGGATTTTGTAACCACACCGGCGTATCTAGGAGGTATGCATGGAATCCTTCAAGGCAGTCCTCTGTGGTTTCCTTTGAGCAGCTGCCCACCCTGCCAGCTCCCACTGCCCCTTCCCAAACCCCTGACATGCAACCAGTTGCGCCATCCTCGGGAGGTTCACATGATTGTTGTCTCCTTGGGAATGTTGGTCACAGCAAAATTCCAGGGTTTCTCTCTGTTCTTCCTCCCAGCACGTTTCCTGCTGTTGGCAAAGCATCACATGGTAGCCCTGAAGACTGGGGTCATCTATCTAACCACAGAGCAGGTAGAAATACAAGGCAATCTCTGTCTACTGAGGGTCCCAACCCAACACAGGGAGTGAGATATAAGCTTCTCTCAGTGCTAGAAGGTATTAAGATTATGGTGAAGGAAAGTGGAGATCATCAGCTAGCAGATGAACATGTAACTTTTTGCTCTACCTGATATTTTGGTACCCATAGCTGAGCCATGGGCTGTTACCCATAGTACCACATACTGGTAGCTCCATGGCTCTGAGGAAGATGTGCTGATGGTTTGCAGTTTTGTCCTGTTCAGTTAAAACTGCTTGAATGGAAATGTGGGCTTGGGATGGACCTCATGCTCCTCCCTGTAGCTCAGTCCTGTCTACATTTCAGTTGTAACTCCTTGGCCATGAATACAGTAGAAAAGCCTTAATATATGCTGGTTGTTTCTGTGACAGTTTAGCTGTAGCAGTCGGCCTGGACACACTAACACATTATCTTCATCTGAATAGAATCATGGAGGTTGGAAAAGACCTTCAAGATCATCATGTCCAACCATCAGCATGTCCTACTAAGCCCCATCGCTAAACCTTGTCCCTTGCACGTCCAAATCACCTCATCAAGAAACAGACCCTGATGTGTTTTGGTTCCTGAGCAGGGAGTGATGGAGCTGTGTGGCTGCTTTTGGCTGGTACACACCATGGGGTAAATGTGTCTGTGGCACGGGCCAATGCTGGAGCTGCTGGGGTTGTGAGGGGCTGGGGCATCTCTGGGAAACCAAGAAAAGCCAAGGTACCTCTAATGAGTGCCTGCAGTGTTGTGGCCTTGTAACACTGCCCATTCTAATAAAACTTCTGCAGGTGACGAAGCCATATCTTCAACACAGCGAGCACTCAGCCAAATGCTGAGTCTCTGCTCTGAACAACAGAGGCACTGAGGCTTCGCAACCAAAGTTGTAAGTTGGTTTAGTTTCCTTATATATTTTTTTACAGAAGGAAAACTGTATTTTTCCCAAGCTGCTTTCTTGGAATGGCCTGGACTTGTTTGATCTGAAACTTTCCAAAAAAAATTCAGCCTGAGGCAGATACCCAGTGTGGAAAATTTCAGCCCAAATGGTTCAGGTTTGGCAGCACTGTCGGAGCAGAACATTTGGGCCTTTCAGTGCAGTGCATGGGGCCGTCTGCCGACGCCGTGCTACCTGCAGGGCTGCTTCCATGGATGTCCCTTTGCTCCACTGTTATTGGTGGGAGGAGGCTGTGAGCCCAGGGCTGTCTCTCTGCGGATGCATAGTGTCCTTTGTCACCTCCCTGGTGGCCATGAGATGTTCCTCTCCTGTTTGTGCCACCCGCATGGGGACAGCCACACATGATGTGGGATAGTGTGCTACCACCAAGCAGCCCAAGTGCTGACTTCTCCTAATTCGCCTGGTAGTCCCTGCCCCCTCATTGGCTCAATTGGGTCCTGAGCTGCTCAGTTTTACAAATTATGACTTCTTCTTTTAAAGAATATATGTAGAGGGAAACCCAGTTTAATGAGAAAGGTTGGATCAGGCAGCATGCCAGTCCCAACTGAGTGTCACTGCCATCTTCATCGTCATGGTTCAGCCATGTCCCCCTCCTTACATGCTAATTAAGTCGATGTGTCACTAAGTGTTATAAGTGCAAACTTGGGCAGCATTTGTTTATTTGCTGTAGCAGTGTTGCTTTTCCAGCATTTGTTTAGTTTTCACTCAATACATAAAATATGAAGGGAACAAAAATCGCATGCACATTGTATCATGTAATTAGACAAGCAGATGTTAATTAATATATGAATATCATTTTTATTTTCCAATCGTCTGGCTGTGGTTTGAGCAAACCTACATCCCCCAGCTGTTGCTACACAAGAGACAGTTAGAGCAAAAACAGAGCTCGAGTTCATCTGCTCTATTCCCAGAGCACAGACCATTCCCTGGGCTGAAAGAAGAGGCGTTTCTAGGATGCGATGTCCCCAGACGTGACACAGCAGCATGGCATTCTCTCTCTATCCAGTGGAGGGCAACAGGGGATGTGCTTACAGCCACAGCCCTCCAGTCTGAGAGCCAGGAGAGCTGGGCCGATGTGGAGTTGCACCCAAGGCTTTCATCTTGATCACTGCAGTCAGATGGGGTTTCTATTACCAGGCAGTGGTTATTTGTACACCAGCTCTTAGCATCCTTGGAAGAAACCATGGAGATTCTCAGCTGCTTTGAGCAACCTGCTTTGGAGGGGGTGGGCCCAGGGACTTTGTGATCATCTGACTGCAGTGCACAAATTAGGCCACCACATTTAGCCTTTTGCTACCGAACGATTTGATTCTTTATTTCAGCTGGAAGGTCCTTGCTGGATAGATCCAAGACTTTCCTTTCCTCCAGCTCTTGGCCAGCAACTCCTGCTTGTATTGCAATGAACACCGCGGTTCATCCAGGTGTTTCTCCTCTTCCTCTCTGCAGAGCTTCTTAGTACAAAAGAACTATGCTAATGTCCACCTTAAAGCTAATTTGCATTTGTCAATATTAAAATTCATTCGACATTTATTACTGTAGTCCTCAAGATCTTTTACTTTCTCTTGGCTGACACTGATCTGTCGTGCACCGATAACGCATTCCACTTCATTGGTGCTGAAATCTTTGTTGTATTTCCAGTGAGAAATAAGATTGATTACAAAGCTGATCATTGAGGAACTCCACTCTTTATAACTCAGTTCCCATCGCTCTCTTTTCAGCAGAACTTGTTTCTGTCTGTCCATTACTCAGTTCCTTACCCAATGCATAATTCTTCTGTTAATTCCCATCTTTTCAAGCTTAGCTAATAACTACCCATGTTGTGTCGTGGCTGGTGCCTCTTGATACCCAGATAAATTAAATGGTACCATGCTCCTCATGTCTGGGGAATGAACTGTCTCATTGAAGAAATACATCAGGTTCGTCGCACACAATTTGCTCAACCTGGGGTTGCAGTTTATTCTGCTTGTCTCCATGTCATTAGTGATTCCTTACTGCAAAAGAAAAACGATCTATAATGAGATCATTTCTCTCCCAAAGCTACACCTGTGCCTTGAATATCAGCACAGAGAGCCATGCTATTCAACCTCTTTGCCCCATCACGTGGTCTGGAGGTGCATTGACTTTCTTGGGGCATCTGATCTTCTGCTAAGTCAACACAAAAGCCCGTGGCTTTCTCTGAATTGCACGAGCCCCCTGGCACTCTCCTTTTTTCTCCATTTTTCCTTCTCTCCCCCTCCCCGCCAGAAGCTGGCATGAGGAGAATAGCACTAGAATCTTCCACATTGCTGTGGTCTGAGCAGGTTTCCCCTCACATTATGTCTAAATAAATATTAATAAGAAAAATGGAATAAGAGCTCATTGACAAATTCAGCAAATATTTGCCTCTGCCATCCCTTTCCAGCGACTTGGCTCCCGGAGGAGAGTTTTGCCCTTTCTCCGAGCAGAACTTTCAGGAAATAAACATTCGTTTTATTTTCTCAGAGGAGGAGGAAAATGAGAATAGCATGATGGGGCCCGGAGCCCACATCTCACATTTGGTGTGCCTGGAAGCAGCTTCCAACCACTCACATGAACAATGGCTTTTGTCTTTGCCTTCGTGTGACGCAAGCTATCAGTGAACTGACTGAGGTGGGTCTGAATTATGCTGATGATTTCATTGAGGTCCTCACCTTGAGGACCCACAGTGTTTTTCCACACCTTCAGAAGGACTGCATAGCTGAAAAGCTCCCAGAATAATCTGAGTCTTGAAGCCAAAGTCTGCACTTGAAAAACTGAAGCCTTGGTTCTGACAGCAACAGCAGGCAGGGAGAATAAGGAGAAATAAAAATGGACACAGCATTATTCCCCTGGGTTCAGCCAACTGTGGCCATCATCACCAGCAAAGTGCTGTTGGAAGGTATTTGTGGTGCCATCTCGTCTTCATGCTCAGGGGTCTCAGGGATGACTTTGAGCCTCCCAGCTGCCACACATTGCTTTGTTTTGTGTTCATTAGGAGCACAAAAGCTCAAGAGAAGCCACCTTCTTCAGAGCGATGCTAGAGAGAACTCTTGAGCCAACAGTAGTAAAGATCTCCTGCCTTCAGGTGACAGCCAGGTGACAAAGCCATTGGGTCCACATCTTCTGTCCCTGGGATGCCACGTGGTGGTGTTCCTTAGCTCTCCAAGGACAGAGAGGTGAATCCCGTTGGTTCCTTAACGAGACGGAGTAATTATTTGTTACAAAGGACATTGTAGGAATCTGGAGTGCAAGGGGCTCCCCAGGCCAGCCTGCTCACACCTGAGCATGCCAGGCTGCTTTCAGAGCCCAGCACATGTCAGAGCCATCAGACCTGCTGCTGGGAGGCTCTCAGGAGTGGGACAGAGGCTGTTCTACACACGTGTGTGTGAGCGTGTATATATATATGTATAAAAAGTGTGTGTCTCTGTATATTTTACTATGTTGAGCTATAAACTGTATGGGCTAGGTATGAATTAGAACCTTATAAAATGTGTTTACTCATTCTGTGTAACTCAAAGCGGGGATTAAACAGTAGGAAAAACTGACCGGGAGAATTTTCCAAGCTGAAAAAGGTTTTACGGCTCTCATTGTGAGCTCGAGAGGGAGGTTTTTTGGTTCTTGGGTTGCCTTTTTTAAAATATTTATTTATATCTAGGTAGTGGGTTTTTTTTTAGAAGAAGATTTTTGCCATTGAATTTTAGATAAAAGGAGAGGGGACAGCTGAGGAGGAAGGATGGAGGGAGGATAGCAGGAGACCATTTTGGCAGGCAGAGTCTCCCCCCAGGCATCCTCCTCCCTGTCTTCTGCGACAGCATGCTTTCTGTGCCAGTGGCATCCAGGAGGGCCTCCCCACGGCATGCCGTGCTCCTCGGCAGGTCCTGCTTTTCTCATCTCCTTGAAAGCATCTTTTATGGGGAAAACAGAGGACTGCTGCCGTAGTTCCAGGGGTTGGGTGCGGGAATGGAGTGGTGGTTGCAGAGGCAGCAGGGAGGGGAGGCTGCACTGAGCATCAGCAGAGAGAGAAGGGCAGGGAACGGGGATGAGTTGAAGTTTTACATCTGTTCTGCCGTCCTCCTCTTAAAAAAAGGGCTGGATAGAGCACCAAGGGAACAATTCCGCCATTATCAAGTGAATCATCCTGAGTCAGTTCCAGCTGAGTGCTGTCTGATGAAGAGCAAGGTGCATGCCACCCGGAACTGTTTCATTTCTTATTTCCTCCCCTTTCTGGATGCAACTTGCTTTCCCCACCCTCTCTTTGGTCTCTTCTACCTTCTCGCTCTCATTGCTTTGGTGAATCATCTCTGCTTCAGGGCTGGTGGCACTGCTCAGTTAGCAGAGCCTGACTCACTGTTCTGCTCTGCATGTTGTTTCCACAGCCCAAGGAAGGTTGGGTTTTGGTTGTTGGGGTTTGGGTGTTGTTTTTTGTTTTGTTTTCTTTTCTTTTCCACTTCACTTTATGAATATTTTCCAGGGAATCAGGGAAAGGGAGGGAGGAAGAGAGACAGAGGTGGTTTGTTGTTTGGGTAATTTTCCCTACTGCTAAATGTCAGCGTGCTATGCCTGATGCTCAGGATGGGGAGCAATAGGGCTTCTATTTCAGGCTGTGCAAGGGATGGGAGAGGTTCACCTTATCTTCCTAACATGGCCCAAGCGATGTTTGGGTTCTATTTACAGTTTTGAAGAAAAGAGAGAAGAGATAACCTTTCCATACAAGCTCTGGGTTGGCTACCTGGCACTGGCTTTCCTCGTCAGCACAGATCCTGGAGTAGCCCTGGAATCCATTTACCACTTGGCTTAATCCTTCTCTGCTTATTCAGGGAATCTGTCTTTTGTCCTCTGAGTTGAAAGATGTTGCACAGTTGCTGGTGATGACGTGTCTCCCACGGACCCGGCACTTCTGGGGATGGGGAGCGTGCCCAATACCTGCCTTTGCCAAGGACATCTAGAAGGCAAAGCATTTTTCCCACCGGAGCAGGCCTATGGTGAGATGGGTTCCCGGAGACGTCATCCATCAGGGCTGTCCTGGCTACTAGCAGCTCCCCGCTCCTCTGGATGCCAGGGTTGATTTGTCTTGGTTTCTAGGAATTATGACTTAAAATTCAGAGCAGAAGTCCTTCCTTCTGTGCCAGTGCCCTGCTGCGTGCTTGTGGCAGGCATCCTCAGTGCCCGGATTCTCTTTAATCATAAAAAGGGTTTATTGGTCTTTCAGAGACGAAAGCCTGGACTGAATGTCTGAGTTCTAGCCCCAAACCTGCTGCCTTTAAAAAGTAACCCCTTTCTTTGCATCATCTTTGTGAATATACGTTAGTTACCCAGGTAATTCCTTGTTCATGAGCAGATGTCAACTCTTGGATACATTGGACCCAAAGGGGTGGGTGTTTTCTAGATTCAGAGTTTGGTCAGATAATCGCTTCTTCCTGAGTTTTATCATGTTTGGCTTCTCCTGTGATACTGCTTGGATAAATGGGAAGTTATGAAAAGAAGCGCGGTAAAATGACATGCCTTCCAGGCTGAATGTGAGGCAACCGAACAAATCTACAAAAATATTTAGAACTCACTTGTGTTTTCACAAGGTTTAACCTCAGTTCTGCAGACATGTACATTAGTTTATCTGGCGCATGGGTGTAATGGAACAACTCACATGAATAAAGCTAAACATGTGTAAATGTTTGCAAGATATGGGTCCATAATTCTTTGGAAATCATAGCAAACCAACCCTATTTTCCTGTGCAGTGGTGTTCTCCTATCCATCTCACACAAGTGATCTAAAATATCTGTAATAATCATTATGGTGTAGTTGTTCCAAATAGCTCACAGCCAGGATGCAGAAACTCAGCTAGTGTAAATTGTTATTGTTCCATTGACTTCAAGGGAGCTACAGGAGATTTTATGAACTGAGTATCTGCCCCCACATTCTCAAATGTTCAAAAGTGAACATTAGGGCCAAGTAAGAGGTCTGCTTCCATGCAGGTCTCTCCATCAGGACCAATTTCTGTAAGTGTTCGTTGGCTAACAAGCTGCAGATCTGGCTCTAGTTTTGTGTGCTGAGCCCTTCTAAATATACTGGTCCGAAGTCTTAGGACTAATTGTCTGTGAACATCTGCATCTGTGCATGTTGCCACTATTTAGAATAAATGGGACTAAATGAAGAATAGTTTCTTTAAATTGATTGCCACTTCAGGCAGTGAACTTTGGTGCATGGTTTGGTCCATTTCCCAGCACTGAAGTGTAAGAAGGGACCAGGTGGAAGGGTAGGAAACAGTGATGATATGGAAGGAATCTGCTGAACTCACAAGTCCAAAAAGTGCAAGATGAATTGAAGCACAGATCAGCTGATGGCTTTTCAGCGTAGGCTTACAATAATTTGATTTGACAAATCACCCAAAATAATCATATTTGTAGAGGTTAATTGTACCCTGAACTTTTTTCCAGGAAATGTTCTTACCCCTCCTGCTAGTCTGGTTTTTGAGGCTGGTGGAGTGTCAGTGTTCATGCACGTATGCATGTATGTCCTCTCTAAAGGCTTCATCTCCAGCAGACAAAGTCAGCCAGTGTGGTTATGTGTGAACTACTCTAGCATTTGGTCATAAAGAATTGAAAATAAAGACTAGGGACTGTTCAGCAGAGATGGAAATGAAGGAGCAGCCCTTGCTGTTTGGCAGATATCTCCTGATTTCTGCATAAACCATAATATACTAGGCGAGTTAGGACGATTGTGTAGTAGACAAGTTTGTATGTAGGACATAATGTCTGAATATCACTAGGGCCACTTAAACTAGGCAGTTTCATCTCGTCATCTCATCCCTTTCCCATTCCCCTCTTCGGGAGGTTGTAGAGAGCCATTTTGTTGCCACTTGGCCTCCTCTCCTCCAGAGTAAGTGTTAGACTGAGGACAACCTAAGTGTCCGCTTTCTCTCCTCATAGGACATGCCTGCCAGATTAATGCACCCCAAAATGTAGTTTGCCCTCTTGGCTGCCAGGGCACGCTGCTGACTCGTGTTGAGATGTTATGATACAAGGCTAGCTGCTGTCTGTGAAATATCTGAAAGACCAGTTTATGCAGTAGAGGAGTGACTGGGCTGTAGTGGGGGGGGTGGGCTTCCTGTTGGACATAAGGCTCCATGCAGTCCCTAGATGATCTGCAGACTGCTGACCGTGGGCCCTGGGGACTCCAGGACACTGCTCTGTTGTTGAGAAACCTCTAATTAAAAAGAAGCTAAAAATGAAAGGAAATCAAGAATGAGAATGGGAACTAGATCTGTGGTGGTGGATAAAATCTTCTCCCAGACAAGAAGTGTTTGAGGACAAAGCTCATCATGTCCTTTCTTTGTGTCTGCACAACTCCCAGCGCAAATGGGTTCCCACTTTGCCCTGAAATCACTTTTAACATGTTGCAGAGTCCAAAACTAACTCCGAGGGAATACGTACATTCGCTTGGACTCTCCACCATGCTAATGTGAATACGTGAATACGTGGCTTTGAGATTGGAACTGGCTTATGTCTGGATGGCTCCAAGCATAGCAGAGTCTGCTTGTGTCTGGCTGTGGTTGACCCTTAGCAACCCAGTGAACCCTGAAAAATACTGGAGGGCTCACAGTACAGAGTGAAATGCATTAATTCTCATTTTCCTCCAACAGCATACTGCCTTGGGGGAGATGGAGGAGGCAGTGCATTTTTATGTGAGTTGAAGGAGTTTTTCCAAGGTCTTAGAGACTGACTGTGAAAGAACTGTGATAAGCAGTGTCTGTGGAGAGCTCAGGTGAAAGAGCAGTCAGTCCTACTGATGACCCAAAAGGAAGAATACACTCATGATTAACCTTGTGCATCGTGTTTTCAGAACATTGCAGCTCATCCAAATTAAGACCATTTTCTTTCTGTGCAACTGGCTGCTCTTGATAAGAACGGTGCAAGACAGCCCATCCTTCAGTTCCACATGGTTGCTGCTCATGCAGTAAGTTGTGGCCTTAGAGAGACCAGCGAAGCCGTTCATGGGATTTCTGTGGCACTAGAATGCGATTTTCACTCTTAGCTCAGCTAAAATGTTGCTCCTTAAATTCAGCCATCTAAAATGCAGCATCAGCAGAAGAATTGGGAAGCCGAGAGGAGAGCCCTTCATCATTCTTGATGTATCTAGTAATGCACAGATGTGTGAAGGATCTTACCCAAATTCATAACTTAGGCAAAGTGAAGTCATTCAGAGAAGTGCTGTCATTTGTGCCATTGTACAAGTTAGCAAGTGAGGCACGAATTGTGCCTGAAATTGCACAAAATAATCACTGGCTTTTCCATTTCAGTACGGACAGCTTGTGTCGAGCCAGAGAAATTGGAGAAGTCACTACAAAGAGGGGACTTCTTGGATTTTTGATCATGGGGGTTTAGGCATGCTCCATGTAACGTAGGAGGACAGCGAGTGTGGGTGCTCTCAGAACGCGGGCAGAAGATTTTTCAGTAATAACTAAAATATAATCTGGCACACCTTGCAGGGAAGGAGGTTTTGACATCCTTCCACCAGCATCAGTGGGGACGTTTTGCTTTTAGTGTTCTCCAAGGCGGAAGACAGGCCATCTGCTGATGTAAATAAGAACAACTCTGATGCCTGAAGTTATGTTACGCTAATTTAAATCAGCCCTTTGCCTCCAAGACGAACCACTTCTCACTGATTTCCCCCACCAGGAGCCGGACCTGGAGCGCATTCATCCCAGGTATGGCCTGCTGGGAAGGAGCAACCCTGCTCTCCAGTCTCCCCTCCCCAATACTGCTCCAGGCCTTCTGCTCACAGACCTCCTGGGATCCTCCTCTCTTCAGGGGCAGAACCCTGGAGGAAGAAAAGAGTGTGACGAGCTGCCCCAAAACATGACAAATTTGGAGGGTTCGGCGTGCCATTTGTTTCCTCATTTCAGGAAACAAAACCTGGCAAGAGCAAAGTGGAGTAGGGCCTTTTTTTCCATCTGCTTTGCTGGCCTTACTCTGGAGGTCACAGCCAGGGACAGAAGTCCTCGCAGGGCCCCATCTGCCTTCCCTGGGCTTCCTCGTTCATGCCCACTTGGGCCTCTGACATTCTACTCTGTTTTTCTTTCCTTGAAAATGGATAGGGAATTGGGAGCCGCTGTGCAGGAACGCGCCTGTTCCCTATTACAGCTCCACCGGGGCTGTAACACGATCATGCCTGCTCCATACCCACACAGATATTTATTTATCCATACAGGCTTTCTCCTTGTTTTCATTAAGTTAGGCAGAAAAGGTTAATCTTTCTTCTGCTAAAGCTTCAAAACCAACCAAGCTAAATAAAATATGATTTCTTTCATTTCTTTTCTAAAGGACACTCTCTTTTTCTTTTTTTTTTTTTCCCTAAGTACCAGAATGAGGTCACAGTCAGAGATGCCACAAGAGTAAATTGAAAACAGGTTGAAAAAAAAACAAAAGGCAGAAAGACAGAGAGAGAAAACCACAATCAGAAGAAAGTGGCTGGTAACGTTGCAGGGTTGGTTCAATCCAGTCTAGTAAAGAAGCTGTCGAGACAGAGATGTTGGTGCCTTTCTGCTTTCCCCTTCATGATCTTTCTAGGAATCTCCAAGGTCAATCTCAGCACAGGTTTCCTCTCTTCTACTCTTCCATTTGGATTCACGGCACCTCCCTGGAGGTGTGGGAGCATCTCTGAAGGTCCCTTTTGCTCCTCCAGCCTCACCAAGACCCTTGGCCATGCTATCTTGTTCAGTCTGGTAGAACTCAGTGCCATCACCCCATTGCCTTCAACGGGATGGCTGGTGAGCAGTTCATCCCACGTGCTGCCCAAGGCTGCTGGCCCATTGGCACAGGTTGCAGTGGGTGGAAGCTGGATTACTGTCCACCAGAGCAGACTTCCCTTTGGGTTCCTTGTTGTCTCTCCCAGAGCCATCACTGTGGCTTGACCTACAGTATGCCTTGGTGTGAGCAGCTTTGGGCCATTAGACTGCAAAGCTTCACGCAGTAGAGCTAACTCCCAGCAGGTTCCAAGCATGCTGTTATTTCCTTCTGTTTTGGGAGAACACTGACTCACTGTGACACCACAGCTAGTATAAGATTCATGTTTACAAAACAGAAAAGAGGAAGTTTGCCAAACTCCACAGCCCCGTCTGTAGAAGAGGATGAGGCACAGTGAGTTGTACTGGAGAGAAGGAAAATGCCTGGAGAGAGCTGCATCTTTCTGAGGGCTATTAGCAGAGCAGAGATCGGTATTCTAAAGTTGCCTGGGGAACTGGGTGCTTTGGGGCTGACCGGGCTTGGGAAGGCAGTGGCATGGAAATGAGAAGGAACAGATTCTGGCATGAATTTGGTGTATGATTAGCCCAGCACTGAGCACTATTTCTCCATTGCCTGTAATCAGTGTGTGAAGTACCTTCTTTGGCTCTGTGAGCAGCACTTAATATAGTGGCACTGAGCTCTCGTTTGGTTTTCTTGCCATCAAAAAGTGAACACAGGTGAGGCATCCTCACACGACATGGTCATTTGTCCTTGATATCTGTAACAGCTCATTGCTTTATTTAGTGTGACATCAATTATTTATTACTATTAATGAAGGGCACAGATGTCTGTCTGGTCAATAAAATACCTCCTCCTCCACAGAGATGATCTACTTAGCTATCATTTACTCTGCAGAGAATCTTTCTGAATTCTTACTGAAATTTAATAATGCGAGCAAAGCTACTACAGCAGTCTAGAAGGACTGCGCTCCAGGGCTGCTCTGGGAGGCTGAAATCCTTCTTTATATTTGCTGGCGGGGTGTGTAAGAACACAGGTCCAGACGGGAAAGAGAAGCTCCATTGCTTTCCATCACAAGCTACTTATCCATATAATCCCTTTTATAAAATGATCAAACTCTATCCGAAGAGATAGTTAGGTTATTTGTCCTTCTCAGGAGTAGACCATCTATTCATATCCAATTTACTTTCTTGTGCCATTACTGCCCATTAGCCTAAATATTTAGTTTCCATCTGAGTGCCTGCCCTGGTGGTGCATTCACAGAGCCGTGTACCTCTTCTTGCTCTTTTTATGTCTCTGCATGTACGCTAAACTTGTGCTTTTTGTTATCTCCCTGTGAAGCCTCCTCTCTTGCTTTTTCCTGTGCCTTGTTTGTGAGCATGGCGGAGCAATGCAATGCGGTGCCCTCCTGCTGAGCCCTTGTCTGGGCTTTGTGCAGCCAGGTGGGTACTGCTCCATTGCTGCAGCACCCCAGGTCCACCTTCACTTGGTAGGGTTCGTGTGTGTCATCCTCTTGCAAGGCTGGCAAACGCACGTGCTGCCTTTGGTATATCCAGCTGACAAGCTCCTGGTCTACATCTAGGGGCTGACTTGGTTTTTGGTCCCAGAGTAGTGCAGTGACTGGGTCAGATAAATAGCCAGCTTGCAAAGAGCAGGGTCCAAGGGAAGCAGGAAAGGAAGTGAAGAAAGTGCTGTAATGAAAACTCAATAAAATGAAGCAAACACCGACATCTTTTGTAATGCAGTAGGAGCTGCCAGATGGGCTTGACCCAGGGGCTGGGTAGATGGCTCTGAGTGCTCCAGAGGAAGACGTGGGATGCCCACAGAGACACCCATGGGATTGTCTGCCCTCCATGAAGTTTCTTCCTCATCCAAAGAGCAGTTGTTTGAGGTCTGAAGAGGATCAAAGGGTCTTTCCGTAGTTCAGCAGCACACTCTGGTGCTGCTTTCCTCTACGTGTCAGTGATTCATCCATGGTGACAGTGTCCTCGGTGACTTCGGGTGACAGGGAGTTCCCAAGTCCAACCCGATGTCATATGGAAAGGGATGGAAATGAGAATTGGAGATGTGCAGTAGAGCGTTGTTTGTTTGTTTAAACCATCACCCCAGCGCTGAGGGACTTGCTGAAGGCCGTGCAACTTCCAGGCAGTGACTTTTGGGCTGCCAACCCAACCTGCCCGCTGAGTTGACCTGGGCTGTGGTACAGCCTCTGCTCTGGTAGCCAGGGTAAACTCTGGAACCTGGTGACAGCTGCCTGAAAAACGTTTGGAAAGAACAAGTCGTGCTGGGAGCATTAAAATGAATAATTAAGGCTTGGATTCCTTTAGGGAGGAAAAGTATTTATTGCTGCTCTTTTCTCTAGCCAAGGGGGACGTTTGTTACTGAATTGTGTATCTTGAGACGACTCAAACACAGCCTGGGGGGGCTGAGGAGGATGGGTTTTTTTCTTCTACCTGGGTAATCCGGCCACACAATGAGGCATTCTGGGCTGGGCATACCAGTGGGATATTTCTTACAGTCTATACCAAGAGACTAGACTTGTGCTTCACTTCAGTAGTCCTCACTTAATTTTGCTTACAGAAGAATAAAGGGAGAAATGTGCTGAGAAGGGAATTTTCCAATCTCTGCTGCGGTGCTTTGACATTTACATGTGCATGAGTACCCAGTGCTGCAACTTGGGCCCAGCTCTGCTGATCCCAGCACCGCTCGGCAGCTGCAGCCGCCCTCTCTCTGGTTCTCCAAGGGCACAACCAGGGCAGCTGCTCAGGATTTGTACTGCTGGGTACCTTGAGCTTTCGGTTACACGGATGCAAAATGGGAATGGAATGCTCAGCATCTTCAGTGCAAGGAGCCAGCTTGCACAGCAGTGAATAATCAGGTCCAAAGAGCTTAATAAATGGGACATTTTCAGTTTCAGCTGGGTCGTGATCTAAGCGTTTAATAAGCTTTATAAACCAGAAGACAAAAAAAAAAAAAATAAAAAAAGTCTTTCAGCAGTTTTTTAATTGTTATTGTTTTTCTTTGAATGCTTGTAATGGGGCGAATGTCCTTCAGTGTGGCTGAGCCGAGCGCTGCAGCAATCAGCTCCAGGAGCCGGCGGAGCGCACATGAAAGGGAGTGCAAAGCTACTGATTTCCACTGAATGAATAAAAAAATAAACAGCACATTGAAAGCAATTACATCCAAGCTCTATAAACGTCTCCTTGCTTGATAATCTCACATAGCTGAAACATATTTCACAGTGACAGGGAATTTTTGAAAAAGGCCATGTCCCTTTTTGAGAACTGGAAGTGCTCTCAGGGCAGGAGGGCTCTACTGAGTGTGGGTATCTGTGCTGTCCTAGGGACCTGGGGCCCTCCTTGGTGGTGGTCCCACATGTGTTGCCACTGTGCTCGTTAAACACTTTCCCAAGCTCTGACTTAGCACTGGGCACAGTTTCTGCTGTGCATCTCAGTTACAGCTCTCGGCCTGAATGTGTTTTCTACTTGCTTTGTCCCCAAGCAACATTCTCCACATAGACGTGGGGCCATTCCTTCCAGCTGGATGTTGTTGCTTCCCCTTAAGCTGTGCTCTGTAGAGATGTTCCTGCATTATTTTGTCGATGTCCAGTGATAATTTGCACCTATATTGATGTTTTGGTTTTTCTCGTCTCTTTGCTCTCCAGGAGAATCTTTAAGCTTTGCAGATGATTTGCTTTCTGGCCTTGCAACGTCCTGTGTGGCAGCGGGTCGGAGCCATGGAGATGTCCCTGAAACCAGTCTCTATTCAGTTATTTTCAAGTGCCTGGAACCAGATGGTCTCTACAAGTAAGGAGAGGCATGTGGGGAGGTCCTGTGGGCAAGGGGGAACTCCAGTGGGATTACGTGATGGTTATTATCCTTTTTGGTCAACACAGTGTTACACCAGACAGTGCACAAACAGTGAGGCTGTTGCTTTGGGTGTTGGGCTAAACCAGTGAAATGGAAAACTAGTGTCTGCCAGTACAGCACTGGAGGCACTGGGAGCCTGTGGGAGACTCCACTTACATTTCCAGTGTGATGGGCTTCCAGGTGCAATGAGTTTGTCTTGCATGGACAAACCAAGCTGATGTTGGACACACTGGTCATGTTCCTGGTCAGCTGAGAATGCAAGAAGTCAAGGATGTGAGAGGGGTTGCTCACATCAGTTGCTGTTTGTCTCACTAAGACACATTTACCAGATTGGAGAGGCACCAAGTTCACCTGCCCACCATCCAGTCACTCTTGTAGGGATGCATGGTCACACCTATGCTGATGTTCTTAATCACTTGGCTCTTCTGAGATAACACATATGAGAACATGAGACTGGATTTTTTGTTTGAATCTTACGAAGTAACTCCTATTCAAAGTAAAGGGATAATTTCAGCATCCAAGTACTGACTTCTCTTTCACTATAGTTTGAAGGGTGTCTGATCAAGAAAGTAGGAGTAAGTTTCCATGGGAAAGAAGAGCACGTAGGGGTGGATTGAAGGCAGGGACCTGAAGGCATGGAGGAGGCAGAGCAGAGCCATGAGACAGACACAGCAACATGCTCCCCATTATATTTTTATTCCCCCAGAATGGGACAGTGGACACTCAGCAGGTGCGTGCTGTATTCGAGCACACCCATGTTTTCCTGTCCTCATTGCTGCAGCCGTGGCATCCTTGTGATGCTGAGGAGTTTTGCTGCCTATACCCCCTGGCGGGGTTGTTGTAACTGGATGATCTTTGAGGTCCCTTCCAACTCAAGCCATTCTGTAGTTCTATTATTAATGATTCTATCCAAGAGGTCCCAAAATGCAGAAGTCTATGGGAAGGATGATGCCAAGGAATTCAGTCAGCTCTCTCCCAATGGGGAGCTGAGATCTTCAGACTCTTCTCTAGTCATGGCATCCTCTGTCCTGTGGGAGATGGCACGAGTTGGGAGAGTGAGAGAAGAGGAAAAAAAAGAAGAAAAAAAACCAAGAGGAATAAAAAGGAGGCAAGGAGATGAAGGAGAGACAGAGTAAGCAAGAGAGAAACACCCAGAGCTTAATGTCAGAGCGACTGTAATAATTAAAACACATTTTGTAGTGAGTAATGAAACTTTTTATGGGACCACAAAAGCAGTTAAAGCAAGAGCTGGCAAATGGTCTGTCAGCGAGAACTTTTTAAGATCTTGATTAATACTTTCCTTTTGCCTCCCCCTCCACCGCTCCAAAGTTAAATATGTTGACAGCCTCCAAAGATGGCAAAGTCTTTATTTTGTATCTTTCAAGCAGAGTGGCATCCAGGAGAAGGCTCCTCTCTCCATTTCATCATTTTTAATGTTTTCTTGTTAAATATCTATAATGGATAAAAATAATTATTAATATCACTGGGAACTGAGTCGCTCTGAAAAGGTGCCAGGGAAAGCCTGGAACAAGTGCAGAGCTCGCTAATGACCCACTGCCCATAAACTTGGTTGTGAGCTATCAGCAATTGCTGCTGCCAAAGTGCCAGGCGTGGGACGAGCTGCTGGTTTGGATGGGGAGGTGTGGGGTTGGGAGCCAGGAGATCTGGCTGCTTGGCAGCCCACACTGCCAGATCATCTTTCCCCATCTGCTGGGCAGGGATAATTGCGCTCACTCGTCTCTTCGGGGGCTCTGTGATCTAATTTCTGATGGCTATAGAGGGCTGGGAGAGCCTTGGGTGGGAGGCTTTGTTCAGGGTTGTGTCATCCCTGTAGCCAAAGCCAGGCTTCTGCTTCAAGGCTTTGCGTCACACTGCTGTGGTGGGAACAAGCAGGGCTTGGCGATGCCCTGTGTCCTGGGTTTGCTCCTGGCAGGTGTCTCAAAGCAAGGGACAGCAGCTCTGCATGAGGAGCCAGCAGGCATCAGTCCCCTGGCACCAGAGGACTTTGGCCCCATTGCTTCTGCAGGGACAGGGCAGAGCTGCTGGGAAAGGACAGGGTGATGCACAGATGCATTGGCTCTGTCCACTAGCTCATGCTCAGCAGGACTTGGCATCCAGTTTTCAGGACTGTTCACACTTACATGCATGTGTACAGGCACACGTATGTGCTGGCATGTGTGGGGCACAGACCTGCTTTTTTGGCCATCCAAAAAATGTGCACACACACCACATCCCCCTTTGCTCAGCATGTGCTGCTGTGTGCACCAGGTCACCTGCCTGGACCAACACTCCTATGCTCAATGTGTTTGCAAACCCTACTGTGCTTGCACATCCAGTGCACACACGTTTGCTCCAGCCTGAGAGCCAACAGCACGTGTTTACTTAGCATCTGCGCATTCTCAGATACGTAAGTACACACATTAAATATTCCTCTGTTCAGATGTCCATACAGTTGCGACACAGCATGAAGAAAGCCAGAACAGTGAAATGTGAGGCTAACACTCTGTTCTGAGCCCGCGCGGACATAACAACAACAGAAACACGGGCACGGGGTCACTTCTGAAATTGAATTTCTTCTGCTTGTTTCATTTGTTTTTGTGGAAAAAAAAAAAAAAAAAGCTTTGTTGGAAGGCTCCGAGCTGGTATTAATCCTGATTATAGCAGCTCAGCAGGGATCTGTGCTTTTCTCCAGGCTGGTAGGTGAGCACACAGATCCTGCAGCATTGGAGCTCTTCAAAAGCAAATGCTTTTGCTTGTTCGGTGGTCTGAGGGTATCACTGAGATGGGGGGCTGTGAGATCATGGGAGTCTCTTCTGCTTTGTAAATGCATCTGATGTCCTGTCCCATTTCTTCTGTACTACCTACGGCAGTTTCACTGCTGTGGGCCACTTGTTTGGCATATTACTACCATGAAATCAAAGCCGAGCTTGCGCATGGAGAACAAATCCAAAAAAATGCTCTACAAACAAGCAGTCGGATTGATTCCTCTGCTTTTGAGACTTCTGTAATTTCAAAACACTCACTAACAAAAGGAGAACTGATTTCTTTGTCCTTTGCAGTTTCATACTGACGGACATATGTTTCCTGTCAGCCCTTTTCTTTCCCCTGCCTGTAGTACACTGGGGTTGAGATGATGGAAAGTAGTCCACTTCAGCAAGGCTGCACGTACCCATTGGCTGAGTTGTATGGTTGATGTGGATGCCCACACGTGGAGGTTAAATTCAGCCTGGAGGACTGACCTTGCATAGCTCATGGTCCTTACATAGCTCAACACCCTACAAACCCAACGTTGCTCTTTGCTGCTGAGACAGAAGCTTCTCTTGCGTGTCCCACAGCCTCCCTGAGCCTCCAGGCCAGCTCAACTATCTCAGCTTCTCACCTCGTGTTCCCCTGGGTGCCTGGGGTTGCCTCTTTGCTGAGCTGTACCTGATGGGCTGCCGGAAAGCAGCCCTGCCAACCCAGCACGATTGTTTCAGATGCTTGGGGATACACCAGGAGGTGGGAGCCAGAAATGGAACATTTGGAAAGGGAAATAAACCCCCCCTCTGGCTCCTCTATGGAGCTGCAGTGCAAACACACCAACCTCTTCCCTGCACCACAGATACTATAATTATAGATTAGATTAAATCCCAATGTTTCGCTTTATTTACATTCCTGACCTAGCCTATTCATTTCCGGTGTTTGTGCCAAGAATCAGCACAAAATTTACTGGAAATAATATGGAAGTCATCAGGATCCCTCCCAGAGCCTTTCTTAGGAAGTGTGTTCATGCGCTGACAAGGAGCTCAAATTTACCTTCCCTTTGCTGGCCCACATAGGGTTTCCCATGAGTGATCCCAAACCAGCCCAGGGGATCTGGGAGAGTGAGTTTCAGAAATGTTGGGAAGGTGGATGAAGGTCAGGCCCTCCAATGGGATGGAAGTGGATTTAGAGCTCAGAGCAGCAACGGAAAGCTCCTGGCCAAGACCCACATGCCCGGCTCAGCCAGCACGGATGCCTGTTGGCCTGGAGGCCACCTCCAGCATGGCCGGGCTTAGCCTGTCATCACCCAGTGAAAACACTTCTTTTGGGTGGGTGTAAGGAAGGAGGCAAAGTGGTTGAGTGTTGGGAACCTTTGTAGCACTGAGAGACAGCGATTGCAATTCAGCAAAGCTGAACGCACTGAAGGAGCTGGCTCAGAACAAGACTGATTAATGCTGACTGACCTCTGCTGTATGCATAGCTGGGATAAAAAGTGGAATGGAAACCCTTGGTGCTCAAGTGTCTGCTAATGCTGGCAACAGTCTGCCGCTCCTTATATGATACTAATTGTTATTGTTGGTCTTCCGTCAGGAAGACACATGAATGAGTGCTGGAGAAATCGGAGACAGATCCCAAATAGCTCAGTGGCATGGGTTAAAACACATCTGTTACAGCCCTTGGCTGAGTCCCTCAAGTGCACAGGAGCTGTGCTGCTTCAGTGAATCCACCTCTTCTATTCCACATGCTTTCCAGCTTCCTGAAGTTAAGCAATGTATGGCTGTAGTTTCTTCTCAGGCATTCCTGGCTTGCAGAAACTCAAGCAAGGCAAGTCAGGGGTTGAACAAGTGTTTGCTAAATCCCAGCTTTTGACTTCTGGCTTTTCCTTTCTCAGCAGACCAGGGTTACTTCAGAACCAGGCTGCCCACACGTTGGCTTGGATGTGCGGCTGTTTTTGCTGAAGTAAATCCAACACTGAGCAGTCTGAGCCCATGTGGACTTTGTGCAGATCCCTGTAGTGGAGGAGGATTGGCCCCTGGGACATGGTCTGTACAGGGAGGACAGAGGCTCAGCACAGTGAGGAGACAGTCTCTGCTAATGTCAGTGACATCCCATGCATGTTGGACTCTTGTCGAAGTTTCTGACATTGACATCTTTTACTACCACCCAGTGTGGAAGCATACATGTATGGGAGCCATGTGAAAGACATTCCTGCTTCCATCATGTCAGGCAAGGTGCAGGAGGCTCTTCCCAACTTTGCCATTTGTTCCATGGGGTGATGTGAGCAGATCCCTTTGTCTCACTCACCTCCATCTGTTTTTCTGTTCCCTTGGGCTGTGAGCTCAGGTTAGAAGCCGCCTCTGCTATGGACAGGGCTCTGAGCGACCTGATTGAGCTGTAGATGTTCATTTCAGGGGAGCTGAACTAGATGGCCTTTAATGGTCCCTTCCAACTCAGACGGTTCTATGACTCTATGTCTGTGTCCAACCCAGTCTGGCTGACTCAGAGCAGGGCCTCCAGAATACTGCAGTATGTCTGTTCCAACACTTGCCATCGCCATTCTAAAAGTTGGGTTTGTGCCACAATCCTCCATTACATCCATCTCCTAACAGAGTCCAGCCACCTGGGACAGGTCTGGCATCAGGAGCTGCCTTTCCACTGACCTCTGTGGAGCCTTCTCCCTGTGACCTGCCAAGCGTATGAGCATCTCCTCACTTTTTGTTGGAAAAATCAAATTAGCCTTCCCAAATTCTCTGCTTTTGCTCCCACTTCATGCCACAAAGAGAAACAGAACAGCCTTTGTTGCCTCCCGCAGCCAGCTCCTCCCCACCCTTTCCTCAGGACATCCGGATTGAAATAACATTCTTGGTGGTTTTGTTCTGAAATCTCCTGGCACCCGAGCTCCAGCCCTAGCTGGGTCCAGGCCCAGTTGCATCGCTCCTCTGGGCAGTGGGAGGAAGGCAGGTGGTGGGAGCAAGGAGGAGGAGGAGGAGCCACAGCCAGATAGTTGGTAGGGGATTGCATCTGGGGGAGTGTGCGAATGGAGGATTCTTCCTGGAAATGGCAGTGGGGTGGAGAGGAGAGGTTTGGACTGTTGGTCTGCTGGTAAGCAAATGGACCTCTGCAGTTCCACCTCTTCCCCATCATGAGTTTACTCACCCCTCACAGTTCTGGACTTGGAGAGTATTTTTATCTCTGTGTGTGTAGAAACCTAATGCCACTAACATAGATCAGTCCAAGTCTTATCTCATTGACTAATGGCAGACCAAGTACAAGGGATGCAATATAAATACCAGCACAGATACTGCTGGCTTTGATTTGCCTCTAAGCTAGCAAAAGTTGTATTGTGCTGCTGTGCTGGAGCCCTTTGTTTTGGTCTTCAGTTCTCCATGTTGCAGAGCACCTTTTTTTCTTGAGACTGGAAAGCTGAGGACAGTGTTGATTTGATTCTTACAGCAGTTTTGGGGTTTGGACCCACTTCCCTTCTAGGACAGAAGGATTTTACTGCTTGCAGTGCATGTCTCTTTTATACTGTACAGGAGAAGTGAGTCAGAACATGGACATGGTTTTGTTCTTCTTGACCATTTCTTAGCAGGGGAAACTGAGGCAGGAAGCAGCAGTATGCCTTGGGCTGGAGCTGAATGGAGAGCCACGGGGTGCCTTCACTTACACTTCACCTAAGCTCCTCTCTTCAGGAGAGCACTTCAGAGAGTTGTTTCTTTATCCAGAGGCTGTGCAATATATCTTACACAAAAGTGGGGCCTCATCTTCTTAACGTCCTTGGGTGGTCTGGGCTGTAGATCTGAGAGACGACATCAAGGAAGTCGAGGCATGCCCGTGAAAATGCTGCAGACTTATTTGGTGTCTCACACTCTCCTTAGTTCTTGCCCTCAGCGTGTTTCTTTTTCCCTAGCAGGGCCAATCTGATAGCAGGATGACCTTTTTGCACAGCGACAGTGCCACTTCGCCAGCTGCAGTTCCCCCTCTGCTGCCAAGGCTCAGTGGCCCAGTAGCAGCTCAGCCTGATCTTTGCAGATAATTCAAGTTTTTTATAGCCTAATTCCAGCCTTAGGAGAAACAAAAAGCAGCTCAGCTTTACCCATAAATACACAACAGGAAGGATATGACAAGCTGCTCTGAGACCTTGCTGTTCGGGTACAACTGCACCCACAGGGCTGATCTGAAGACAGAGCTGTACCCGGAGTAAATCAGCTCCCAGAGGCTGGAGATGTCAAGCGTAAAAGACGACGCTGATCCAAGTGAAAAGATAAGGCTCAATATCCTACGTGTGCATTGTTCTCTCCACACCCTAGAGGCTTTTGGGGTGCCATTACCTACTGGATCATTCCCAGTAGGTGTTTGAAAGTGGCTTTTGAGTTGTTCCTTGGGTTTGGTGATTGTTTCACACCAAGGAGTTTGTATTTTTCTCCTTCAGCTTTTCCTTTCTTCAGCTCCTTAGCAGGATATATTGAAGGTTCTGAGTGCACCTGGACATTTCTAGGCTGGTCAGGCCTGACACAGATCCTTCCACAGTGATGGGATGTAGTATTTTCCAAGACTGTGGTTAGCCTTGGGCTCAGATGATGGAACAGGAATGTCATAAGGCATAGCCTGCAACCCCTCAGCTGCAGCTGCTTAACTCTTGCTTAAAAGCAGGTGTGCCCAAAGAGCCCACATTTTGGGAGCTCTTTCACTTGTATGTGCTAAGATAACAGGAATCTCTCTGCTGCCCACGTTCAGAGCCCTCATTGCCTGTCTCAGGCTATATTAGTGCTCAAGTAGCCAAAACCCTACTGCTGAAACTAGGTTTGCAAAATTCAGGCACCTCTGATTTGGGAGCGTCATCCTCAAAGCTCCTGTTGACTTCTGCTGAATTTGTGGTGGAGATGGTTGGCATAAAGTGGAGACACTCGAATTCAGTGAGTACCCTGGAAATAGCTTCTTTTTCCTGAGCTTTTCCACCTGTAGAAGAGAAGTGTTAAAGATGAGCTGTATCCTTTGCTAAATGTCCAGAAGGCTGCTTCAATAGCTGTTGACAGAGAGCTTGAGGAGATGAAGTACATTGACTAGAGCATCTCACTTGGGGCTGTGACATCATTCGTAGTGGTCTCCCACAATGCAATCTGTATGCCAACTGCTCCTCTCTTATTGACCAGATGCTGCCCTTGCAGCCCAAGGCAAGAAGCCCAGTGTGGCAGCAGCAGGTGAGGATGAGATTCATGAAGGATGCTCCTTCTTGGTTTTTTGTCCCGTGATCGGAGCTTGACAGATCCTGGCTGCCTACAGCTCCAGTCCATTGCCACCTTGTACTGCCAAGGACAGGTATATTGCCTTGAAAAGCAGTGTCCCCAGCTACATGTCCTCATCACTACTGCTCACCTCACACACATACACACTGCCCTCTGCTCATCAGAACTGAGATAAATTTGATTATACAGCAATATGGTTTCTGTTATGAAAAGAGGAAAGAAAATACCCAGGCTTTCACTGAAAGCCCTTGGAGCCAAAGCTTATGTCATAATTTAAATGTTTCTAAGAAAAGACATAGAGGGTGAGGACTGCTCTTTGTTCAGGGAGTGATGGCTGGAAGGCATAGGAGGGCAGGGGTCCTCTTGTCCCTGCATGAGCTGATGGAGCTGTGGAGATCTGCTGCTCTGAGGAGTTGTGCCCAAATCAAGAGGGCTGGCTTCACAGGTAGACGGTAGCCCAAATGGCTGAGACCATTGGTTGGGCAGCTTGGTGCTGACCCATTGGGCTGTAGACCTTCTGGGATGTTCAACCTTTGAATCAGGACCTGTTTCTTTCCTTCTGTATTTTCTGCTCTTGATTTCTGCTGGGGAAGCCCCGGGGCTGTGCACAGGGCAGGGATCTGAGCAACATCTGTACACACCAACCCCTGGCATCATCTTCTCCTTCCTTCTGAGCATCTCCTGCTGCCCTGTATTTATGGAAACAGCCTCAGCTCTTAATTTTGTTGCACAACCCCGAGCAGAAATGCCTGCTTCCAGGCTGGGATGCTTTCATATTATTTTTTTTCTGTCTGGTTTGCGTCATTGTGACATCACAGCCTTCCAGCCCTTCCGTGTCAGCTTTGTGCTCACTGCGGAACCAGGATGCTGGGATGCGCCTTGCACACACTCCCCAGGAAGTGATGGGCAGGAGCAAGCACCCTGAACCAGAACACTTCTTCAGTGCCCCTCAGCATGTCACCCAAAGGCGTGAGGGAAAGTGTTCCAAGCTATTAGGGCTGCCACGAGTTGTGCTTCTGTCCTGCACAGTATTTCTCTTCCTGCCGGAGCATCCATCATGCACAGCCAAGGGCTGAGGTGTGTCCCAGCACAGGCAGACTGCTCTCCAGTGCCAGTTGCTGTCTCCGTAACTGCAACTTCTTCCCTAATTGTGATCTTAGCTGGACCAGAGTAAGGCTGGGTTGCTGCCCAAGAGTCGCATCAGTGCTGCTCTCCCTGCTTCTATGCCCATAAAGTGAGACAGAAGCAGGACTCTGTCTCTTGTCCACTGGCTCAACCTGCTTCATGTCCATCAAGGCAACATGTGGGAGGCTAGTGGGAGCCCCTAGGGTTCGTGTAAAACTCACAGTATTCTGTCCCCATGGGTCATAGTGTCCATTGTCACTGGACCCACATGCATGGAGATGTGTGACAAGGACTGGTGGTGTTCTGTCCATCCCATGTATCAGCTCGGAACTAGGCACCTCTTTTCTGGGAGCTTTTCCATACCAGTAGCAGGAATGCATAGCTTAGCACAACCCCACACCATGTAAAACCACCCTGCAGTCCCCAGCCCTTGCAGACCCCCTTCTGGCTTTCAGCTCTGCCCATACTTTGTACCTGCTGTTCGTGGGATTGTTTTCCAAGTGGAAACACGAGATGAAGCATTAACTCCACAAGGGTCTTTCTGTACAGTGTGCAGGGTTTAAATATTTATGTTGGCAAAAAACGTATAATAGGCAGCTTGAGATCAGAGATAATGAAATTGAGGTGTGCAGAGAGACAAGGGGATACAGAAACAGAAGGGAGAGGGACCCAAGTGGGTTTTAGCGTGCACACGCAGGCAATTGCTTTAGTTTTCATTAATACCCACCTGTTTGGGGAGAGGGATCCAATCACATTGCTGGGAGCTCTGCAGCACGTGCTGGGAGTGGAACGTGTCCCAGCCTTGTGTGGTGGCCATCCTGGTGGCACGTGGGGACTGTCCTGGGGGTGTCATCCACCAATGATGTGTGGCCCTGAATCATTAATAGCACTGATACAGGATCCCTCGCTCTTCTAGATTGCTGCAATCAAGGTTATGTAGCAGTGACTGTCTCTGGTCAGGTAGTAATATGGTTTGTGTTTGTAGCAGAAATGCTAAGTCACAGCTTGAAACAGTGATTGAGCACCTGGTGAGAAGGCAGGGCCAACCCAGGGCAGCACAGGTGTATGCAATGCAGCTGAGTGACTAAAAGGGGTGGAACCAGGATCCACCCCTTCCCAGACCTCTTTTAAGGGTTGGCAGTGGGGGTAAAGTTTTTGGTTTTTTTGCTGGAGGTCCCTGTGTACCTGAGGTTTTTCAAAGGTAAGCAGCTTCTTTCCTTTGCTTCTGTACCTATGTTGGTTGAGTTTGAGCAAATCCTCGCTTGTTGCTGCCTGGGACTTTGCTGCTCTGCTGTCATTGCTGTGCTTCCCATCGTGTTACAGCATTATGTGGAGGATTCCCTGTTGGGTCAGGAGCTGTTTGTTGCTGTGACAACAGCACACTTAATAGGGAAGGTCAATGCTAATGTGAAGCTTTGCACTAATGAAGAGCCATGCATGGGGAGGGCTAGGAGGAGGGGAGTGAGGAGGAAGGTGTTGTTATGGGCTGCCCAGGGAGGTGGTAGAGTCACCATCTCTGAAGGTACTAGAATGGTGGAGATGTGGCACTGAGCAGCAGTGTCAGTGGGCATGGTGGGATGAGTTAGACTTGGTGATCTTGGAGGTCTTTTCTAGCCTAGATGATTCTGCACTGTGAGGTGTGGGCATAGAGGATGCTGCAGGGAGATCTCATTCCATTGCAGGAGGGGAACAAGGAACTCACGCAACAGTGAAGGGCGCTGCTCTTTCTCAATTCATTATCTTTACAAGACAACAACTTCTCTCTCCCCACTTGCAGCGAATCCCCCAGAAGTGGGGGGGAGAGCCCTGCGCCATGCAGTGGGACCACAGCCAGTCGTGCAGCCCCCAGGGAGGTATGAAATGAGGCATGAATGGAGTGTTAGGAGAGAATGGAAACTCTCAAGCAGCTCCCAGGCTGACTCTGTTGCGGGGGGTCCCTTACTCACGATGACAGCACTGCCTCTCATAAACATGCATTTCCTCATCCCCGTTTGTTTCTCTCTCTTGTGCAATCGCGTGTACCAGACGGGAATGGGACTGAGTCCCAATGGTACGTGAATGTGTCACAAAAAACCTTCCCACCCTGCCACCAACGAAGTAGTGAGAAATAACAGCAGGATTTGAGGGAAAATGGAGGGGTGGGGGGAGGGGGGAAGAGAGAGAAAGAAAAGATGGGGAGCTGGATGGGTTTGCTACCAGCCATGAGTTATTACGAGTATAAATTTGAGGGCATGGCTGTGCTGGTAGTTTGCAGTGTCAGCCAATGCTCAGAAGCCCCCATTGCACTCAGTGTTGGGCATCCTCCTGGGAAAACAAAGTTGTTTCCCCAAATGACTTTACTGGGTGGGAAAAAAGGGACAAAAATAGGGGAAAAATGACTTGGCTGAGATGACACAGTGCTGAAACCAAGAGAGAAGTTCCATTCCCTGTGCTGTGCTGTTTCACTTGGGAAGTGAGAGGATCATAGCTCCTGTGTTTCCTTCCCATTGACCATGCTGGGCATCATCCAGGCTTTGCTTTCAAAATAACTCTTGGAGTAGATCACAGTCAGGGTGAGTTGTGGTTTTAGGGTGTGGAGCATCATGCACAGTAAGTCCCCTGGGCTGGGGCTGATGGAAGCAGTGCTGGAGCCCTCACCTGAGCTCGTGGGCAGGATGGAAGAGCTGGGTGTCAGCTCAGAACAGCTTCTGGGAGCTGCAATCCTTGCTCCTGCAGCAAAAAGCAGGAGAGGGGGCCTGCAGGAGGGATGATGCCTCTGGATGCTTCACTGACCTAGCTTATTGCATGCTCCCTCACAGGAGCGAGGTGGCTCTGCTGTGGGAGCAAGGTCCAGCCCCTCAGAGGCCATCTGGGGGTAGCAGAGTTTGCTGTCAAGGCTGCTCGGCCATATAGCCACCATTTCAATAAAGAAATGACTAAAAGGGGATGGGGGGGGGGGGTGTAGAAAAACCCAAAACATCTGTTTTACTTCAAATTGGGTAAGATTCCTTTGCTCGCAAGGAATGTGTAAATCACGCCGGGCTGGGAGATGTACATAACCCTGCCTGAAAGCTCCCTTGCACTTCAAAAGAATTCTAACGTACTTACTGGGATTTTGTTTTTATTATTTGTTTTGCTCCCCCACCACCACCCCAGCCCCACTGGAGCTGTGAGAATCGTGTCCCCTCCAGCCAGCAGGGACCAGGACCTGGCCAGCATCCTTCTGCTGGGTGCACGGTGGGGACAGAGCAGCACAGGGTACAGCCTCCCCTCGCTTGGATCTGACTTGGGTTTTGTGAGCAGAGGCATCCCCCACCTCCCGGCCCCATTGTATGCCTTTATTGTTGGCAGGCTTGGCTTTGTTTGATGCCTAGGGCAGGCGATGGTGGGGGACAAACCCAGTGGAGATGGGCTGTGCTGGCGGGGAGCACGCGGCCTCCCCGTGCCGACCAGCAGCGGTCGGTGCGACCCGTTGCCTTTCTTCTTGGGCTCTCAACCAGGAGGCCCTATTGTGGTGGCTTATATAAGAACAGAGAGCCATCAACTCGTTTGACATAGACCACCCACCACTCCTCAGATGACACTGGCTTTTGAAGTCGCTACCAGTCTGGGCTGGATTTCAACCAGTGGTCCAGATGGAAGCCAAGCCCCCAGGAGGATGAGAACAAGCCCCACCAAGGGGAGCTCCTGGGGTAGCGAGCTGTGGAGTGTCTGGTTCTTGTTTAGAAGGACTGTGAGGTTGGGAGGGGAAACATTTCCCAATTTGCCAAGGGTCACCACCTCCTTCTCCCCCCATCTCCCCAGGGCTGGCCATGGCCAAGCTTTGCAGAGCATTTGTAGGTTAAGTGGCTGGGATGGTGAGCTGCGAACATTTCCATTGTGGAACTCATCAGGGGTCCAGGGCCTCTTCTTTCTCCTTTCTCCCTGGCACAATGGGAGGAAGAATCTGATTTATTCCCCTTCTCCTTCTGAGCAGCCTTGTCATGTCCTGAGCTGTGGTCCTGATGAGAGGAGGAGGAGGGCTGTGCTCCTAGCACAGCCCAAGGCACAGGAACCCAAAGCAGTGCCCTTCTGGAGGCCCACCTGGTGTGCAGAACTCATGTGCTGATACTTTCAGATGAGCTGAAAGGTGCCCAGCTGCAGGTCTGTGAGTAGAAACAGAGCAAAACCTCAGAGTGATGGCTTACTTTCAAACATGTAACACTGGTGGAGCCTGGGCAGGAGGCTGTGGGGTGCCCGGGGCTTTGCATGGCATCTCAGGGTGAGTTCCAGCAGAACAGGGACCTGACATTTGGCAAATGAATGCAAGCTGCTTGTGCTTCGCTAGAGACAGAAGCACCAGTGTCTACCAAAGAACACTGGGATTCCCCTCCTGGGTGAGCTGGGGCTGTTTGGGACCTTGCCAGGTGGAGGGGGACCCTGGAGTTGTGAAGATCCTGGCCAGTTCTTGCTGCATTGCTGCTGTGAGCACATCTGCTAATCCTCATCTCCACAGCCAGCAGGACAAAAGCAAGGACACAACTGCCAAGAAATCCAGATCCCCCACATCCCCTCTCCCTTCTCTCCTACTATGATGATAGTTTCCCAATGATTCTGTTTTTTCTGTCATCATCTCATCCACAGTGTTTGGGTGCCAACCCCCGAGGGTCTCCCGTGGAGCTCCATGGTAATATAAGACTATGGCCCCTTGGTCCTTGGTGTGAGCATGGGAGCAAAAGCCCCAGGGTTGTGACACTGACTGCATGAATTTAATTTCATGTCAGGACTGCTGCTTTGGGCGTGCTGTCCTGCTCCAGTGCCAGGGAGCTGTTCTCTCATCCGCATTTCATCCCCACCAGCAGCTTTGTCCAGCACAGCAGCACTTCTTTCTGTTGGACTTGCTCTGCTCTGCCTCCATTTGTGGTGTAAAGCCCCAGAGCATGAGCCAGGCACCTGCTGGCAGCATCTGATGGTTGCTGTTTTATGTGCTTCCAAAAAACACCTGAGGCATGTGGTGCAGGAACATTTATTTCCCTCCATCTGACAACTGTACTCTGGGAGGAATTGGTGGAAGGATGCAACAAGGATCACCCAGTGTCTTGAGAAGCTTTGCTCTAACCCCAAGCTGGGGTATGAGCCCACCTTGCCAATGGGCAGCACAAACAGGCACAGTGTGAGTGCTCAGTATGAAATGGGGCCAGCAAGGGACAGGGAAATCCACTCCTTCCACACAAGCCCTTACTTCTCAATGTCTGGTTGCTTTAGGATGAGAAGTGAAGGCCTTAATTTGTGCTGGGGGAGGTTCAGGTTGGTTGTTAGCTAACACTTTTTTTTTTTTTTTCCTCAGAAGAGTGGTAATGCACTGCAACAGGTCTTCCCAGGGGTGGTGGGGTCACCATCCCTGGAGGTGTTCCATAGCTGTGGAGATGTGGCACTGAGTGATGTGGTCAGTGAACGTGGTGGGATGGGTTGGGGTTGGATGTGGGGATCTTAGGTCTTTTCCAACCTTAATGATGCTATGATTGTTTGCTTCAGGTGGGTGTTGCTCTCATTTACCTTTCTAAGTTCTGTTCCAGTCACTGAGTTGACAATGAACTAAAATACATTCCTTCAGCTGGAAAGGGAAATGCGAAGCATTGGCAAAAGCATGTCATGGCTGCACCACTTTGGAGAGGCTGAGCCCATTATCTCAGCGTGGTGCTGGACCCTGGAGCAGCACCCTGCCCTGTCCCCCATTTAAGTGGCACAGCTGGGTTTTTGCACAGCCACTGTGCGTGTGTGCAGCCAGCAGCTTGTAGGCACTTGAGAACTTTGCACGGGTGTTTGGCAGATGCTGAAGTGTTTATTGGGCTCAGACCCTTTTCCCTGCAGCCCAGGCAGATCATAGTGGTTCAGCATCTTGTGGAGCTGCACAGGACAGCAGAAATGTCTGTTATCTCCTTAGGATGGGAAGAGATCAACTGCCAAGCCCAGGAAGGTCAGCACAGAAGTCCTTATCTCCCTTCCCACAAATAAGGATCATGAGTGAAGCACTCAAACATTGTCAGCATCATGAGATGGAGTTAAAAAAATTATGAGCCAGCGTTGTTGTCTATAAATAAATAACATGTTCTGGAGTTTCATTCTCAGCCTTGTGGTTTTGGGCCTTTAGAATTTTGTATTTTGTGTTGTTTTTTTTTTTTTTCTCTGCATTGAGAAAGGCGAGAAACATATTGTTCTTTTTTTTTTTTTTTGAATGCAATTGACAAACTTCCACAATCATTGGATTCCAGGAACTGAAGCTTTAGGCATCCTCCCTGCCCCCCTTCCCTGCCTTCTCTTCCTCCCCCCAAGAACTATCTTGAGCCCAGTGATAAAATCCCTACTTTAGCCAACTTTGGGTGGGGTATCTACAAGGAAGGTGTTGCTGACATTTTCACGAGGCCACATGTTAATTGCTTTCTATCTCTCTCTAAAAGTTCCTTCGGGTCCCAATAGGTTTCAGTGTAGTAGGAAACATTTAAGCAGTGTTATTTTATAGGACTTGATGTGCTATTTCTCTGCTGAGGTGGCTGCATTTCCAGGCATGGAGGGCTGCTCTCTGCCAAAAGCGTATGTGCATCCAGTGGTGAAATGCTCCTTGGAACCTCTTTGGGCAAAATATATCTTAGTATTGTTCCAAAGGCAGCATCCATGTATGATTGTGCTGAGGGCACTGGTGGAAAGGAGGGAGGACGTGAGAGCACGGGGAACACATGAGGGAACACTGCAGGGAATGCTTATTGCTGCACAAACCAATCCTCCTAGGTATGGGGGAGGCAGTGCTAGGGCAGAGCTGCCTTATGGCATTCCAGCCTGGAATTCGTGCAAGTATGGGTCCAGGACCTTTCAGTTCCTGGCTTTGCCTTCCCTTTGGCTATCCTTGGGTAGAATGCTCAGAACCACTTGTTGGTCTCATTTTTCCTTAGAGGCTCCCAAAGGGCCCCACTGGTACTGTTGGGTGCAGCTCCATCGTTGTCAGAGAAGATGCTGCCTGTCGTGGCCCTCATCCCAAATGCTGTGTATGGATGGTCCTGTCCCCAGCTCACCCACAGCTGCCATGGGTGTCTCTTAGACACAGCGAGCAGGAGCCACAGATCTCTGTGTTCTCTTCTCTTAATTATCCATTTCCACCAATAAAGGGAAAAAATTAGCAGCACACTATGCAGGGCTGTTAACTGCTCTGAGAGCATTCCGCCACAGGGAGGCTGGGTGGTCAAATGGTTGAGAAGGAGGTGGGCAACCATCATCTCCCACTTTTGCAATCTGCCCACACTGCTGCGGATCTCCTGGTTGAGATGCTTCACCCCATAAATATCTGTTTGCCATCACTAAAGCTGAACTGTCAGTTCTTCAAGAGCGATCTTTTGGATGTTAATGGCGGAGTCCTCTGAGATCAGATGCTGGGTGGAAATGGAGAGGGACAGAGGGCTGTGTGCTGCTGGGGCTGCCAGCTGCCACCAGAGCTGAAGTTGTTGGTGCCCATTCCAGAACCGCTCTTCTTGAGAGTGAATCATAAAATCATTTGAGTTGGAAGAGACCTTAAAGACCATCTAGTCCAACTCCCTGCACTGAACAGGTGCTCAGAGCCCCGTCCAGCCTGACCTGTAGGGATGGGGCACCACCACCTCTGGAAAGCCTGTGCCACTTCCTCACCACCAAAAGGAATGGAGCACAAAGCCATTCTTCTGAGAACTCTGAGAGGGCTGGTTTCATGTGAGTTAAAACATTCTCTTTTGACTGGGTCAAAATCACTTTGCTTCTGATAATTTCCCATTTAAACATGTCTTTTTCTTTTTTTTTTTTTTTTTTTTTTTTCCTTTTCCCAATCTCATCTGATGAAACGAAGGCCCTGTGTGTGGATCAGTTCTTTAACCCAGCCTGGACCATTATGGATGCTGTCACTCTTTGCTCTGTTGGTGTTGGCAGAGGGCAGAAGCACAGCCCAAAGGGGTCCTTCCCCCCAGCAGATGGGGGATGCACTGTGCCCCCTGCCAGGCAGCCACGTCCCTCCTGACCCATGGGTGGTGGAATAGGTGATGTGGGCACTAATTGCTGACTATTACCATTGTTTTCATCAAAGTCTGCTGTTTTCAAGGGAAGTGCTCTGGCACCAATTACCTCGCAGATAATGGGGCCTTCTTGATGAAGCCGCAGTGGGCAGAGCAGAGGTTGCACATTAGCTGTGCTCGCCCATTTACAAAGGAAGACACAACCAGCACAGCTAAGCCAGTGACCCAGGATGGGGATAGAGGTCAGCTCATAACAGAAACCCACCTGTTGAGCCCCCTGAGAGCTTGCTATGCTTCCAGTGGCTCGCCCCTAACTACAAGGAAGACATTGAGGCTGTGGAGAGTGTCCAGAGACAGACAACAAGGCTGTGAGTGGGCTGGAGCAGAAGCACTATGGGGAGCAGCTGAGGAAGCTCAGATGGGTCAATCTGGAGAAGAGGAGGCTCAGGAGAGATTGTATCACTTTCTGCAACTCCTGAAAAGAGGTTGTGGTGAGGTGGGCTCAACCTCTGCATCCAGTAACAGCAATAGGATGAGAGGCAATGGCCTCATGTTGCTCCAGGGGAGGTTCAGGTTGGGTACAAGTGAACATTTCTTTTCTCATGGAGTGGTAATGCATTGGCACAGGCTGCCCAGGGAGTGGTGCAATCATTGTTCCTGGAGGCATTCCACAGCCTTGGAGATGCAGCACCAATTACCGTGGTGGGATGGGGTTGGACTCGGTGATCTTAGGTCTTTTCTAACCTTAATGATTCTATTCTTCTAAGAAGAGCAGTGCCAGCTGATGGTGGCTGGATGGGCTGCAGGACGCCTGGGGTGCCCTTCTTGACACTGCATGCCCCAGTTACTGCTGTTTTAGGGACAGAGAGAGAGCAGTCTGTGCTGCCTATCTGCCCGCAGGAGACTCCTTGCTCAGTAGAACAAGTGGAGATGGCAGCTCTGCAGAGCCTGGCAGTCACACTCCTGACCTGAATTCGAATTCCCCTATTGCTCTGCTGCTGTCCCTTAATTATAGCGGGAGAACAGCCTGTGTGTGGTACTTGTGAAGTTGCACAGCATGGACATCCTTCCTGAGATGCTCCCACTCTGAGTAACATTCCCTCTAAATTAAGGAAAATGATGTCATGCCAAAGAATTAAATAGCATCTCCTTGGGCAAACGCAGCATTTGCATCTCCTGCCTGCCCCAGCTTTGTCCCTGTGCACAAGTGGGTTCCTTGGCAGTCTTCTGGCATCCTTTCAGTCAGCAAATATTGTTACAGAGCTAATGCTAATTGCTTGGAGAGAGCATGTCCTGTGCTGGGAATTGCTACCATGCAGATGTCAGCTCTTATCAGCTGCTGGTGGGATGTGGGAGCAGCACAGGGGGTGGGAGTGAGGAGAAGGCAGGCATCATTGTTGTCCCTGATGAGGATGCTGAGAGTTAGGACCACTCCTTAAGTAAACGTGCCTCAGGGTCTCAATCCCCTTTCAGTTTACAGCTGCAGGGCTGCATTGTTTCAGGGACCCATGTCCCCAGCTCCTGCCCGTGTCAAAGGCAGCTTTGGTTTCCTTGCCTGGCTTGGGCTGGGTAAATACCAACCTATCCCTTCTGGAAGAGTGGACAATGATTATTGCCCCCCTGCAAAGAAGCATTCTCATTTTGAGGCTTTGATATTGTGAGCACAGCTCTGAGCTCAGCATCACAGGACATCCCGTGCAGCCACAGCCTGTTTATGCAGTGCTCCATCCAGCACAAAAGCTGTATTTTACTGTCAGATGCTCTCCATTAGCTTCAAGTGTGAAATTATCATTCCCACCCTTTTACTGGCCACACCCTGGTGAGGAAATGATCTAGAAAACAACCTCAAGGGCCTTCTGCAGGATGTGTGCGAGCTGTCACTTGTCAGCACAGATCCCACTTAGGGCAGAATTATTGCAGGGAGGTGCAAGCACTGCAGTGTTACTGCATTATGTGGGCGCATGGCACCTCATGCAGAGGTGTGTGCATCCTTCTCCAGCTCATGGAGCTGCATGCAGCCCACCCTTGGTGCATGGGGATGCTGTGACTTACCCCCATGGCTCCTCCTGCTGTTTGCTTTCTTGTTCTTAGCCAGAGACATCTTGCATCCCCTTGAGATGCCAAAAGTGACTGATGGGAGCCAGGACCACACTTGACACTTCTCACGAAGTCAGCTCCCATAACAATCCGGTGGTGTCAGACCAAGAGATAAAGACATTTTTCTTTCCACTCCTGCCTTCCAGGTTCACTCTGTATGCGGTGGACACACGAGGGAGACACTCTGAGCTGAGCACGGTCACCCTGAGGACAGCCTGCCCACTGGTAGATGACAGCAAGGCAGAAGGTCAGTCTTCAGGCACCTCACTTCCCAAGACAGAAGCTATTTCCTGTTAATTTTGCTTCTCCTGTATCCATTGCACACCTGCAACCCTCTCCAGTCTCCTCTTTCAGACCACAAGCTTCTGTAAATGAGCCCTGGGCATGGGGACACAGGGCTGGGATGGATGGTAAATTGCAAGCATCTTGTAGTGGAGACTCTATGGTCCTGTGCAGCTCAGTGCCATCATGTCTGTTCCCCTGCATGACCCTGGGGACCTGCCAACAAACATCCTATGGAAAAGGGTGATTGCTACCTGCAGAGTAAGGGGTAGCCCTGATTGGGACCCAGCTCTGGGTCTTCAGTGGGACAGCATTAGCAGCTGTGTTGGCTCTGAAATGGCAACATCAACCACTTTCATATCATTCTCCAGTTTTGAAACTAGTCAGTCAAGTTTGTTCTCTCCTTCCCAAAGCATTTTGCTGTTTTTAAGTTTTAAAAGATTTGTCTAAAAAAGAAAAAAAGGCGTGCTACTTATTTCCTTTCTTTCTACTTCAGGAAACAAACAAGAGAAAGTTTTTATTAATGCTTTGTTTAGTGTTATTGATAAGCACTTCTGAAAAATGAACAACAGAAGAAACAAGAGCAAATGAGAGGCTTTAGAGAAAAGGAAAGAAATGGAGTTTTCTACATTTTTCATTTCTGAAAAGATACTCTTTTCTACAAAAAAAAAAAAAACACCTTCTCATTCAATAAATCAAGCTTCATTTGCAGCTATCCCAGCACCTTCTGCCAGCCCTGCTCAGAGTTCTCTGCTTGTTCTTTTTCCCTGTTGTATTGCTATAATGGGATGGAAAGTACCATGATAATGGCAGGGTGGCAGAGTCTTTGGCCCCAGCAAATGAGAATGAGCCCAAATACAACAGCCTCAGAAATGAAAGAAAATAGCTACTTACCTTCAGCAGGCCTCAGGTAGACAGGGACACCCAGCAAGAAATGCCCTCGCCTCCACTACCAACCCTTAAATGAGGTTGTAAAAGGAGTAGATCCTGTCTCCACCCCTTCCAATTACTCAGGTGTATTGCATGCACCTGAGCTCCCCTGGGTTGGCCCTGCCTTCCCACCACGTGCTCAATCACTGTTTCAGGCTGTAACTTAGCATTTCTTCTGCACCTGTGCTCATTAAATCTTGTCCCCTGCTCTCTTCCAGAGATAGCTGACAAAATCTACAACCTCTACAATGGCTACACCAGTGGGAAGGAGCAGCAGACAGCCTACAACACGCTGATGGAGGTCTCTGCTTCCATGCTGTTCCGAGTCCAGCACCACTACAACTCTCACTATGAGAAGTTTGGAGACTTTGTCTGGCGTAGCGAGGACGAGCTGGGGCCCAGGTACCCACCCTTATCCTGCATCCTCCCAGCCCTGCTGCCTCCTCACAGCTGAGAAAAGTCCCCTCCTGTTATTCGCCATCTAATGGTGTTGACCAAACCCTGCTTGGTCTTTGATAAATGCTTGTGGGATAGCTGAAGTGGGTGGTACTGCAGGGTACTGGGAACACCATGGGGAGACCAGAGGGTCTTAATCAGGGACAGTGCATGGTCTGTGTGTAAGCCAGCACTTGGATGTTATCAGAGGAGATCAACAGCTAAGCGAAATTCTAAGGGGTGAAATTGTCTCTACTAGGTAGTATTCTTCATGGACTTTTCCTTCTGCTGATTTCTCTCTCTACTGGACCTGACACATCTTTATCCTCACTGTGGCATATGGTTGCTGTACAAGCTGTAAATATTTCCAAAGTTCCCTTTTCCACCTTCGCTCTCCCATAACAAGAATTCAACTCATTGATGTAGGTGCTAAGAAGATTGTCCTTAATTTCATTGCTGTGGTGTCCCTGGTACCATGCAAGGAGTGTTTGGCAGTAGTCATAGCCGTGTGGACAAGTTACAATCTCTTATAGAATTCAAGTAGCCTTGAAGCTTTTGTAGACACGGCTCTTGAATCATCCTCACCTAACTTTGGATGGGGCCCTGGGCAGTCTGATCTGGTGCTGAATTTAGTGGTTGACAACCACTGGAACTAGATCCCTTCCAACCCAAGCCATTCTGTGATTCTTTGTTGTTGGCTGACAAACTGGAATGGGGAAGGATGGAGGAGTGGGGTTGGGCTGCCTGTGAATAATAATTTCCTTCTTTCTCCTTGACTTGTGTCTGCTTGTTGGACACAAGCGAGGATCTGTCCATAATGCCAGGATGACAGTGCTTCACAACAGCTTCTCCTCTCCCAGACATAAATCCAGGCTTGCCTGGTGCTTGCCCTCCCACAGAAACGACCTTGGTCATAATTTCTTTGATAGCTCATTAGCGCCTGACGCTGAACCACTCTTCCTTCCCACCGCCTTCCTCCTTCTCTGATGACACTGCAGACTTGTTTGTCCTTTCCAACTGCTCCTCTCTCTCTGAGCCCCTGGGGTCCATCAGCCTCTTCTTACACTCTTCTTACTCTTCTTATTTCCCTTGTCACTTGAGATCCAACTTATTGCAGCATGTTAGCTACCCTGATACCTGCACTGAGCCGCCAGATTTGCAAGGTGACATTTAAATAGCCCGCACTGTTGCACTCCATACCAAGCTACATCTGGAGCCAGAGGTCGATTCGGCTGCTGTCTGCCTTCCTCGCCAGGCAGATGATCCCTTGCAGAGCCCGTGTGCCCCCACTCCATGTTTGAGCAGTGTGTGACCTGCAGCCAAGGGGAAATGCAGCAGCAGTCGATGCCAGACTGACAAGAGCAGGGCTCTGCATCCCGCCCAGCATCGCCGGGAGCTGGGACAGAAGCGGAGGCACTGACGTAGGGAGGATTTGCCAAGGGAGGCCATCTCGTAACGCGATTTTAATTGACGGGCTGTTCTCCTTCCCAGAGGAACATTCATTTTCATACCTTGAAATGTTTATCAGATGAGCCTCAGATTCGCAGTAAATGTTCGCTCATAAAACTGAGCGACAAGAGGGAAGTTGATTGCCTCCGTGTAATAAATACATCACACTGGAGTCCTCGTGAGCCCAGTTTCCATGAAAGCCACAGGTTACTGCAAACAGCTGCTCGCGAGAAGACACGCTGACAGCCAGATGTCCCAACCAGACGGTTTACATTAAGGAGACATTAAAAACTTAGCTCATAGGTGGCCCTAAACCAGGACTTTCTGTGGTCAGCAGCATCTTGGCACCTGGCTTGCTTCATCCTGCTCGTCTCCTTCAGCAACAACAACCCCTTTCCTGCTCCCCCCATTCCTCTTACAAACACCAAATGAGTCTCGCAGAGTTAATTTGTTCCAACAAAACAGAGGAATCTGTCTAAAGCAGTGAAGGTTTAATGCTACTGTGTGTTCAGACCTTTGGATCGGTGCAGCAAGAGTGCTTCCTGACATGGCAACAGGGAGATTTCTTTATTATTTTCTCATACTGTATTTTTGGACAATCCTTGTGACCACTGCAAACAGAGCCTGGCTTTTAGGAGGAGGCGGGAGAAAGAATTAGGTTAAAATCTTCCTTCTGTGCCCCTGCCTGTGGCTACCAGGAACAGCGAGGTCAGGATGTGGGGCTCACAGCTCTCCTTCCCTCAGGCAGGTCCCCAGGCAGCAGCCGGGGCGGCCTCATGAGATCAGTGCATCCCCAGAGCAGCTGCCTTCTGGTACCGAGGGGAATGCAATGTACCGATGGGAGGCTGTGATAAGAGGCCATCGAGTCCTGGACTCATTATCCTCTCAGATGAGGGTCTGACAGACCTGGGTCAGTTCTCAGTAGAGTGGAAAAATCTGAATTGATGACAAAATCGTCCCATATGGGAACAGAGCAGACAGGCAGCCAGCCTCTCCTGCAGCAGACCAAGGAAACTTGCCCTCCCTCTCATTTGGCACCTTCCTTGGCAGCCCCCCGTCCTGTCCCCCACCCCCACCTCCCTCCCCAAACCAAGAGGGGAGCAGCCGTGCGGAGCCATCGCTCTTTGAATCCCTCTCTCCACCATTTATGATGTGGGTGATGACCTCCTAAATCCATCACTCAAGAACCGGTCCCTGGGGACACCCAGAGTGGGGATGCCCTGCGGTGGAGCTGGGCTATGGGGGAGCAAAAAGGGGCTGCTTCATCCCTTGGAGGGCTGGGAGCTGGCCGCGAAAATGACCCCCGCCTCGCTCCCCTGCTGTCCTCTCTTGATTCCTGCCCTTTAATAAGGCAGTAAATTATTGTTTCTGGCAGGGATGAGGTTGGTCAGCATTTAGGAAGATTTCATTTCCAGTATTTGAAAAGGTGGTCGTTCTGACCCGACAGCCCTCCGCAGGGAGCACTTGGGTAATACCCAGGGCTTGATTTATGGTGTTAAATTGGCAGCCCAAGAGCTGCTCCTGTAATTTATTACCCAGCCTTCACCAGAAAGCTTCTCTCCCTTTCTCACCCCTCCCCTCACCCGCTCTGTCTCTCTTGCTCCTTATTTTTTTTTAAGAGGGAACAGCTGACAGCCAAAAGCTAAATCTAATATTTACACATGACTTCATTACCCCACTAAAATAAGTGACTCAGTCTCAAAGCAGTGAAACCCATCAAAACTGGGGCTTTGGTGCCGGAAACCAAAAGTGAGGGACCTGATTCCCTCCCTCTCATCACCTGGACCACGGTGCTGTGCTTTCTCAGCATCCTTGTAGAGTCAGCTCATCGTGTGCTGCGTCCCTTTCTTGGGGCTGATTGCACCAAGCACAACTGCAGATGCTGCAGATGTGGAGACCACCAACCCAAGAAGCATTGCCTGCAGCAAATGAGAGACCAGCAGGTCTGCATGGTTCAGCCCTGGGCTTCTTGCTGCTCTTTGTTGAGCTGTAGATGCAGATGTTCCTATTCCTTGCAGGGTAGTTGGATCAGATGACCTTTGAAGGTTCCTTCCAACTCAGACCATTCTGTGATTCACAAACGAGAGTGTTTGTCTGGCCAAGAGACCTGTATGACTATCAGGAAAAGAAGGCAACCTGGTCAGTTTTAGCAAAATCCAGGTGATGCTGGGGTGGTGGAACATGTGTAGTGAAAATGGGAGTGTAGGGAAGACCAAGGGAGATGGAGGGAAATGGTCAGGTTATGCAGGAGGGAAGTGAGAGGTGGGCTGAGAGGGCTGTGCAGGGGAGGAGACAGGTGGTGAGATGGGAGGAGAAAAAGGGAAGAGCTTGGCCAGCAGATGTGTTGAGCATGTGCTGGGGTGCCCACCCCTCAACCTGATTAGGAGCAAGTTACTGTTACCTACCACTGGGGTATGCCTTAAAGACTGGTCACATCCACTTGTTGCTGCTCTCCTCTTGTGCAAGCCTGGGAGGGCCTTCTGGTGAGCTGGACTAGGAACCAGTTTGGGAGAAAACCCATTGGATGCTTGATTGGCCTTCAGGTGGGCAACTTCTCCATGTCAGTGCATCCCATTTATCTCAATGGACACCTCCCCCAGCACAAGCCAATGGGCAGGGATAAGCTGGGAAAGGAGCAGAATCTACTTTTGGCAATAGAGGTGATTTATGGTAAATAAGGGTCACCACAGAGCTATGGCCCTGGAAAGATGGTAGTTATCTCATTGAGAGAGAGGCAGGTCTGGTTCAGTGCTCTGCTTACAGGAATGTCCATCTTACATGGTTTGTGTGGGCTCTACGTTTGGCCAACCTCCCCTTCAAGAAAGAGCAGATGCTATGAAACAATTTCTCAGCATTAAGATGGGTGAACTGAAGAACTGCTTGTGGAAACAAACAAACTGTGCTCTGCCTTTGACTAAAGAGCAGGTTGGACATATTCATCAGGGCAGGCTGATTGCAGCAAGGCACAGATGATCCTTTTTTGTCCCTTCCACCAGCAGCGAGAGTGATTGGGTGAGGTCTGTTGGCCTCATTGTAGCAGCAGGCACTACAGATCTTGGTTTGCTGCTGAGCTGAGCTTTAATCCATGAGTCTTTGCTGAGAGCATCTGATGCCACCGTGGAATTTGACACGTGTGAATCGGGGGATCAGTGGCAGCCGGTGGGACGTGCCAATGTGCCCTCGTGCCTCATCTGCCCTCCTTCCCCACACCCCATACTGGGTGCTGCTGGTGCTGCTCCTCGCTAGGAGCTCACTGCCCAGGCTGCAACGCCGCTCAGCTTCCATAATCAAATAATCCCCATGTTTATGCCTCACTGACTGACAGCGCTGCCTCTGACATATCATTATCAGGAATTTACATTCCTCCAGGAACTGTGAAATCCCCTAACCCCAAATCCAGAGCTTTCCTGTGGCACCAGAGGGAGAGGAAATAATCTGTGATCTTGAGACTTTCAGACCACTGAAGTAAACCCTCTTCCCCTCCCTTTGTTTGATTTAGCACTTTGCAGACTCCCACAAGGGGATTCTTGGTTTCTAACGGGTTTATTTTGTTTTGTCTTAATGTGTTGTGCTTTTTCTCCTCGCTCTTCTAGTGTCAGTCCTTTGGGCCATTTGCCTCCTGGAGACTTAGGGAAACAGAGCAGGGAGGGCAGCACTCGTGGGCTGGCAGTACTGGGGGTCCCCATGGTGTGCTGTGGGACATGTGGCACTCTGCTGCTCAGGCCTGAGGTCCCTCCAGGCCCATGCATGGATGTGCTATGAACTTTGACACAAAACAGAGCTGCTTTCCACCTAAAACAGGCAAGGCGGTATCTCAGACCATGGTTCTCATCGGTTGAACCTCATGAAGCTCAGCAAGGCCAAGTGCAGGGTATTGTGCTTGAGTTGGTGTAATCCCAGGTGTATGTACAGACTGAGAGAAGAACTCGCTGAGAGCAGCCCCACGGAGAAGGGCTTGGTGGATAAAAGCTGGGCATGAGCCAGCCATGAAGATGATCGGAGGTTGGAGCACCTCTGCTGTGCAGACAGACTGACAGCTGGGGGTGTTCAGGCTGGAGAAGGCTCTGGGGAGACCTCACTGCAGCCTTCTTAAAGGGAGCTTATAAGCAGGAGGGAGAGTGACTTTTTACATGGGCAGATAATGATGGGACAAAAGAAGGAATGAATTTAAACTACAAGAGAGCAGATTTAGGTCAGATGTGAGCAGGAAATTCTTTTCCCAGAGGTCAGTAAGGCACTGCTGCCTAGAGATGTGTGAGTGCCCATCCCTGGAGGTGCCCAAGGCCATGGATGGGGCCCTGGGCAGCCTGAGCTGGGGGGACTGCCAGCCCACAGCAGTGGAGTGGGGCTGGGTGTAAGGTTCCTTTCAACCCAACCATTCTGTGGTTCTGTATTCTTGCCATGAGACAGAACCAGTGATGGAAGCCAGGTGTGCCCTGGGGACTCCTCTGCCTCTATTTCTGGTTCTTCCCTCCAGGAAGGCACACCTGATCCTGCGGAGGCTGGAGAAAGTCAGCAGTCACTGCTCAACGCTGCTCCGCAGCTCCTACATCCAGAGCCGCACCGAGACCATGCCCTACCTGTTCTGCCGCAGCGAGGAGGTCCGGCCTCCTGGCATGGTGTGGTACAGCATCCTAAAGGACACCAAAGTCACGTGCGAGGAGAAGATGGTCTCCATGCTGCGCAACACCTACGGGGAGTCCAAGGGGCGGTGAGGGACGGTGCCGGCCTGGAGCTGTGGGAGGCAGAGGGACTCCGAGGAGTCGAGGACTCGTGATGTGCTGAGTGCTGCTGGGGTTCGGGGACGGGAGGTGTTCGGAGGGGTGAAAGGGGACAGCGAGGCCAAGCAGGACTTTCTCACATCTATGGCAGAGAAACGCGAAATCTGCAAGTTGGACTTTAATTTCCTTTCCTTTCGTTTTTTAATTTTTCCAGAGGAAAAAAACTAAACAACAACAACAAAAACACAACAAAAACCAACCAACCAACAAAAACCCAACACCTGATTTGACTCAGCGTAAAAGTCTCTCCTTTTTAATCTTTTCTTACTGAATTTCCTGGACTACACACTCCGAAATGCTGGGAGGAGGCGATACCCGCTGGAGGCGAGAGCCTGAGCAGGGGAACTTCTGGGCCCGGGGATCCCCTGCCCACCCGGAGCCGTGGGGCCAGGGATTTGGTGCCACGTTGGCCGAGGACGCCAGGAGCATCCCAGCTGTGAGCGCGTGGCCCAGAGGTGGATGCCAGGCAGGTGCCAGGACGTTGTGGACACGCTGGGGGTTTTTTACCACTCCGAGGTAGCAGAATGGCTCCGTGCCTTCGTTCGCAAGGCTCCCGGCAGCTCGTTCTGTGCATTAAAGGTTCATATTAAGTCCATCTTCGTGCTTCCTTTGGTGTTTCTTCCTGATGCTGTCTCGCCGCTTCTTCAGCTGGGAGGAGAGGACTTCCCCAATGGCCAACCCCAATGACCAGAGACCAGCACTGACTCCGAGAGCAGGCGCTGGGAGAGGAGGGGAAAGTGCAGCCTCTGTGTAGGGTCCTGGCCCTGCCCAGCACCCATCCCAGCCCCTCTGGGAGCTTCAGATATGTGGGAAAGCCCAAGAAGGAAGCCAGGGGCTAAAAAGACATGGAGAATCTGGTTTCTTTTACTGTCAGATGTGGGTTAGGCTGGCCCGGGATCTGTGTGGGTAATGGATTTTTCAGTCTGGTCGCCAAACCAATAAGTGCAGGAGGGTGAGAGGAAAAAAAACAACAAAAATCAGAGCAGCCCAAAGCTATTGCTTTTTCTTTCTTAAAGCAAAACAACAAACCTGAAGGGGGGCTGGAGGGAGAAAAGGAAACACTGTGGGCTGAATGAATCAGTTCAGTCAGCCCAAAGCAAACAGTTCTGTTTGTTTTTTTTCCAGGTTATTTAACCCTTTAAAGTAAAAGAAAACAAGCAGGAGGTGAGTTTCAAAATGGACATGTTTTGAAACCAAACAAAGGTGCAGGATTTGATGTGGAGGAAGTTCAGCCAGACTTATCCTTCTTGAGATAAACCTCTTTGCCTGCTTTGGCTAATTGTGGTCGTGTCTCCCACATTGCTCTTGTTTTTCCTTTTTCCTTTGGTCCTGTCTCTTCATTTGTCTTGACCCACGTGGATGCTGCAGGTTGGG
>JAOWBP010004368.1:3032647-3061672 GCA_028571105.1 Tragopan temminckii | reverse complement strand
CATTGCTCTTGTTTTTCCTTTTTCCTTTGGTCCTGTCTCTTCATTTGTCTTGACCCACGTGGATGCTGCAGGTTGGGGAGCCCTCCAGCACCTGGTCAGTGTCCTGCTGGAGCTCACGAGGGAGCCTTTGGAACAAGAGCACCACAGGTTGCTTGGGAGCCCTTTTTTTTTAAGCTAAAATCCCTTTTTCTAATTTGGTGTTTCTGGGGATGGAGGGGACAACCTCAGTTTGCTGCAGCCCAATGCACACTTCGCATTTCCTTGCCTGGGTCTGATGAGTCCCAGTGCAGCTTGGTGCCATCCTGCCCCTAAGTGCAACTGTTGGCCTTGTCCAGAATCAGCTCCCAGATCTTGCACCTCTGGAAGTGGGCAGCTCTGCTCGGAGAGGAGGTGTTGCAGCATTATTTGCTCAGCTCGGCTATTGTGTGAAGCAAAACAAAGCAAAAACCCTCGGACTGCAAATGTGCTGATGTCCCAGCCTGATGGACCCGAGTGACACTGCTGGCATGTTCTGTGATGCCAGTGACACGGCAGATGGGGATATTATGGTGGTTACAGGACTAACGCTGTTAAGGGATGCCTGACTGCCATGAGTGCAGTGCTGTAGGAACTGGGAATGGGGACCGCACGCCAAAGCCCACTCACATTCTTGGTGATGCTGGTGGCAGCACGGCGGGAATGCAGCAGGCAGATGTGCTGGGGCAGAGTGGCAGAGAGCATTTGGCAGCCGTTCAGCTGTCGAGGAGCACGCTGAGCTCCCATCTCAGTGCCAGCCTCAGGCAGACTGTGGCCACGGATGCTGCCCGGCACGGCCGACCCAAGCCAAACAAACCCAAGGAATTCGTCGAGGTTACACATGCTTGGGCTCGCAGCTGAAAGGAAGGTTCTGTGTTTTCTAGCTGGAAATTTTGGAGAATGTAACCATCAGGCTTTCAAGATAAACAGTTGCAGTCACAGCCCAGCAATGCTGGCCCATAGGCTCGCGCTCTGCCGCATGCGTGCCCGTATGCAGTGTGCACTGCAGCCATCCTCCTGGCTGCGTTGGAGGGAAGGAGCAGCACGAGGTGCATCCTCTGCAGGCATCTCTCACCCAGCACCTTCCATCTGCTCACACTCCTGTCACACCCGTCCTCATCAGCCCTGTTTTTTGTTTTTTTTTCCTTTTTTTTTTTTTTTTTATGAACACCTGTAGTCTAACAAAGGGACGTGGGCTGAAGCTGAGATGGGAAGCTTGCATGCTTCTTAAAAATAAATGCACAACTGGGGGGCAGGGGGTAGCTTCCATAAGGTAAGCTGGTAGGTAGTATCTTGTAGGAAGGGGGTGAGGCTGTTGGCACCAGTTCTACATTCACTGTACGTAAAATGATCAGAAGGCTGCGGATAGCTGACTGCTGGTGACAAGACTTGGTATCTACAAAAAAAAAAACCTATTTTATGTAAGCTTTTTAACCACGGATGGTCCTCACTAGGCCTGAGTCGCCTGGAAGATCATCAAGACCTTCAGAACTATTTTCACACATTACTGCCTCTCATGGGCGTAATGTTTTTAGGACCCTTTGGCTGCGTTTTATCAGCAAACTTTTGGGCCAGGGGGTGAGCGGAAGAGGCCTGGGAACAGCTCACCTCCCTGCACTGTGCCTTAGGCCGTGGCACCCATGGAGGTGCAATGGGCAGCACAGGGAGCACACACACAGGCACCCATCTGCCAGCATGCACAGCTGGATGCTCATCTGATCTTCAGGTGCCTTCACTACATGGGAAAGGTGAGCAGCTTTCCTTACACTCCAGTTTCTGGAAGCCTTGAAGTCTCTACATCCTTTTGTCCGAATTGCTTCATGTTGCCAACAGCTGCGTTTTCCCATTCCTACAGTTCCCAGAGCCACACTTGGTGGAGGAGCTGTGGCTTTCAGCCGGGTGACGACTCGGATGTATGAACCAGGAGCAATTTCCCTTGCTGTCACATGCAGTGAACACAGTCGGCTCCTTTGGTTTATGGCAGCCAACAGGAACCACGGTGGGTGACACGAGTGTCTGCAGCCACACAGTGCTTGGTGACATGGGCTGGCTGGCACTGCAGCTTGGGGCTGATCAGAAAGTAACATTTCTTGCTTTCTCTCCACCACTTTTATCATCAGCTGGTGGCTGCAGCCCTATCGCCCCCTCCTTGAGCAGTGCCTTCAGCCCTCTCTCAATGCAGGTATTGATGTATGTTTTCCCCTCCCCCACTCTTTAGCGATTGATTTCCAGACGGACACAGGGACTGGACATAGAAATGGTTGTTCTGGCCGCACACTGCAATTGATTGTGCTCGTGTGGTTGTGCACATGCGAGGAATGGAGATGAGCATCGCTCAGCGGCTGCAGCACAGCCCAGCAGGAGCTGCCTCCGTAGGTTGCTCCTGTCTTAAAGCCTGTATTAATGCTTAATAGATCCTTCAATGCACAGCTAATTGATTTATGTATTGCTGTAGACACCAACCGTTTAATACACCGTTTATAGGCCTTTTTAGCTGCAGTGTGTTCTATTGACAGGGCTGTCCAGCGTGCTTATACTCCATTAATAATGCACTGGCCACTGACAAGGATGGTATAGAAGCACCGTGCGCTGTCACTCTCTCTCCCCACTCAATATATTGCAGTAGATTTTGACAGCTGAAATGCAAAACATCTTTTTTAGTGACTCACTTATGTCAGTGTAAAAAAAAAATGAATTTATTGCTGCCCTTCAGTTTATTGCCCCCAAGCGCCCCATAGGCTGCAGTGTGGAATTCATTTGTTGTTCAGTCCACAGCCTCTTTACACACGACAGTATTACTGCCACGCTTCTAAAAGTGGGCAAAGTGTTGCTTTTCAGTATTGCACATACATCGGGATGGCAAACAGAGCTGTCTGCCATTATAGTCCAATGGCAACAAAAGCAAAAGGACCTGCAAGTGGTGCGGCACAGCCAACGTTAAGGCTCCTGCCCACATGCTCCATGTCCTCTCCAGCCTCCCTATCCTCTCTGGGCTTCCCTGGGGAGTTAAATCATTGATGAGGGTGAGAGTTAACTGGGTTAACAATGACCCTCTTCAGGATCAGGGAGTCAATAACTGTCAGGGCTGAATGGCACCTATCCTGACAGCGTGCACAGGCCCAGTTTGGAGACGTCAATGCTGAATCAATTCACATTGTAAATGCTGAGTCGATGCACGTTTCCCAGCCACAGCAGCACAGACATCCCTCCCCTGCCTGCTGCAGCAGCTCCAAGCTGGGAGGTGGGCTGGGGTCTGCACTACAGGGTCCTGCTATGGGGTGGGCATGGATCTGAGCCCCATTCATCACTCTGCTGAACAAAATGATGTTAATGGGACACACAGCCTCATTCCACGGTGCCCACAGGGTTCTGCATCTGGCACGCTCAGCCCCGGGGTGCATGCAGATGGCTTCCAGCCTTCCTCCCCACTTAGGTCATACTCCTGAGTCATGGCGAGTTCCTGTTGGGACTCATCTGCTGGATGACAGTGCTGTGCAGCTGATGGAGAAGGTAAGCAGCAGAGAGCAGGGGCAGAGCATCCTTGGATGTGCTGGGTGGCAGACAGGTCACAGCACAGCCCCAAGTGGCACTGAGGCCAACAGCCCCTCACACCAAACGCAGTCAGCAAGCCTTTACGTGTGAGCGCTCTCTTCCAAGTGATGAGAGCACCATGTAGGCACGCTTACGGGCTTGAACGTTTCTCTAAAGGCTTCCCAATTGAGACAAAGTGGAATTCCTCAGGACAGATCCCATTGCCTCAGGGTCTGATGGCGGAACCAGACCCATTGGGTGGGAGGGAACCACACCACACCCCGGGGGGGGCTGCCTCCCTCCACCAGCCCTGCCAGAACACTGTAAGTGCCACAGACCCTGCCAGAAACCGAGGCACAGGAACACATGGGCAGGGCGGCCCATACAGCTGTGCATCCAGATGTGGGACCACGCTCACCCCCCCCGTACCCGGCGATGCTCGGGGCCGGCTCGACCGAAAGCAAAGACGTGGCAAAAGCAAGTGGTCCAGTTCAGAACTCTTTAATACAAGCTTATATTGTTTGTGTTTCTGATTCTCTGTTCTCCCAGCATCTGGGGACATTAACCCTCATATGTGTGTGAGCATGTGTATGAAGATATATACAAAATCACACAGTTAAATATTTAAGCATACAAGGTATTATATATTTATATAATATAGAACTTTAGGGTATAGGAATCAACAATGGCAAAATATTTCTGATGAATCTGACAAAACTTTCTTTTTTTTTTTGAGTGAAACATGACCTGTTCTTGAAAGACCAGAGGAAGTTGTTGTTTATTAAAAGAAAGAGAAAAACCTGTATAAAGAAATTCTGTGAAAATGACTTTAAAAAAAACCTCATGAACCAAAAAAGGACAACTGTTAAAAACTGTATTGAAAAAAAAAAATAAATTAGATGAACAACTGTGTAAATATAAATTAAAAAAGATGACAATCTTAATAAATAAGCTTTACTATTTACATCTTTATATATTGCTTGGAGACTTAAATTAGATCCGTTAAAAACAAACGAACGCAAAATAAAACCCAAAATCGGAGCAGCAAACGTACAGGCGTGAGGTACAGAATTAAGGGTTGAACTGTATTTTGCTTGGTTCTTTTTTTTTTTTTTTTTTTTCTTTTCTCTTTTATACAGTAGACCAGTAGAATTCTTGTGAAAATAGATCCTCAGCACTTCATTGGAGTATTGGTTGACGTCGCTTCCAAAAGGTGCCAAGAAAGATTCCATAATAATAATAATAATAACCATAATAATCATAATAATTATAACAATAATAAAAAGATACAATATGATACATAAATATGGAAGAGCAGTTGGTAATATGAATACATTTTTCTCTAGACGAGATCACAGTTTTATTTGTAAATATTACACTGATATATATATATAATATTACACATATAATATTATATATATATCATATATATTTATATATATATATTTATATATATAGTACGGCTCAATCCTGCTCCCAGTGAAGTCAACAATAACAACAACAACAACAACAAAAACCCCTGTTGACTTGGTGGAAGCAAAATTCAGCCTATCATCTGCAGACAGGTACGTAATTACAGAGGCCGTACAATGCAAGTTCCACAATGGTTCCAATTCCCTCTTTAATTGCTGGTGAAATGTTTCATTAAAGCCCTGGTTCTTCACACTCAGAAGATGGAAACTGGTGGCTGAATTGTGGCCTCACCAAACAAATGAAAAAAACAAAAGACCATCCCAAGCCAGAACGGGAACCAAAGACAAATTGGACTCATAGCTCTGCATCTCGACCTAATAGGACTAACAACACCAAGTAGCACCAAGATCCTCGTCTCTCATGTGAAGCCAACGCAAGCTCTTGGTTCTGGCCTCAGAAGAAGCGACTATTATTCTTAATGAATCTTGGATGTGTAGATCAGGTGAAAAGGGGAAAAAATCCGCTTGCAAAACTAAAACTGAAACAAAACCTTGGGCCCTGCTCTGCTCCTGCCGACACGACCAGCGGCTTTGAACACTGGTTCCCCAGGTGGCAAGAACAGCCCACCACAAACTCCGACTGCCCAAATGAGCCATAGCTCCAAGAAAAAAATATCTTGGGCCACCTGGGTCTGCTGGAGCCTTGGTCACCAGAGCTTCGGTCATGCTCCCATTGACCTCAGTGGTCAGCAACTTCCAGAGACAAGAGGACTGGTCCCTGGCCTTCAAGGTGCACAACACACAAGGCCAGCTGCCCACTCAAGGGAGATGGCCACAGCTGGAGGATGCGATGGCATGGAACAAACGTGAAGGATATCACCTTCACTGCACCACTGAGACTTACATGGGACCACTGAGATCACAACTGTGATGGTATGGAGAGTGCTGTCTAAGCTGGTAGGGGGTCTCCTCCCAGTGACACAAACACACCCACCGAGTGTCACTGAGGCATCATGGATTGAGCAGGGGATGTCAAGACGAGGCCAAAGAGGTGGCAATTTCCATGGCATCCAAAAAAATTAAAAGGACAAATCTCCAGCTCTGAAATACCCTTAGGCATCCCAGGCTCACCTGACCTCATTGCAACACCTCCTGTTTTCTAGCTTGGCCTCAGTTGGGATTGATGGGGCAGGAGTGCAGAAAGGGGACATCAGCACACCGCTAATGGGATCACCTATCTCCTCCGGCTCATTCCCAACCTCTTGCAACTCTTCGGGATTCAGACTGTGCAGTGCTTCTGAGTGCAGTAATTAGAGCACACTGAAATACTGGTTAAATGTGTATGTACAGTTGGTTAATGTAAAATGAGCACAAATACTTAAAAAAAAAAAAAATCTGGAAAAAAAAAAAATAAACTCCCCCCTCCCCCCAAACAACAATATACCAGGGGAAAAGAATACCTTAGTCTTAGTTCCTGGACTTATCACAAAGCACAAGGAAAACAAAACCAGACAATGTTATAAAACCTCACAGTACTTCTAGGGAAATCTACACTTAAGTATCTACCTCTACTCAGCTGGCAGAATCAGTGTTTTCCTTTCAAACTCACAAAAATAGGCTTTGCTCTTCTCTCTTCTTGGATTTGGATTACGTGGGTTTTCTTTTCTCCTATTTTTGTTGGTTTTTTTTTTCCCACTTGAATCCTTTGTAGCAAGAAACTTTTGTTGGCTATTGGCTTTCTTTTTCTCTTTTTTTCGTTTTTTTTTTCTTTTTTTTTCTTTTTTTTTTTTTCTTAAACACAGGTAAAACCTAGAACAAACCGACAGTTACAACCAAGTGAAACCGAAACCGGAAGGGAGGTAGCTGGAACCCGACTCCAAGAGTCCTCTGGTGCCATCCTCCTTTCTCAGCCTGGGAGGGGACAGCAGGAGATGCAAGAAAAGCGGGATGACACCAGCTCAGCCTATCTGCGAGAGGGTGGGGAGGGAGCGGGGTAGCAGCTGATAGGAGTTTCCCACCCCATCCCGCACCATTCACTGCTTTCTGCTCCAGCTTGCCCTCCCTCTGGCCATGGAGACCACGGGTGGCCCTTTGGGTGCAGCCTTGGCTCACAGTCTGTGACAGAGATGCTCTTGGCACCAATGTGACCCTGGACTTCATAAGCAGCTAAATTTCATCAGCATGAGCACCTTCTCCTATTCCCCCTATTTTCTTGTTCAATTTCACTCTGTGTCACCCTCTCATCTCCCACTGGATGTCCATCACCATCATGAAGGCTCGTCCCCCAGGACTCTACCAGGCAATCAAGGTCCTTACAGCAGTAGATGCTGCAAGGCCATCCAGTTGGTCAGGTATTCGCATCCCATGAGTCCCCTCTCCTTGTTCCCCTTAATGCAATCTGATCTCCTTGAAAAATCAAAATGTAGCGTTCTTAGCATGAGTCAACGTGACTCAGAGCAGCATCTCTGCTCGCGGTACTCTCAGCCCCTCTGGAGGAGATGGACAGTGCCAAAAATGGGGAAAAAAAATATATCAAATAGCAGCATGGAAAGCCTCCATGTGGGGAAGGGACCTGGTTGTCCCCAGACTGCTGCGAGCAGAGGCTGGCCCTGGCTGGACAGAGTCACTCAGAAGGCCCTGAGCCCACAGCAGCAAGTGGCAATAACGCTAACACAGACCTGTCTCTCTTGGGCAACTCCTAGGTGGGAAAAGCAGATGGAAAATCTCCTCCATGCTGAGCTGCAGAACTGATAAAGGAGTTTTGTAAACTGGTCTGCCATCAGGATGCACGCAGGGCCTTAAGTGGGATTTCCTGCAAGGGTGAAATTGGGATGGTGTGGATGGGAGAGTTCCTGCCAGGACGCCTCAGGTGCTGATGTGCTGGCAGCCTGCAGGGGTTTAGAGGTGCTGTGCTCCTCTGAAGGGCTGGATGGCACATGAACCAACTACCAGCAGAAAGAAGGAGGATGAACGATTGAGAAGGAAGCAACCTGCTCCCAGTTACTTATTTCCATTGTTAATTAGGTGGCAAGAAGCGCAAGTGGAAGTTTGCCCGGGGACCAGTTTTTGCTAATGCTCTCTACGCTGGCAGCCATTCAGCTTTGCTCCATAGAAGGAGCCCTGATCCCACTACACCACCCTTTCCCCATAGCCCTGCACAGTGGGTACAGAGCCATCCACACGGCTCCCATAGCCAGGCCTTCTCCAAGAGCTTCCCAGCAGACAGCTCCTCACCTTCTTATGCTCATCTGCTTTCCAGGCCTCCACATTTTAGGTTGAGATTATTCTCTGGGTTACTCCCATAGAGATGACCCCAATGATGGGTGAGAAGAGCCTGGCTCTTTGCACCCACAACTGTCAATTTTCCATTTCTAGTTTTCCTACCTATCTTTACATCCATCTCCATGAGCTAAATGATTCCCCTTAACATTTCTGCCTTGCTGTAGTGCCTGAATATTCAAAAAGGCAGGAGAAGGAAAATATCTTTCCAACTTGTCTTTTCCCAGTAGATTGTACAAAGCAGGAGAGTCCCAAGGAACAGGAAGAATTAACATTTGGGAAGATGCTCTTTCAGTTGTGTGCTCCTTGCAGCAGGAACCCAAAGCAGCAGGAGACAAGTCCAGGCCACGCTGAAGACATCTCTAGGCTTTATGTGGGATGGTTTTAACAGCAGCAATAGCACTAAGATGCGCTGGGCATCTCAGTGGCTCAATGTGATGATGAACCCTACGATGAAATGAGCCCCACAAGAGTCTGGCACAACGTGAGCCCCTCTGGGCTGAAACAGGAGGATGGAGCTATATGAAAGGGAATTATGAGAGCTGCTGCAGCTAATGCCCTTCCTGCTGGAAGATTACAAGCAGCTAAGCTCCCGGTCTTTCAAAGATATCTGACCTACAGGCCTGGATGTGTAATACTGACAAATATGGCCAAAAATTTTAATACTGTCTCCCCACAGTACATACTTCCTCCTCTTCCCCTCTCCTAGGAAAACAAGAGCATGAAGCAGTTGTTAAATATACACAGCCATAAGAGTGGGATGGAGGAGGTTTAGAGAACCCCTTGGGTGGGTGGAGACCAAAAAGCAGATTCCTTTGGCTGGCTGGTGTCCTGTTTTCTTGCCCCAATGCTGAGGAAGAGACCAGAGGGTTTGAAAGGCAGGTTATAGGTAAGCTTTAAGGCAGACTGTTTGGTTGCATGGGGTTGTTTTCACCCTGTCCTGACACAGTAAGGAAACTAGTTGTATGGGACATAGCAGCAGCAGTAGCAGCAGCAGACATGCTCAAATGACAAGTGCGGGGGTGAGTTACCCTCTCTGCTCCTCAGAAGCAATCATCCACATTCCTCGATGCCAGTCCTGACTCCCCACTCCCTGGCTCCACAGTGGGACCACTTGCCCACCTCTGCAGAGAAACATCCCAGCAGCCCTTTGGCTTCTGGCCGGGCGACAAGGGGGCTTTTTGTTTGCTTTTTGAGGATAGGGGGGAGAAGGAGGAGCTGTACAGAAAGGTCACTACAGTCTGCTGAGCTCTCTGGCTGGAAGTAGCATTCTTGTGAGGAGCAGATGAGTGCCACGTCTCGAGCCGACTGGGCACCTGGCAAGTCACTTGCCAAGAGGCACAGCCCTGCGGAGACCCCACCCCAGCATCAGTGCCCCGAGCATGAGATACCTTGGCATTCAGCATCAGAAAAGGCTCAGCCCGGAGTCCTCCAAGAGCACAGCCTCTTCCACGAATGGTCTGAGTTGTGAGTGCTGGAGAGGGGAAAGTGTTTTCGCGTTGATCATAATCTCTCACTCTTTCTCTCTTTCTCTACTTATTTCTATAAATATGTGTACATAAATAGCTTGTTTCTCGCCTTAAATCTAGATATGAACTGTTCAAATTAGGTGGGCATAACATGCTGTTTTGATACACGAATGTCTTCTCGACTTGACTCTTGGTTGTTTCTTGTCATCGCTATTTAAGATATAGTTAATACATAAACCCCTACTTTGAGTTCTCCTTGGACAAAAATTAAAGGCAGACTGGTTGAATTCTAAGGGTCTCTGGTGCAGAAATGCCATCCAGTTGAGCAGCTAAATGTTAAAAATGATACCAAAAGGGATGTGGTGTCTCTCCTAGCCTGCCTTGAGCAGTGTGGTCCTCCATTCCACGTCAATCGGCGTTACCCAAGACTGAAGCCACGGAGATCTTTCTGATTGTGCTCTTGGGCATTGGGGTCCCGGCAAGCACACTCTCCTTGTAGGTCACAGGACATAGGGAAGGGAGTAACCTGGGGAAGGAAACACAAGCATGTGAAGGAATCACAGAATGGCCTGGGTTGAAAAGGACCGTAATGATCATCTAGTACAGCACCACGGAGAACAAACGAGACCTCTGGAGTGGTATCTTCAGAGATCAGCTGGAGTCTGCAGATGCATTATTTTCTATAGTGATTTATTTCAGCGGCACACTAAGGCCTCAGATGTGCCACTTGTCCCTACAAGAGGCTGTGAAAAGGATAAAGAAGAGCCTTCTCAACTCATGCAGTTCCTGGTCAGCAGATCCTCGTTTAACTGCTCGGTCAGGCATGTGGACACAGCTGTCCAAGGAGAAATGTACTGCTCAAGCAACCCTGGGGCTTTTGGGGTAGTCACCAAAATGCTGGAGTGCATTATGCTGCCAGCCTCTTCTAAAGGGCTATTCTTCCTCCAAAGCCTGCAGACATGAAGTGATGGCAAAGCTACCAAACTCCCATTGCACACGACCAGCTCAAAGTCTCACTGAACGTTATGCCCAACAGTTCCCCGCTGAGCATTTCCACCCACCTCCCACCTAGGGATTCGGTGAACCCTGCTTCTGGGCCATAACCTCCCCTCTGTAAGGCACCACACTGCAGTAGGGCCCTATGGCTTGGGTCCTGTTTCCATGTCTAAGTGTATTTGTGTGTTCAGTTACGAGCGCTTTTGGTTTCAGTTCCTCCAGGCAGGAACTGAACCATCCGCTACCTAGCAGATCAGTGAAAACAAAACTGGGCAAACAGACTTCTCTAAATACCTGCTGAGTTTAAGGGGAAAAGATGCAGCTAACGGCCACTGAGAAACAGCAAAGCAACACAAATGAGTCGCTGCTACGTGCAGACAAAATCTGACCGTGATCTCCGCAGAAGCGTGGGAAGGAGCTGAAAGAAGACTGCAGTGCCTGGCTAGCAGACATTGATTTGGGCATATTGCATCATCACATTTACATAAAGAAAAGGGGGTGCCAAAGGAACAGTGTCTTGCTTGTACTGAAGTGAATTCCCAAGAATTTCTCCCATCTGCGCAGACTGAGAGAATGACCTCATTCCCCACCTTAACACTCCTTCCCAGACAGTGCCATAACCTGTTCAAGGCTCCCGATGTCTGCTGTCCGTGGCTTTGCTGCCACACGTCTGCTCTCTCTTTCACAAACGCATTTCTCCAGGCCATGAAGGTATGCCCGTTCCCTATGCATCAACAGCACATCTAGGAATGCGTGAGACCAAGCACCGTGCGTGAGCACACAGCTGTCATTTCCCAAAGACCTTCCATACGTGTCCCTGCACGTCCATCATAGCGTGCTTTTCTCCTGACACATGAGAACAGGATAGAAGGGTGTGGGTCTTTATTTCACAACTGGGGAGCCTACAGCAGGGACGTGCTGACACAGACATTAAATAGCCAACACTCACCACCACATCAGGCTTCAGAGAGCCTTCTCCTGTTGCTTTTGACTTCTATTCCCAGAAGACGTGACCTTCCTCACCAACCTATGGCCTCAGTGACTTATGAGCTGAAGAACCAAGCAGTGAATAACCTGAATCTACCCATGTGCCAATGTGGAGGGTGCAAAGGAGAGAGAGTCCAGAAGGTTAAAAACAAATGGATTCAAGTAACCGGATACTAAAGAAGCTTTAGAAATTGCAGAAAACAATAGGAGCTTACGGGTCACTTGATCCAACAGAAGCCAGCCACAGTAGGACTGTTCCATATCACAGTGTTATGAATATTCTTCGATAGGAAAATGGAGAAGTCTGTAAACAATGGGGTTCGGGAGGGACTGTTTAACGACTGAATTAAAATACTGCAGAGAATAAAATGACACATGAAAGGAATTGACTTATTTTGTTCAGCAGAAACATTTTGGTTTAGATTATCTGCTACAGTTCAGGTTCGACCTTTTCTTACAAGACACAAAAATAAAAAAGGCTATTCAGAGCAAAATTTATGTCTTGGAATGAAAGCTTAGTTCACTTAGAAAATGCTCAAACAAAACATGTAGATATGTCTGGAGTTTTCCCTTACTTTTATTTTTTATCCTGAATCATTCAGTTCAGCCTGGATTTGGCAATGATTTTGACTTAAAAAATCCTTCCTGCTGTACAACAGAGCTACTGGTTGGAGGCAAGATCTGGGCTCCTGGTTCTTTCATTTGTCTTAATCAAACTTCTTCCTCTCCCTGGCCTAGATTCACGTTTGTCTGTAACAGCCTAACAAAGGCAACTCAGTGTCCCTGCATACAGTGGAGAAAGAGGCTCATAGAGAAGGTGGATACACATTTTGCACTGAACACAGGAACACCAAACAAAGGCATTTCAGTAAAGTGGCTGAAATTAGCCATGATCATCTAATTGCTCTTTGTCTTTGCTTCTCTCCATGCACAAGCAGGACTGCACCATCTCTCACTGGCACAGACATCCCATAAATGCTAACGTTTCACTTGGAGGAACAAGAGCCCTGCATGACCGTATCTCCAAACTGCAGGCTCTCACTCTCCTAACTTACTTTGTGGGCTGTGCTGAAACTGTGACCCGAGGAACCCAAATTGGCATGAGTTTGGTATTGTGTTGGAGTTCTCTACCTCCTGCATCCTCTCCCCTCCCTGCCTGAACAAAAGCTCCACATAAAAGATTAGATTGCTACTCCACTGCAGCAAATATCTGGGAAGGAGTCACTAGGGAAGTGTCTTCCCATGTGCTGTCCTCTGAAAACCCTCTGGTCTTCCCTCAGTGGTCACGGACAGAAGAGACAGAAGCTGTCCCCCTGGGGCACTGCCAAGGGCCCAAAAGCAGAGCTGCACAGCCCAGCAGCAGTCACAGCAGTGGGGAGCCTGACTGGAAGAGGGTTTCTTACTGATCAGATTAGCCTCATTCACTTTATGACCTTTACAGATTTTGTATGCAGTTTAATTTTTACAGTGCTATTGTCCAGAGAGATGAATAGTTTTGTCTATGGCAGCGAGCTCCGCAGATCAGTTTTCTATTATGTGAAAAGGCAAAGATTTTTATGGGTAGTGAGCACATCCACAGTCAAATTAGACAGGACAAAATTTGCCAAACATTAAACAGTGATGTGGGATTTCCACTTTAAATATCATCTCCAACAATTAAACATTTGATTTCCTCAAGGACCTGATTTCCAGAGGTATTTAGGGAATCAAACCCACACACAGCATCTACTGGGACTGTCAGAAGTGCCCAGCACAGAGAAACCATAAAACGCCTTAGAACAAGGACTGTCTTTTGTCTTGGGCTTGTTCTGTGACAGCCCTGTGGAGCATAGATCCATGAACAAAGCTGCTGGATGTGCTACAAATAATAAACACTGAGCATTTTTCTGAATGATGGCCTGTTTAGGTGTGGAGCCCAGATACGCTGACTCCAAGATTAACTGCTGCCTTTCTTTTTTAATAGACTGGGGAAAGCCCAACTCATTAACAACATGTATGATTTGCACAGAAATTTTGAGATATATCCATTGTAAAGCAGTATTAAAGAACTGTCTCCTCTTCCTTCCACCTGCCAAGTCCTGCCTTCCCCTATCTCTCCCCACATAGGAAACCTGGCTAACATCTATGAGAGTGTGGAAGAAAAGCTGAAATTCAAGCTTAGGGCTTGGCTCATTACTGGATGAAGTAGTGCAGGATGCTGTCTCCACAAGCTACCTAAAATAATCTGAGAGAGACAGAAGTGAAGAACACAGCTCTGCACACCTACACACTCCCCCTACACACGCACACATCTCCTGGAGGTGATACTTGTGTCCTCTATGAAGGCATAGGAGCCCTAAGTATCCTCTCCCAGGCAAGGTGATGAAACTATGGCCAAAACTCACACTGCTTTTGGAAGCAGGGCTGCATTTGCCCTTGATGCCATGTTCTGGACTATGGGAGCAAAGACGATCGTGAAACATAGCGGTGCAGAAATGGGACCCAGGTCATGAAATGAGTCAAGAGCCATAAATCCTATCTAAAGAGGCTGATAATATCCCAAGACAAATTCCCGCTGAGAAAGTCCAGTGTGGGAACACTGACAGAAGAAATAGCCAACAAGTACGAGGAGGGGTGGGAAACACTTCTGCAGAGGGTCACAGCTTACCCCTAGCATGCATTCATATCATACTGACCCAGCTCCACCTCCCATCCAGGATGGGCAGCATTGGGTCTGGGCTGGAGGCAGGGGGAAGCAGGGGAGGAGGCATGGAAAGTGTTGGGAAATAACTTGTTGTTAGACTTCAGCTCTGAAGTGTTTGCAAAATCTCCCAGACGAGATGAATGGGAGCTATGAAGACCCCGCTGCACACAGAGCCTCTGCAATGAACGCGGCACTGAGATAAGCGTGGCAGGTGGTGCTGAGTGCCATGGCCCTGAGACCCTCACAGCTTGAATGCAGTGGAGTATTTTGCTCCCTGTGAAAGCCCTTGCAGGACAAAAATGCATCTTGTAATGGTCTTCCCAGTGTTTTTTGTCATTTAGGTCACAAGGGCTGTTTGGAGATTATGGAGTGAAAAAAAGAGCTCCCTTTTAACTCTGGGGGCTGGTATGCAGGTTCACACCTAGGGCACCTCTCAAGGGGGCCTGGGAAGGGTGAAGATGAAGCTTGTAGGGAACATCCTGAATTTCTCTTATTTGCACCTCTCTAAACTGTGCTTATCCCCATCAAAGCCAGCAAGCCCTACGTAATAAGACACAGCTCACCTAAACCCTCATCAACGTCCACTGGGTCCCAACCATATGCAGCCCCACCGGTGGACCCAGAATGGCCCAAAGCCAGCTGAGATGCTTGGGAAAGCTCTGGTGGCACAGGGTGCTGGGTGCCGAACACCCACATCCTCACCAACCTCCTGCACTCACGGGGCTGAGCTAAGCAAAGGAGCCCTCGTGCCAAACCACACGGAGCTCAGCTGCTCAGCCATCAGCTGCGCTTCCTACCCTTGTGCTACTGATTGTGCAAACATGAATGTAATTAGTCTAAATAATCACCGAAGATTTAATAGCAGCCAGACCACCCAGAGGCCAAATAGCTGGCGGTGGAGCAGAGAAGGTTTGTTCGCTGGTTTTTGTAACACTTGCTAATGAAGTGAGGTCGGATAGCAAAGCAAACACCCTCCACGAGCACTTCCCCTGGGAACGCTGTATGTTGTGGGAAGCCCCACGTCCCTTGAAGCCAAGAATGTTCTCTCAGGATAGGCAACATGTGCTACTACCATCCCTGCTTTTAATTTATCGCCGCCTGGAAAGCCTCCCCGAATGATTATGAAACCGGCTCTGAGCCCCAAAATAAGCTCCCATCCCAACCAACCATGACTGGAAGCTCTCCTCACATGGCAAGCAGTGAGCCACTCACACTGCGATCAAAAGCTCCTGGGGAAGTGAGTTCACCCAAAGGCCTGGGTGAAGCAGCATGCTCAGAGCACGCAGCAGCGCTGAGCCGCTTCCAGGGGCATGAAGCAACGCTCCTCATTGTGTCCGGCCTTCCTCCGTGCTCACCCGCCATTCATTGTATCTCGCCAGCTAATTACAGAGCTGACGAACACACCCGGCTGGGGAGTTCCAAGCTGTCGGGAGCAGCACCGTGTGACAGCCATCGATTCTCCTGGATAAGCAAAATTTCCTTGGCTGGGGTGGTCACTTAGGCTGCTAATTGTGCACGCTGCCTCAAAATCATGTTCTGCAAAAGGAACAAGACCTGCGATTCCCCAGGACAGGTCTGAGAGAGCAGAGAGATGGCACTTATTTTTCCAAAATCCCAGTAAATGACTATTTCTGTTTTCTCATGGGTGGGAGGGGGCAGACCCCCCTTTCTAGGGAGACAGGGACAGTCTTGGGAAATCCCTCCTGGAGCCAGCAGCAGCCCTTCAGTTCAAAGCTCCTTTCTTTAGGCCTTGAATTCTTGGCCATAAAGTCTCTGAAGAGGTTTCGATAAGTTGCATATCTCATAGATAAGCAAAGCTTTGGATGAATCCCACGCGGTTCTCTATCTACTGCAAGTCCTCATTTGTTTTCCGCCAAGGCACTTGCTGGTTTTCCTCTCCAAGGTGTTGGACAGCAATGTCAAGAGGCTGAAGGGGCAGCATTTGAGATGGGAGTTTTTGCCAGATTGATTCTCCTTTTTCTTTTCTCAGGGCTCTGGGGCAAAGGGGTTGAGGGAAAATCCGAAAGATAACTGAATGAGATGGGTTTTTCTCACGGGGGCTGTAGTTCTACCCCTTATGTGATGAAAAGGAAAGGCAGAGAGGAAAGACAGATGAGTTTGCCCTTTCAAATGGCTTAGGTTGGGGTAAATTTAGAGCAGCAAAATTCCCCACGCTTAAATTTGCAGAGATCAGACTGCAGGGACTTCAATGTGAAAATCTGCTATTTGAGACTGGAACAAAGTACGCAAGCAGCCTGAAGAAAAACGTTTCTGATTTCTGTGAGGCCTTTCTAGACAGCCCTGCACTGGGAAAATTTGTAGAAGGGAAGGGAAAGAGAAGTGAAGGGGAGCAGTGACTGGAGAGAAGATTTCCTGAAACTAATCGGAAAGAAAGAGCCATCAGCTCTGCCTGGCACGTCTCACGCCCCAGGAGCTCCATGCAGCCGCCGCCAGCCCAGGGGCAGCCAGCTATGCCCAGGTTATTTATTTTCCCCACTTTAAGCGCTGTCAAATATTTAATGCTTTAAAAAATAGTATCTTCTTTTATCTGCGGCAGGACACAAAGCAAAAAGCAGCTTCCTGGAGCAGCCAGGCGGAAGGGAGCTGGCAACCTGCGCTGGGTCAGGAGGAGAGGAAGATGAAAAGGAGACGGGCTTTTGTTTTGTCCTTCACGGAAGACTTTATCCCCTCCAGATACACAACAGAAGCCTCCTCTCTCTTGGAAGTTGGCTGGCAATGGCCTTCCTGTCTCTCCAAGCTGCTCCTGGGTCATGCACAGGGCAAGCTGTGCAGCCCCATCCACTGTCAGTGCCTCCCTGCTGCTCCCTGTGCCCTGCAGACGGCCGTCCCTGCTGCCCTGGGTGCCACTGCACAGCCCCAGCTTCCCTCCCTCTGCATGGGCACACTGATCAATTAGCACAGAACAAATAATTGAGCTGATGGATGTCTCTTTTTCCTGCTTGCTGATGGCCATTGCCTCAAATTCATGCCTAGAATATGACTGAATTTATTTGTTGCCATTTGCAGCATTCAAAAGAAGCCTTTAATGATTTCTTTTAAGCTCCTGGACTGATTGTGAGTAGCGCAGGGCAAATACTCATTATTTTCTATCTAAGCAGCAGCACTGATTAGTCGGTGGTTGGCCAGATAAGCCACACCACCCTGCTCCCCTCTCCCTGCTGAAATGCACAAGGTCATTTGCTGCTAATGCTCAAATGTAAAGCAAAAACGTGCCCTAACGGAATGGCACGTGGAAGCCTCCTGCGTTTTTTCAGGCTAATAAAACAGGAGTGTGCAGAATCAGACATTAAGTAAGAGGACTGTGGATCAAAGTGAATGTGGGTTGAATCTTTGTGTTTTCAGGCAACCCAGTTCACAGCACTGTGTGCAGCTGAAAGTGTTTTTGGGAGGGGAGTGGGAATGCAGTGAAACTTAAGTCTTGACAGTTTGCGGACATTAAAGATCTGAAGTCAGCTCTTACTTGCCTGTTAGCTCCTGAATCTTCACATGATGCAATGCTAATCTTCAGCCCTTTCCTAAAATAACGTGCGGAGTTGCTATGTTCTGTTAAATGTGAACCATGTGTCACCTCAGCAATGGCTGCGACGGCGAAAAGATGATAAATCTAAAGCTTGTAAAATGTCCTATGACATTTTGGGAGAAAAACAGGTGTTGCATAAATGTTAGACATTTATGGGTAAACTAGCAGGGGCTTTGAAAGACTGACACATCTGCCACATAGTCTGTAACCCTGAAAGAAAAGGAGCAAAGCAGGCGCTTGCATGTGTCTCGCTCTTTCTACAACTGTATGAAAATACATCCTCATCTGGTATTGGAATTAGCAAAGCTGGACTCACCCCTCCCTGCGTCTCCTCCAGGTTTTTGGCTTTTACACCCAATGTGTATTTTAAAACTGTGCCTGTTTAAGTAGGTGGCAAATTGTGCTGGAAGAATTTGGTATGCGGAGTATTTTTATTCAGCTCCCTTTTCTCACACCTTTCATTGTTTTTCCCCTTGGAATATCTCCTGTAACGCTCTACTCATAAAGCTCTTCAAAGGCAGGGCTGTGTTTGAACAGCCTTGCCCAAAATCTGCTCTCCAGTCAAAGACCTCAGACAGGAAAATAACTCATAAGGCCGCGCCGCCGCTGCCGCAGGTGTCCCAGTCTGCCTTGCAGGGCTGTTATCCCCTCTTCACCCGATAAATGTAATAAACTGGGACTTGGTTTTGACCTGCCAAGGTCCAAGGAGAAAGCAGTTTTCTCACTTCCCAGTGCCCTGTTCATCTGTGGGGTTTAGGGAGAGAGGCAAGGCTAGGGGAAGCAATAAATTCTGCTCCCAAACCTTACTCCTAACCCTCCCCTCAGTTCAGCCCCACACTCTCCATGCCTCAGTCCCGTCTCTGCCCTGGCAGGATGTTGTGTCCTTTGTTCCTGTCCCAGTGGGGCTGGTTTGGGTCAGTCCTCTCCTAACCACATCCCTGCTGGTCCTATGGTGCCTCTTGGGGTTAGGAAAACTACCTCCTCCCCTAGCTTCCATATAGCAAGGAAAATAACCCCTTCGGTGTGACAAGACACATCCCTCAGCGTTCCCAGGTGGGCCAGAGGCAGCCACAGCACTGCACTGCCATCAAGTTTTTGACTGAGCCAGGGAAAAGAAACCTCCAGCAACAGCTGCCTTAGAAAGGACTGCTCCCTACAAAGAGGACTTCAATCCTTTAGCTGCTGTATGTAGAGAAACTTCTTCCTCAGCCTGGTAAATTGCATCATCTCATACACTAAACCCACGCTTCCCCTGTCTACTCTCAAGCTTTCAAATTTATTAATGTACATCAGATACTTAACATAGCTGGATTTTCTTCAGTCTGATCTACGCTCAAATCCTCAAGACAAGGTAAAAATTTTACATGCCAGAGGCTATGATTTTCTTTCCTTTCTTTGGGAAAGAAAAGTTCAAAATCTATCTCGGTTAGAAATATATGAAATATTGTAGTGCTTCAAACCACAAGCTTCATCACTCTCCTGTCTCTGCAACACTGGCCAGAAATGAGTATTAAAAGAAGCATAAAAATATGGGGATGTATAGAGGGACCCTTCCCTTGCTCAAGCAGTCCATGTTTTAGATATTCCTGTGCCAGAAACTGCATCCAGATCACTGTGATTAATAGCCACTGATGGGCTAAACGTTCATGAATGTGCCTATTCTTGTTCTGAATTCAAATATATTTTGGTGTTAATAATGCTCTATGGGAATGCATCCCATCATTCAAATACACACTGTGCGTATGGGTCGAAGTTCAGACTTACTGATGCATTTGTTTTGCTCTCTGCTCTTCTCCTAATGAATCCTAACTTTCGGTTTCCCTTTTGAGCACTGAGGGTGGATATCAAGACAGGCAAATACACCCTTCTCAGAGTGCTTGATGGAAGATCTCCTGAGCACCAAGTGCAAAATGGATGGCCAACTGCTTTTCTGATGAACATGCCCCAGCATTATGGAGGGAGACAGCCTTTGCCTACAGAGCAGTAAGGGTTCATTTACAACAGGAATGAAAGATGGCCTGAAACTGGACATGTCTTGCACAGGTATAAGGCAGGTTGTGATAAGAAATGCACATGCCTATCAAGAAAGAACTCCAAAATGAACCAAGAAGAACCGAGCATCCATAGTGAGCTGATGCATAGACTCAAGGTCCTTCTGAAGACCTTGGATCCCCTCTTCTAGTCAAAATAAAATCTCCCTGGACACAAAACAACTCTCCCTGAGGAATTCCCAAAGAAAACAGGAAGGGACATCCCTACCTTTTTGGTCTTGACTGTTGAGGCACAGCAGTCCCCACCATCATAGTTGCAGAAGGCTCGGTTGTTGATGGAATCACAGTAGTTGTCTCCCATGAAAGGCTGGAAAATAAAAGAGCAGAGACTAAGGACATGGACACAGATTAACAGTAACAGTTATCAGAAGGAGAAGATGAAGCCTTGAAAGAGCCATGTAGTTTATAACATTACCAACTGCCCTGAAAAGCAAGAGATAATTATTCCCCTCTCTCTTCAAAGCAGACAGAAAAGGGAAGGACACTAGAGCCCGTGTTGGCTTTTCACATCCCACATAAGACGATGCTTCAGGAATATTAATTTGACTAGGCCCAGAGACAGCATCAAGGCATCTAAAATTGTGTCACCTTTTCACAATTTTAAGCTAACCTTCTGAAACTATGTGGGATAAGAAGAAGGTTATGCATAGCAACAAAACTGGCTTGCTTTTAATAGTTGTACTTTCAACCACAGCTCTCCTAACTATGCAACAAGTGTCAGCAAGGAGGGTATAAAGCATATCTCAAGGAGAAGTGGAAGTGGTCTGAGCTAAGTACGGGGTCCACACGCACTCGTTCCCCAGTTAGCACTTACTGCATCTGATCTTGGCCATGACACCTAATCTTCCTCCACTCCACTGCTCAGAGCTGGGATAATGGAAATTATTCAGAGGGACGCTGAGGAGAGCTATTAAGCAAAATTCATAAATCACGTTGAAAAAGAAAATGTGGTCTATGTGCTGCACAGGACCTGAATAATAATCACAATTCTGAAGAAAAGGCTTGAGGTCTGGATCTTCATTACACCTCAGAGCTTTATTGGTCATTAAGTACAAGAGCCTTTCTTGGAAATCCAAACTGTGCCTGATGCTAGGAAGTGACTGTGCCAGGTACAAGGAACCCAGGCAGCTCTGAAAGCTCAGACAAAGGGATGCTGAGTGCAGAGCACAGTCATATCTCCATAGTACTTCTTACACTCACATGGGGCCATTCCCATTTTATTTGCTCTTTGGAAAATTCATTTGCTCTGCACTGAGAAAAACACACCGGGGAGTTTCCTACGAGAAGTCATCTTTGCAGAGCGGGTGGGGAGGATTTCACAGCAGCTGCAGTACCCAAATTTTCCTGATGATAGAGACCTAAGGAAGCAGCAGCGAGAGCTTACCTGAAAGGCCATGGCCATGGCCATCATATTGAGACAGACTCTGTGGACTGGTGAAGATGCAAGCTTTTACTGCTGCTGTTTTGCAAGTTTACATATTTCTATCAGGGTATAGGAATTCCAGGCCATAATGGCAATACTGGGTGAGAGCAGGACTCCCATAAAGTGACTAATTGAGCATCACTGCTTTAGTTACAAGCAAATACTACAAAGACCAACAAGGAAAGCAGAATTACAGAGTGAGATTCCAACCTTTTCAAACTGGCTGAACTCCACAGACTTCCACAGAGATTGGCTCACTTCTACAGACAAAGGCCTTGACTTGAAAAAGCCCTTCCAATTTCATTAATATAACATGAGTTACATGGAAAAGATTTATAAGTAGATGGAGAGATATTTTTATGCCAATTTGGTCATATTAAAATCAATGAATTTTGTTCAGACTCCTAAGACATCTTGATAGGCTTCTCTGTGCTTCCCTTGTACTGCCTGGCTGTGCCTGCTCGTTAAGAAAGGCTTTGCTTTAATTTCCAATGCCTATGTCTGTACCTATGAACACTGAAAAACTACTAACAAGAACTTGTAGAAGAATTTGCTTTTTATTTGCACTGGCACAGCAAGCAAGATCATCCTATGGAGGAAAACAATGGGACAAACAACATCTATTCTGATTTGGTACCCAAATCCTCATTTGGGAAGCCTTGGAGGGCTGGCTGCTGAAGTCTGTAGAGGTCTCTATGCATATCTTAGTGCTCCCACATTTTTGGAGGAGCTTTGTTTTCTCCACTATACAGGTAGGGGGTGGGGAGACTAGTTTTCACCAAAACATCTAAGTTAGCTGCCTCCAGGTATGTGGCTGACTCATAAACCTCTATTCCAGCCACTAGGGAGCGACAAAAAATCACATTGCAGCAGTCTGGGTTACTGCTCTGAGTGCCAAGAGTGAAATAATGCCCTGCTTACAGCCTTCTATTCAGGGAACCCTCCCTAATGCTAAGGATATTAATACATTAGGGATTGTATCAGCCTAATGGCCCAGTACTATTGACCTACTGGCTTATTATTTCCTGTTTCCATAGTCATGAAGAAAGGCTCGGTGAAGATGACATTTCTTCTGAAATCTTACTGCCAGAGAACAAGCTCTGGCCCATTCTTGGATCCTGGAAGCATCATGCTCTAAAAATGATGCTAGAGGCCATTATCAATTGTCTGGGCAAAGCCTCCCACGATGACAGATTGCGATGCAGTGACACTGCTGAATGAATGATGAAAAGAAGGAAGTTTCTATTGATGTAGAGGGATCTGGCAATTAACAAGGATAGAAGGAAAGAAAACGCAGAGAAAAAGCATGTCAGTAATAATGGCTGCTGGTAAATTATTACATCACTGCAAAGTTTGCGTCAGTAACAACTATCCTTAAACAGCAGGAGAATGGATACCCAATGGTGCATCAGCACCTGAATGGCATTTCTTAATGGCCACTGAATGTTATTTTAGCTCTCTTTGGAGAATAGGGGCGCGTAGCCAGCCTGCATGAATGTAATGCGTGAGATGGCTTATGACATTCAAAGCACTGACAGCAGAATGCTTTTCATTTAGGGAACAACTAGACAGAAAGTATTACATTGTTGGAGAGTTATTACCCTCTTGGGCTCAACATTTGTATGCGAAGGAAACCTGTCTTTCACTTCAAGAGCAATCGTGCCGCACAGCAGTGTGGCCTTGTGTTTTGTGTCAGATTTAGCAGCTCTGTGCCATGGTCTACCACTGCGGGCAAATAACTTCAGTGCGCTTGTAAAATTGGGTTACTGAGTGCCAGGAGTGCAGCTGGTCCTGCAGACAGTCAGGAGATCTGGGTTTGAGAGACAGCTCTTCCAGAGCATGTCCACGCAGCCAAAGCTTCTGCCTGTGAGTTATTCCATTTCCAAAATGGGCATGAAGCTGCCCAGCCTCACACAGATGCCACAAGGGTTGACTTCTTCATGTCAGTCCTGGTGAGACACTCAAGTGCTGGCATGATGGAAACTGTATGACCAGAGAGACCTGATCCAGCGCTGCAATATTTTATGCACTGGCAATATTTTAAGAGTTCTCAGACTTCACAAAGATTGTTGCCAACAGAAACATCACTCTTCAAAATAATTGCTTATTGCAAATAAGACAGAAGACAGTGAGCATGATTTGCTCACTGTTCAGATGTGCTGTCCAGCAAATGGCATCATTCCTTCCTCTGGCTTTCTTAATCTCCACATCACAGTTCAACGTCTAGCTAGCCTCAGAAAGAATTGGTCCTCTAGTAAGATGTCAGAAACAAGTAAAATAACTGAAGCTCTTTGCAGTCTTCCAGAAAGTCCCACATCCTGGGAAATTCCAAAGGTCGGCCAATTATATTGAGCCGTTTGATCATTTTGCTCATGCAAGAGTCACCCAACCATCTGTTCTAGAAAAATCACCAGTTTCACCACTGAGTGTTAGAACTGGTGCAGGAGATCTCTGTTTAATTGACAGGACAGCCAGGGCAAAAGCCTGTTTGCCCCACTGGAAAAACATTTCCAGCCCATATGGCTGCAGTGACTGTTACCATAACATGTAGGGGAGTAAGCATGGCCCATCTGAGTGAATGCAAATGCTCACCTCACAGCCTTTGACGCAATGAATCAGGGAAGGGTGAGGGTACCACTTGAGTCCCGCTGTGCAGACAACGCTCTGGAGGAGAGAATAAAAAAAAAACAAACATCAAGTTAAGACAAGGAAATCAGTGTACGGAAAGTCAGTGTGCTGGCTCCTACGGCCCTACTGTACTTAAGCAATGAAGTTTAGTTCCTAACACCTCTTGTGTTCTCAGGACCTGGCTCGCCTCCAGGTATTTACAAGAAGTGTTGGACTTGACACTTGCAATAACAGAACATTTGAGAGTAAAATAATATTTAACATTTTCCCTAAAATGTCATGTCTAATATTTCACTCATGGTGGGGGAACGTGGCAGAAAAAGGCAAAGGAAGGGGTCCACTGTCCAGCTCCTGGGACGCAGGGAGGCATTTTAGGAATTCATTTAAGGATTTCCTTGGTGCTGCAAAGCGTTGCTCTGTTTTGCTACCTGTCATATCTGTGCTTCCTGAAGATGCAAACAGCTAAAGGTGGACTTTCAGAAACATTTTCGCACCATCCTTTAGATCTTAAATAGAAGCACCTCCCACTACACACCTTCAAAATAATCCCCAAAAAGGACAGCATCATCTGTTACACTGTATGAGCTTTATAATAATCTTGGTACTGACTACATTTAAAGGTTTTCTGTAAGAAAAAAGTTGAAGTGCTTAGTTTTGAAAAAAAAATGAGATACCAGCCTACTCAAAGAGACAATATGGACACTCATTGTTTGCCTGTAGATACGGAAACCTAGACTTTAAAGAATAAGAGGCTTGGCCCATCAGTGGCGGTGGCAGTTCAGTACCATGGAGGTCCAGGTGATGGGACAACCATCCATACACCACAACATTCACCAGGACAAGGATCATTTTGGGTTACCTTCCATGGATGAAACAATGGCCAACATGAACACGTGGGTACTCATCAAAGGACAGGGGCTGGGGTTGGACGGAGGCCTGGGGAAGGAAGGGATTAACATTTGGGAAGACCTGACGTACAAGCCATCCCTCCGTCTGTTTATCCAAGGCCTAATTTAATCCATCTGCAGGGGAACCTCAGCATGTTTTTACAGTTTCTGTCATTTGAGGCTTACCTGGCGCGTGCTAGAAAAAGGACTTTTATACTATCTGACTGGGGCTGTTTATCTTTCCGATGCTCTCGGATTTTCCACTATTAGTCAAGCCCGGCTTGCCCCACCTGCCTCACAACAGGGCCCGTCTGTGTGAGCGGGGCAAGGCGGGGAGGCTGCAAGGTGCGGGGGCCCTGCGGTGTCAGACGCTCCCCCAATGCGCTCCTGACAGGCAGCTGGAGATTTCCAGCCTGTTGCCTGCTACAAATGGCCAGAGTTTGGTTTGCTTTTTTTTGTTTGTTCCCCCCCCGCCCCACCACCACTCTGCTGTTTATTGCACTTCAGAGGGAAAAGAAAGGAAACTTTTCCAGGTTTCAAAATAAACAGGACCAGTCAACAGGTTGGGAGGGGGAAGCACTTCAAGAGCCTTTGAACCAAAAACTGAACAAGAAAAACTCAGCCATATGCCTCCCATATCTGAGGCCAGCCAATGAGAAAATGTGCACTTCCATTCAGCACCTCACATTCCTGGTAAGAAGCACCAACAACTACACAACCCCTTGATGTGCGAGCATGTGGAGCTATCAAAAGGAGCCGAACAGCCCTGAAACAGGCTCTTAAGGAAGGAGGTTTCCAAGCAAGACCAATCCCTTGCAGAAGACGCACTACTTTCCAGGCCCTCCCAGTTTTAAAAATCCAGCAGCTACTGAATTTTGTTGTGCCCCTGAGAGGAAAAATGGAAGGTGAAGCCTCCTCAAGTACAGATCTCTGCTCTCGCTCGAGGCTCCCTTGAATCCCAGTGGCTAGAACAAATTTTGGCTAGCCAGCCTCCAGGAAAGGGTGTGCAGCTCCAGGCTGTAGCGCAGGAGAGCCAGCTGACCTTGTGTGACATCCATCACTGGGTCAGTGGGACACTCATACGGCAGCTGGGAAAGGCTGGGTCCCAGCAGATAACCAGAGCTTTTCATCACAAACACCACTCAGCTCTTCTCTCCGCAGCGGCCAGGATGTGCCAAAAGGATTCAGATGGACAGTCCTGCACAGGAGCGTGTGCCAATGGCTTAGTCCCAGTTACTCTGCCTTCTCTTTGGATGACTCATTACTAGCAGAGACTATTAGAGCTACTCCAACTCAGTTCAATCCTGCTGACATCCACTGAGCTGGAAGCAGGGTACGCTTGGGAAAAGCCCTCAATCAAAATTCTGGTCCCCTTGCTGGTTTTCCAAACCCAGATTCACATCACAAGTCCTGTCTGCGCCCTCAGCTTGCTGCTGGGCTGAGGGGGAGTGGGAAAAGGGAGAATCTGGGCTGGAAATTTAAGGAATGAGAGAAGATTTGGGTAGCTGTGAATCACTCCTACTTCCTGTGGTGCCAAGAGGTCCAAAGGTGCAGGAGTGCAGAGTGGGGCAATGAGGTGAATGGAAAGGAAGGAGGGGTGCAGGCAGCACTGCAGGAACCTTTTTAACACTACCAAGATGGCATCAGTACACACAGAAGGGAAGGCCTCACATGCCAGGTGGTGCTGAGGAAGCCCATGTAGCACGGCACAGGCCTCACCTCTCCCTGGGTCACTGTGGTGACACATGGCTGCCTGATGGCCCAGCTGCCCTGGTGCATCAGCTCCTGCAGCACAGCTGCCCTCCCGCCTGGTCTGTCCCCATTCCAGAAATGCCATTCAGCTCCAGCTGCGGTTTGGTGGCTGTGACTCCATCTGCTGTGAACAGAGAGGAAGCCGGGATGCGCTCCCACAGTAGGTAACAAAGAGCCAAGAAAGCAAATCAAGTTGTCATTTTCTCCTTGTGAGGGAAGACCTAGCGCCTCTGGTCACAGCGCTTCCCTCCCCATTGTGGGACTAACACAATGATGTCAACCATTTGTGGCCTGCAGAGGGGATTAGGTTTCCCCAGGAGAGGCCTTGGAGAGCTCTCCTCCACCTTAGATGGGTCAAGTGTCCCCTGGAGCCCAAGCATAAGGACTGGCATCCACGGATCTCAGCGAACCGTCTCCTCAGGCACTAAATGAGCGTGGCAATTAACCACGAGGGCTGGTGAGGGGATCGGTGCTGCTGACAGGGCAGGGAGACTTGGCTCATTGTGGCTGTGGCCTCTCAAGGCTGCAGATGGGTGGCAGCTCCCACACTTCTGGGGCTCAACCCCCACATTGCCCTAAGCTGTGACTCAATTTCCCAGCCTGCAAAACAAGCCTAACACTCTTTGGAAGGGAAGAAAGGAGGAAAACCGCAAACCCTACCTGAAGGGGAACCGATGCTGGTTGCTCACATCATTTTTGATATCTTCTGAGCACCAAAAGTCTCAGGGATTGTGGTGTTCAGGTGCAAGGATAGGGGAAAACGCAATGTCACTACTGGGGCAGCATCCCCACTCACTAAGCCCCACTGCCAGCCAACCTATTTGAGGCTATCCCATGCATTGAGATAGTATTTGGCACAAAGGCAAGCACCCAAATTCAGACAACCTAGGAAATTAGGTGTCAGCACTCACTGGGAAAGAGCTGTCAAGCTGTCTTTCTGAGGCCCTTCACTTTTTTCTCTTCACTGCCTTGTAGTCAGCCTTGGCAGCTCTATCTATAGGTGTCTTCAACAGCTCGCTGCCCCTTGCATACATGCAGCAAATGGGAAATCACAGGAAGAGCAATGATTGTCCCAAATGCAGTCTGCCACAGAACAGCAGACACACAGCAGATTGCAGGTGGCTTTTTGTTCCTGCTGAAAATGATTTGGGAGACACTGCAAATTCGCACTGATTTCAGCAATCAGTTTCAGACCAAGCAAAGCAACTCAAAGCCTCAACCAATTCTGAAAAAACACATCAATGTGATGACATTTGGTTCTTGTTCCTGAGAGAAGACACTTGATTTCTAAGCTTATTTCATTTTTTTTTTAACCAGAAAGCTATAAAAATACTCATTTTTCTTAAACGACACAAAAATAGTTGGAAGTTAAATACTACGTTATGTTCAAACCCAACATGGTTTTTCTCCAATTTTTTGGTTCACCAAAAATCACAACAACAAAAATATCTCTCTGGTTAGGAGAAAACATTTTTTTCATGTTTTAATTTGACAGAACTTCCAGCGAACCGAAAAATCAAGTGATTTGCACAGCTCTGCTCTAAACAACTCCCAAAGGAGGGATGGTTCCCTCTTCCCACTTTGCCTCCATAACAGCTGTTGCTTGAGCAGCCACACACAAATGTGTTTCTTTCTTGCTGGCTCCCCCTGTGTTTTATCTGTGCATGTCCTCTCAAATGCGAGTCCCACAAACTGGTTCTACCTTTATCTGCTGCTCATACCGCACTGATCTGCACATTATTTGTGCCTGAAGTTGAGTAACAGAAAGTGCTTCCCTTGTACCACTGAAGTACTTTGTGACCAACAGAGACTCCTGTAAATGCAAGCAGCTGGTCGCTTCGCTCGCATGGCACAACAACGAGCTGTCAGCAAACATTAAATAGAGACACATATTATTAGTGATATATAGCATATGGTCATGGGGACCTTCCCCTGAAGCATCCCAATCCCCATCTCTCCAGGGTCTCCACTGGCAGCAGCATTTCCCACAGTGCAGGCTCCCTGCGAGGCATGGCTCGCTGTGGGTGACATCCTCTGTCTGGGGAGCAGAACAAGATGGATGTCTCACAGCTACCAACCCCCCCGTCAAGCATCACCTCACCAGCTGCCTACCCTATGGGTCTCCTCTCAGCACTGTGCACACAACTGCTGTTTGACAAGCAGAAAGCCCTGCACAACTCAACGGGGCTGCCAGGACGCAGCTCTGCGTTCCAAGGAGACATGAGAGCAGAGCCACTTCCTCTGCACACCCCAAAAGCCTCCCCATCATCATCTGGCACATTTTCCTGCCTAAGTCTCACCTTCTGCCTACAAAGTGTTAGTGGGACAAACTCACATCTGCTATCCAATTGCAAGGTCCTCAACCATCACG
>JAOWBP010004368.1:2970791-3032547 GCA_028571105.1 Tragopan temminckii | reverse complement strand
TCTCACCTTCTGCCTACAAAGTGTTAGTGGGACAAACTCACATCTGCTATCCAATTGCAAGGTCCTCAACCATCACGGCAAATAAGATCTTATTTACCACTGTACTCTGGGAAACTGTGATTTTGCCTCCTTTCCTTGCTCCCCTCATCCCCCCTTTACCACTCTGTGTTTTCCCTGCTGCCTAATGAGCCCTCCAGAGACCTGAAGGTATAAAACTCGTTACAGCTCCCTCTGCGCACCCGCATCAATAAACGAAGGCGCACGGCACAGAACGGGAGGGAAGCTGTCACTTTATTTCACCATGAATTACAAACCCACTTTAAAGTCTAGCACTCGGGAAAGGGCCAGTGAGAAATTGCCCCTAATACAGATAGGGGTTTTCTTTATGTTCCGTGCCAGAAACTTGGCAAGACCCAGGCTTAGGCAGTAATATAATCTCGCTGCCTGGAGGGAGTGGGAAGCGGGGACGGACACTGTGAGCTTGTTGTATTCTGCGGACTTATGTTCCTCATCCCTTTCCAGGATTTATTCTATTGCTCTGTACGGCCCCATGTGAAACAGGGAAATACAAAGCAACAGAGATTTTCAGAGCAGCTCCCTAACCGCAGCCACAGCATGTGTGTGTGTCTCCCACTGATATCAATGTGAAACCAAGCAGCTATTTGCTGCCTGCACACGGCTGAGCGTGTGTGTAAAGCACTGTGTATAGGTGTGTGTGCCCTCGTGGGAGCTGACTCATAAGCTGGAGGGCACCCACGACAGCACGATGCAAGTGGTTAACGCTGCTGTGCTTCTGTAGCAGGCAGAGGGAGAAGTGGTGACCTCTGGAAGGGGTTGTGCTGAGCTGGCAGCTCTCACATGCGGGCGAATGGGGGGGTGGGCAGGACCCAGCCAACTCTGCTGCTTTGGGAAATGAAATACCCCCTGTATCAGCTTCTTTTGTCAGCCAAAAGCAGTGCAGAAAAATCCAGCTCTACCACCCAAAGTGTGCGAAACATTGAAGAGGAGGAAGAGAATAAAACCTGTCGGGTGCCCATTCTCTCATTTTCCATCACATGTTCCTGTATAATGAATTGCAACCCCTGCATCAGCCCCTTGGAGGTCCTGGGTGGATCTGAGCATGACGACTGGGGGCCTCTATCCTGAATGGATTTTAACTGGGAAATCACAGAGAGAAAACAACTTGGAGAGAATGGTACCACACTGCTAGAACAACATGCGAAGACACTACAAAACCCAGGAATTATTTTCTAAAGGACAAAAGACCTTTCCCACACATTCCCCCTCACTGGATGAACCATGGCTAACTGACAGTTTGCTCACTGCACACAAACATGTAGCAAGGGATGTAGTTAGCACAACTGTCAGGCACTGACCTTCACTCTCTGAGGGTTCATCCAGTGCTGGATGTCCTGCACGGTCTCGTTCACACGCAGGAGGATGGGCTCATGGCTGTGGTCCAGACACGAGGTGGTACACTCTGCGCCTGCACAAAAAAGGAGATGATAAAGCTACAGGATAAAGCGTGCAGCTCCTTACCCTTCCAGCATCCTTCCAGCTGAAGGACAGGATTAGGGCTCATTTTTCCTAAATTGCAATTAGCAGTCAACCGTAACTATCACATATCTTCTAGCCACACATGAAATGCTGAGTACAACCCTGCATCTCAGCAGACTGTGGGGGTGGCAAACACACCAAGGCCTTTTTGTATGAGCTGCATGTCTAGGTATTTCTTTGGCTATTAACTCCAGGGAAGGGGTCAAGTTTTTTTCTTTCAGATCATCAAGAAAATGTGGAGTTTTTTTCCATTTTGACTGCTCTTCCAAGAGATGGGGCTGATTAAGGTAAGGCTGCCAAACTCATCTCACCTGTGACATGACATAATCCCATCGCTTCATCTGTCAGATTTATGGACCTTCAGTAACAGCCCTTTAGATGTGACCAAGCCCAATGGTACTGCAGGCAAGCTATCACCTAAGTCCCATACTTGATAAAAAGAATACAGAGAGGTAATGATGGCTTTCTTCACACATAAACCTGTTTTTTCTCTGATTAACTGTCATACCCAGTGGGAATCCTGTCCTTTCTTTATTAAAACATGCTGCGATCCTCTGCAGCAATATCCCAGAGCCCTGTGGTGACACAACCATAAGCCGTAGTATGTTGGACCATTACCATTTCCCCCCTGGAAAATCACTCCTGAATGGCACAGCTGCTGCAAACATGTCATTAGGATTTCTGCATCAGCCCCATCAGCACTGGGGGAGGAATTAATCTCTGCACTGGTTTGGAGAGCTGAACCTTTGGCTGAACACACACCTCAGCCTGGAAGGGCAGATTAGGTGTCTGAGGAATTACCAAAGGTGTGTGGGATTCATAGTGACCACGACTGGATGCTATTATTTTCCCCACCTGCTTCTGCCTTCTCACATCCTCCCTCATGGAGAAGTCAGTAGGAGCGAGCAGACCCTGCTCAGCCAGGGAGGCCTGGGCAGCACTTGGGGTTTGTTTTGCTTTCCTAGCACATGCAACAGCAGCTCCATGGACTGCTGGGTAAGTGCTTAGAGTGGGTAAGTGTAGTAAGTGAAATAAAGTTAATTTTCTATGTAGAGGCTCATATGGTGCTGTATTCCGGATTTTTTATTAAATAGCAGTGATAACACACTGACGTTTTTAGTTGCAGCAAAAAAGTGCTTACACACAGCCAAGAACTTTGCTGCTTCTCCTGCTAGCAGCAAGGCCAGGGATGTGCAAGAAGCTGGAGGACGTAGCCAGGACATCTGCACCAGACCGGCCAAAGGCTCATCCCATACCATATGGCATCACAGTCAGCAACAGAACCAGGGTAAAGGAGGAGGAAGGTGGGAGGGGACACTGGGAATGATGGCATTTGTTTTCCCAATAAATCACTACATGGACAAGCCTTGCTTTCCTGGAAGTGCCTGAAGATGTGTTTGCTGATAGGAAGTAGTGAATGGATTCCTTGTTTTGCTATGCTTATGTACATAGCTTTCGCTTTATCTAGTAAGCTGTCTTTATGTCAACCCATGAGTTCTTGTACTTTTCCCTTTCTGATTCTCTTCCCCATCCCACTGGGGGAGAACAAGGTGCTGTGTGGTGCTGAGCTGCCTGTGGGCTTAAACCCCATCAAAACCCCAACAACCTGCTCCCAAAAGGTGATGCTGCACAAACCTAACAAAGCGTGTGGTATGTCTCCATCTGCTGAGGATAAGAGCCAACGGCCGCTGTGCCCTCTGAGAGCTGCTCTTCACATCTCCATGAGGATCCCAACTACCTACTGACCTTCAGGAGGGCTGCAGGGCCCCAGGACAAGGGCCACCAGACTCCACATCAAGGCACAGCACTGGTGGCCAAGCCAGCGGGGCTGGTGGAGGAAGGAGGACAGCTGTGGGCCCTCCTGCTCCCAGCCCCCAGCTGCTCCCCCCTTCCAGACCAGAAATCCGAATTTCTCTCTTTGCAAAACCCTGGTAGGTAACCTCATCTCAAGGGTAAAACACCTCGCCACATTAAGAGCTGCCGCAGCCCGCTCACCGCTGCGCTATTTACACTTACGGAGAGGAGCGGGTCTGAATTGTTTTGATATACGATCTGTAATTGGCATCATTACAGAGCGATGATCTCATCCAGGTCGTGTTCTCCTCCCCGGGGAGGGAACACAAGGCAGCTCGTGGTCCCTCGCGCGCCTGAGATATAATGAGGGAGCTGCAAAACGAGGAAATTTCTCCAAGTTCAAAGGGACGGGCAGGGGCAGGGGGGGCTGGTGTGGGGCTGCAGAAGGGGCCTCGTGGGGCTGCTCCCCTTGCAACCCAGGCAGCAGGGGTTGAAAGTACAATACTGTGTATTTTCAGTATGGAATGTATGCCTGGGTGACACAAAGCCAAGCTCAAAATCAAAACATCCCCCAAAAGCTCCAAACTCCTTGCAGAGTGACCCCAGAAGGAAGGGGCAAACATCCTCACATGGGCTTCTGAACAGCAGCCATACCAAAGGGGATGCTTGGCTGGTCTCATTCCCTCTGGAGAGCTGAATGCTTCTGCTGCTGTGCTTCCCTGCCAGTACACTGCCTTTTGGCACCAAAGGTGCAAGCGTGTGTGTGCAGATCAGGGACATTACAAAACTGTCAGAGCAAGTGTAGGTACAACCTCTTCCCTTACTCAGGACTGGATGTGTCACTGGTGCAGCCTCGCTTGCTGGTTGACCAGCTGGCCAAGAAGGGACACGATGAAACTGGGAATGCTGGAAGGAGCAGGAAGTCAGCACTTATGTGATACCCAGCCGCCCAAAGCATCATCCCAAAGCAGCTTCCTGCCCTCAGCAGCCCCTCACTCAGGTAAATGGCTCCATAGCATAAAGTGACCCCAAAAACTGCAGACTCCTTCCTCCCTCCCTCTCATCCTCTTCCTCACTCCCCATGCCCACAGACCTATGCCGTATCCACCGGAGCACTGCAGCTTCAGGTGGCTGTTGAGCTGCGTGGGCAGAGCACACTGGCCCTGCATCTCCCTGCAGAGATGAAAGGAGCCGCTCCAGGTGCCATCCTTCCGGCAGTGAATCACATTGCTTCCACGGCCCTGGGAAAGAGACAAGGAGATAACAAGGACGGTCACAAAAACAACAGCAAGGATAGCAGATGCAGGGTGAGAGGGGAGAAGCGGGCAGAGTTGAGCCGGGAGCAAAGTTCTGGAGCTGGGAGAGCCTGGGGTGGGACTGCCAATTCTGGGGGGCAAGGAAGGACTTCTCTGCTGAATCATAAATAAAAGGAAGGCTGCACTGCACACAAAAGCACACACACGCCTCCTCTATGCAATGTTATGTCTTTACAAGGTCTTTGCAAGGTCTCTACATTAAAATGGATCCACTCTAGCTGCAAAAAAGGTGCGTTCACCCCATCTGCCCTCTTTCCTCTTGCTGAAAGGTTCGTGTTGACTGCAGACAACCTTTTCCCTCTTCCATTTTCTAACTAGTTGCATCATATTTGTCTCGAAAAAGAAAGAATCCCCAATGGCCATCTGAAGGAGGAAGGGAAGTGGGACACGAGAGGGATGCTTAGCAGGGCAGAACGTGCTCTTTAGAGCTTGGCTGCCTTGAATGACAGCAAGCGAAGAGGCAGAGACTGACATGCACAGAGGCAGGTGTAAAGGAGAAACAAATCCTCTGGTGTGGGAATGGGCAAGGAATGGAAGATGACATTTCTCTTATAGAAAAGATTCTCTGTACAATACTGGAGAATGAATACCAAAGTCCAGGGAGAAATATCATGCCCTTTAGAAACAACAAAGCAATGCACAGGCAATCTTTTGCTGGATCTATCCACGTGGCATTAGGGATTTCTGCACAAGCTGTTCTGCAGGAGCTGTGAGCCTCACTGCCACAGGGCAGTGGGGACATTCAACGGGAAGGCACTGGGGTTGGGCTCCAAGTCTCCCAAAGTGACCCTGCTCAGTGCAAGAACCAGACAGAATCTCTGCTTCTCCTTGCATTGTTGCCTTCAGTTCACTCACCCTGCTCTTGGAGACTAGGGTGGATATCCCTGGGGATGCTGTAGCGTGCTCTGTATACTGGGATCCCAATTCCACCAGGGATGCTGAATTTGCCTTTGGAGCTTTTCCATGCATCCCATGACCCTCACTGCACAGGGATCTGCACACATCCCTTGTATAGATATGGGAAATTGCACTGCATTCGATGTTAGCCTTGTGTATGATACCCTAATGCTTTTTTTGCTCAGCTTCGTTGATGAAAACAATGTTTAGTGAGATGCAAAGTGGTCTCATTGGCAGACTACTGCATGGGAGCTGCATTCCCTTCTCTAGACATCTGGCCGTTGCCAGATGTAATAAGAAAATCTTATGAAAGTGTAATGGAGCAGATGGACTCAGGATGTGATCCAGCTTGGTGACTCCCACCTAAAGGCCAGACTTGCAGAGTGCAATTAATTTAGATCTGACCACTGATTTGTGCAACGTGCAGAAATGGAAGACCCTGCCTCTGGGTGCCGGGGGAGGTACCTGCTTAAATGACCATTACACTGCTGGTGATTAAGAGATGCCATCTGTAGAGTTGAATAATGATCTTTCAGCACAGTGACGAATTCAGGAAGAGACGACTAAGTGATAATTGAGCACAATTTGCTGTTTTAGCAAGTGTGTTGCACTTCCACCACAGTTTGCATGCCAGGGTTCAACCATGATTTCTAAAGGTGAGCCATGAAACCTGATTTACGTTCCTAGAGTTGGCTGTGCTCTAGAGTACTATTGTGTAGTTTCTGCTATGTGCTCAGAGATCCCAGGATATCCATTGCTATAGTAACATCCTGTCCATCATTCCCTGACCTGCAAAATCTCTTGTGAAAATCCCTGCTGGGTTTCTTGCTTGGATGCAATGTGCATTATCACCTTATATAGCTGAGAGAGACTTAGTGGGGTTTAATCCTTAAATAATTAACACCTCTCAAGTGGTTCTGGCTTGTGCCAGGAGTCCTCCCTCATCTTCTGTTGTCTGTTTTCCAGGATATCTGGAAATACCTTTTTCTGCAAATCCCTTTCTTAGGATGTTATCTGCTTCTCTGCTCAAGGTACTTTTGCACCCAAGCAGTCACTACAATCTTCCTTACACTGAACAGAGATGTAGTTGTATCTCTCACTTTCTACAGCTCATTTGTTGATGTAACCCTAACTCCAATCCCTGCCTCCCTTCACGTCTAGCTCCTTACAGAGCAACCATAAGGCTCTCATACCATTTGTTAGTGCCCTGGTGCAGTCAGTCTGAGAAAGCAGAGATGCACAAAGGTGCTGTATCCCACAGCTTCCTACCCAAACTGCACCCATTTGTGCATTCCCTACGTCTCAAAAATTCACAGCAGCCAAACAAAACTTCTTTAGGGTGCCCGGATACACAGCCCTAGGCTCATGCCTCCCCATGAAGTGGGCAGGACAGCTTTTGCAGGGAACAAATGCAGTTTTCCAGCCTCAAAAACCTCACTGTTGTTTCTGCTGTAGCTTTTAACATTTGGAACAGGTGTCAGAGTTGGGTTTTGGATCACTGACATCCCTTTTTCATACATCCTCAGGAGTGATATTACAAGGCTTTTGACAGAGCACTGTGCTTTCTGCAATGCATATAAGAACAGCAGCTTCTACATCCCCACTTTCTCTTCCCCAGAATATGAAGTGGCAGCAGCACTTCTGGGAGAAATTACTTATTTCACAACTATAATTAACTCTGGTGAAAAAAACCAAGCATTTCAAACACAATATTAAAAGCCAGACCTTCTTTATCAATGAACAAAGTTCCTAGGTAATCAAAGGCAACGTGCTGATTTATGCCAGATGAGGATCTGACCCTAATGATTAATGACACCTTGCAGCCAAAAAAAACCATGAAAGGTTAGACAGTTCACCTGTACGGCAACAATCCCTATAAAACATCATATGACATATACACAACAGTATCAGGAAAAAGAACTGGAGAGAAAAGCAAAGTAAAATTGAATGAACAAAAGGATGAGTGCACGCACCTCATACCCATTCATTACTACTTCTTTCCTCCTGTGTTAATATAATACCAGAAACCATATTTGATTACACCTACCTACACCATAGAGCCACTAGAGCAGATTTTCCAACCAATTACTTGTCCAGCCAGTCATTTCTTGCTACTCCCCTATTGCTAACAGTTAATAAATACTATTACTATAGTCTTAAAAAATATTTCCAGGCTCTCTGAAGTAGCTCTCTTCTACTTTAATTACATATTTCCCTTTTCCATCTCTCTGCCTCTGGTCTCAAGTGATCTCAAGGGAGGTTTGGCACTTGATCCCTCCAAGATCAGAGTCCTCAAGGACCATAAGATATAAACTCACTCTTATGGTCTGAAATAGTGGGGATAAGAAAGACTCACCGACTGACTGTCATCATCTTCACACTTGATCCTGCACTCGCTGTTGAACTGGAAGCCATTGGAGCACTGGTAGAGCCCATGGAACTTGGAAGGTGGAGGGTCACAGGTAACAGGCACACAAGCACCTGGCAGCCAGGTGCCATCCTGAGTGCACTGGATCTTAAAGGCCCGCCTTCCCATGCAGAAAAAAAACACAAAACCATTTAGTAAGCAGCTGAGTCAGCTAAGAGCCTTTAGAGTTTCTGAGTTCTGCTAGCAGGTGCAGGGGATGAGAGTGCTTGAGCTTTTAACACCTGGGGAACAAATTGTGAACCTGCGTCAGGATGTCTCTGAGTGAAAATAATGATTATTTGCAAAGCCAACACTCAGCCTGAACTCCTCTTTTGGCCTTGGACTTATCTCCCAAAAAACTGCTTCCTAGCCCTGTGGCCTGTGGTTGGTTTGAAGTGGGTTTGTGCCAAGTCAGAAGGACACGACAGTACAACTCTTTCCCATACAGTTTCAAAGGGGACTCCCCAGTCTGCATATCAAAGAGTATCTCTAAGGGAAGGTCTGCTTTTGAGCACTGGCAAAGATTTACAGAGTGATGTGCCAAATGCCCCCTTGAAAGTGCACAACTATCTTCACGTAGGAAGTATTCAGTGGTGTTCCCTACAGCACCCTGCTATAAATTACTCATCTTTTTTTCCCAAAATCTTTTTGACCTGTGGCTTTCTGAATCATGCTGACTGTGTAGCATTACTGTTTTACGTACTTTCTTGCTTTTCTGGAGGATCCAGGGACATGGTAACCTGGTTTGCATTTGTACTTGCAAAATGAGCCCACTTTGTGCTTATCTTCCAGGCAACGAGTAGTCTGAAGATCTGCATTAGGGACAATGGAGGGTGCTCGACACATCAGTTCACACAGAGCCTCTGGAAAGGACCACAGCCCATCCTCCATGCAGGTCAAGTTGCTGTTGTTCCCTGAGAAGGACAAGAAGCAAAGTTAACAACGATCAGCAGGAGTGGTTTTATTTCCCAAATGTCATTATACCCATAATATATCAACAGCCACCTCAGTTGGCTCGGCACATTTAACTGTCCTGTGCATCTTTTCTTTCTACATGATGGTTTTAAATCATTAAGGACTCTGTTTTCAGGAGACAACAGGCAGACAGTGCTTATTGCAGGAAATGCTATAGCGTAGGTGAAACCTCACTGGCTTTGTATTTCTCTTCCCTATTTTGCTCTCTCAAAGAAAGCCTGCTTTGTACATCAGCTCCCTCCTTTCCAAAGCCACGGAGCTCCCCACCATAAGGCAGCGTTCGGTGCCATTACATTCTTCATTCTTCTTCTGTGTTCTACCCGTGCACCGAATCAGTTCTTTTTGTTTCAATTCTGAGCCTTCTGGAGTAGCATCTGTTTGTTAGCATTACAGTCACTACTCTAACACGCTGAGGAGCCATTCTCAGCTGAGGACTCTCAGTCCTTGGGGACTACTGTGATAAATATGATTCATAATACTCATTAGAGACTTGTTTTCCTTAGGAAGCTATCCTGGCCAGCACCTCACAGGTAAAAGGTATGATAGATCTTGCCTCTGCTGTGACCTACTTGACTTCAGAAGGTTAAGCTAAGAGTAGCTTTGTCTCAGTGCACTTCACAGTCTTTGTTATTTTATACTCTATGTTAAAAAGGAATAAGCTTTTCCTAAGAAACAAAACACAGCTATGAGCCACTAACCCTTCAAAAATCCCTAATATTCTATTGAAATCCTTGAGCACTGCTGCAGGAACTCTTCTCAACCCACAAGGCGTATTTTCAGCAGTCAGCCAACTTTGGTGTTATCCAAAATAATACTGACAAACTGCAAACCTCAGAGCAATGCCTCCTCCTTGAGAGGAAAGGAAGGGAGCCTGGGCATGATGCTGGAATTCAAAGAAGAAAACAAAGGGCTCTGGAGGGCTCAGGAAGTTATGTGGAGGAGCCCTCCTGCCCTTTCCACAAAGATAAGAGAAGTTTCATTAAATCAGCCCTGGCTTTCTCTCTCCCCTCCCCAGCTGCAGATGATTGCAGAGGTATTTTGAAGAGAAGAAAGCTCTTTTCTGGAGCACGAGCATGCTCCTCTGACTCATGCAGCAGCTCTGCAGACCAGTCATGGTGATATCATACTACCACTGCAATGTGATAAGCTGTGACATTACCGACGGTGCTGTCATGACGTCAGTGATTGAATTAGGCATGAGTCATTTGAACGCCATTCTCCAGAAGTTTAGTGGCAATATCTATTAGTCATCACCGATGGCTGTACACCAAGTGGTGCCATTAACTTACAACTCACAGAGTGTCTGGACAAAAGTGAAGTGATGCTAAAACCCACAGTTGTACTCCCTGACCCATGGTGGGTTATGGGGTCCTGCAGCTACCCCTGCCAGAGTCACCAGCTCCTGTTGGTCACGACTTCTACTCTCTGATGCTCTCGGATGCATTCCTCCAAGTTCATTAACATCAGTTCATTTAATGGAAGGTTTCTGTGCCCATGGCAGGAGGGTTGGAATGAGATGATCTTTAAGGTCCCTTCCAACCCAAACCACCGTACAATTCTATGATTCATGAACATTGTTTTCATGCTCTCCCTCAAAAAAACTCCAAGGATTTTCAGTTAAAAAAAAAACCTCCTTGGTGAAAATGATCCTCTGAGTATGTGAATGGAAAAAGGGAATTCTTTGATAAAAACCTCCCCCTTGAGCCTTAGCTTTCACTGTGGGTTGGCTTCTTGTGGTTACCTTCCCAAGCCTGAGTTAAAAGAATTGAGTAATTTGGTTATGTATAAAGAAATCAACAGACATATTCTTTCACTGAAATGTGGAATACTTCACGTGCCTCTTCTGGAATGTGCAGTGAATCCTAGCAGAGGAGGTGACACCAAGTGTACAAAAAGAGCTTATACAGCAGCTGTACCTGAGTCAACAACAGCAGTTAAGATTACTTCAGTGCAAGGTGACATGTTTATTTGGCTTTAATGTTCTTTCAAATTGCCAGTGATAAATTTTCTTGTTTCCTGAGGACTGGATCAAAAAGGTGAACTGACAGTGAGCAAAAGAGTGAATGGTGCTGAGCAGGATGGGGGTGCTACCAGCAAAGTAGCAGGAAAGATGGGGAGAAAAAGAGAGAATGCAGCAGAGAATGTTATTTTTAAGAATGAGAACTTGCAGAGATTCTCACACATGAAGAAAAGAGAAAGTCAGAATTAGAGCAAGATGAGTGAACAAAATAGAGAAGTGATGGGTGGACCAGGAAAAACAATGATGGGGGACTGTGCCACTGGGACGTGGAACTTTTCAGTCTTCTCCCTCCTTTCTGAGCACGTGGAGGAGGCATAGAAGGGAGACAGGCACAGAAAAAAAAAGCAAAGGCATGGGAAAAGATGAGAGTTCAATTTGATTGATCCCCATGACTTCTCTGTGTTTTGGTTGTATGGAAGTAATATTTAGCGTCATTCCTGCCCGGCCAGCCACGATCAAGCAAAGGTCAAAGGAAGGTAACAGAGAGATGCAAAGGAACTTAGCTTCTAATATAAATAAACCTTCCCTAGACTCTCATAATTCTTCATACTTAAAATATCATAAAGAATTCTAAAAAAGCAGCGAAAGTAACATATATTACTGGCATCAGTCTGTGCTAGCTATGCAGCTATTCCCAGCTCGATACCCCCTGTTACCTTTTAGAAGAGCAGGAGGTCGGCACGTGAAGGAACATTTCTTGCCAAACGTAGTCCCCTCGCTGCAGTTGAACGTGGCTGGGTAGACGTGGTATTGGTCTGGGACACCGCAGTCCACGGGCTCACAGGTCACCTGTTTGCTCCACTTCCCATCCGTGCAGGTCATGGTGATGCTGGACTCCGTCTGGAAGAAGAGACACAACTACAGCCACCACAGCCAGCAAAGGAGAGCCCAAAGCTGTTTAAAGCCTTGACAACCATTGATTTTGTGTCTCAGAAGTAAAGTAAAACAAAGTCACTAGAGTGCCATGGGGCACCAGGGCCATGCACACTTGACAGATAGACTGTTCCTGTAGGATTTTGCAATGGACGGACCCAAGAGCATCCTGCTCATATGTTTACTTGGCAGAAACTCTCAACAAGAGAGGTTGAATAGAGTCAGTTACTGTGCTCTGACTTCCCTAAAGCCACCATAATGTCAATTGCTACATCAAAGCTACACTTCTATGGATTTGAGGAATAACCCAACAACGCAGCACGCCAAAAATCCTGAGAACAGAATAAACAACACATCTGCCTTCTAACCAAGAAGGGAAAATGGTCACAGATCAGATGCGACGATTTTGAAAGCACGACTCTTCCCCCCATACCAGAATGAAGAGAGGGACAGGAGAAAGAGAAATGTGAGAAACACAAACACAAGATACTGTGGAAAGGGAAGATACCAGCGAGGAATCTGACCAAGCCGTACAGCAGCACTCCTTTGTCCCTGGGGAATATTTTATTCAGGCTGGTACGCTTGCAGGAGATTTGCACCGCCAGCCATTGATCTGGCTTTATAAAAGGAAGGGAAATTTTTCTAGCACACATCAAAGAGACCTGGATTCCCTTTTTGCAAAAACACCCTAATGGTTTCAGCAGAAGTTCAGACCTGTCTCTCTTTGATATATGGTTGCATTCAGAATGGAAAAAGCAGTCCCAGAGCTGAGAAACTGGACACTTCCCAAGTGGGCACAAAACCCCTTTTCTAGACCACGCAGTTTATTTAAACAGGGAGCACCGCTGATAGGAAAAAAATGCCTTTTCTACACATTTAGAGTAGCACATTTGGGGATTCATGGAATGCTCAGGTGAAATGACACTCTGTGTTCTCATTCCAGTCATTTCGCTCCCTAGTGGCTCTTAATTCTTTATTGTCCAGTGCATTGTTTGCACTATTATATATATATATATTCTGTAGCTAGATGATGACTTGAAGATGTCTGTGTTTTCAGGAGGTTGATGTGTAATTCTGATGGCCACAGGAGAAGGGATGACAGCATACTCCCATGTCTTCATATTGCACGTGCATAGCAGCAGCACACTTGTGCTCCAGGCTGGGCGGCTCCAGGACACAGCATAGCCTGCATCCCCCTTAGCAGATGCTGTTATCAAGTTGTGCTCCAGCACTGTGGCTGCAGGGCACCTCAACAGCAGGAGGCTGAAACATAAACCCAAGGGGCTATCCAAACATAAAGGAAAAGACATGGGTCTGGGACTGTATTCTGCTGGACTAGCTCTACACTGAGCACGGGGAAGCTCTATCAGTGATGGAGCTTCCACTCCAAGAATTCATTGCTTAGTCTTGGTGTGATCTAGTTTGAGAATAAAAGATTGCTCCTTCTAGCTGATACCCGCTGTTCAAACACAGCGTGGGGCACAAGGGAGTTTCTCCAATGACAGAACTGCACATCAGATGCTGCTCTACAGAACAGCAAATAAAGAGTTCAAGTTACAGAATATAATACGAAAATGGAAACAGATGCATTATTTGTGCACAACAGTCACACCTTACAGAAAATGGGCAAGAATGTCTTGTCCAAGCTAGCACTTGTGAGGGCATGGTCTTTGTTAGCTGAAGGCTGCAGGACATGACAGCCTTTTGGAAATGCAGCATCCCTGGGGCCACCCTACTTTGGAAGTGATCTCCTGGTACAGCTATACCTCACTGTGCTTTATTTCTACCTTCTAGAACTCGATGTGACAAAAGATCAGTCTTCTTCACGTTTTCAACTCTGGCATCTTCTCCATGGTACTTTCCCAACAAAACTACTAACCAGTCTGGAAGAGTCATCTCCTTGCAGACCCATATGCCTTTTCCCCTTCCTGGCACGTTGGCATGGCCATTCCCATGCAGAGAAGCAGAGCCCACGTGGGTAGGACCTGTACTTCTCATCTTTTTCCAGTGATTTATTCCACACTTTATATGATGGAAGCTGATAGATGTAATAATGAAACATTTTAGAGCACGTCTATCACTAAGCAGCATAACTTCAAGTGATAGGAGTGCATGCATGTAGCAGGACATAACAGAGCCAGCTTCCCACCATGCAGCAAGATGATGGCTTTGATTTTAAGTGCAGAGGACAACGCTCCCGCAGAAAGCATTGCAGATGGCACCCACTGGCTTACAGCTTCTCCTTCCCAAACGTGCCACCGGAGGGTGGGATCACTGCAGCACCTGGCTGCAGGACCTCAGAAGGAAACACCTCGGGGTATTTGCACACAGCACAGCCCGAGCACTGCTGCCCTGGGATCCGGCATCGGGTCTTTGTGGCAGCATCTGCGCCTGCCTTTGCAGATCTCCCACCTGACGCCTGAGCAGGCATGTGCCTGTTTCGCCTGTCTGCTCTGACAAGGTCACCCGGCGCACAGCAGCCCACGCAAAGCACTCGGTTTTCTCATCTGGTTTATTAGCTGTCACTTTGGGCACTTTGTGCTGCTTTGACTGGCATCGCAGCAACCGCTTCCCTTCACGTCCTGCCTTCCAAAAGAGGTTTAGGCAAGGAGGGAGGGCAGGAGAGAAGGAGAAAAGAAGAAGAGAAAAAAAAAATACAGATTGAAATGCAGTGGAGAGGATGCAAATTTAAACAAATCTAGTGTCAGAAAGATTTGTTTCTTGGGACTTTTAAGAGCTTGGGAGAATTCATGTCTCCTTCCTGCTGCCCGAGATCCCAGCTGGCTCCTTCTTCAAGCGATGCTTCACGTGTGAAGTTTCCTCTCCTTAAAAATGAACAGCTGTGCCCTCCCCTCTAAGTATTCTTCCACTTCTGCCCACTACTGTGCCTCTAATTGAACCCACATGAGCCTTGCTTTCTTTTCCTGGCATGATTGATGATGCCTTTGCACAACATTAGGGAGCTGCTGGGTTTTAAATAACACCTCTTGACCAGAGCAGCAGTGGTGGTAGCTTCAAGGAGAGATGACAACAAGGAACTGAATGAGCGGGGCTTTCAGTGAAGGACAAGGGGGAGGAAGGCAGTGAAAGACAAAGGGGGAAGTGGGAGAGAGAAGAAGAAAGAGCAATGGAGTTGTCAGGGGGGTGGGAGGACATTGGGGGAAAATGAAAACATCCCGGGATCTTCTTTGTGAAAAAGATACGTGATGGCTTTGCCTCCATCAGTATGCCAGCCCGTTTTGTTGTTGTTGTTGAAATCCCTCAATGAAGATGAGAGAGAGCCTCAGAGAAAGAAAACAGCTCAGGTTTTGTTTTGTTTCGTTTTAACAGCAGCAAATGGTTTCTGCTGCGCATGGGGCTGATGTTTTTAGGGTTTGGTGATTTTATGGAGTTTTAGAGGGTTTGGGAACAGGAACTTCTCAGAGAGCAAAGATGAATGAAGTTTTTTCCCCAAGCTTTTTTAAAATGGTGCCTTCAAGAAGACACAGAGGCCAGAAAGTGCAGGAACTGTTAGGATGATTTTCAAAAAACCTTTAGATGTAAAAGATTGATTTGAAATGTGACTTGTGCCCTTCCATCTCCAAGGTGCTTTTGAAAACTTTGCTTTTAATTCTCTGCTCATCTTTTTTTTTTTTTCTTTTTTTTTTTTTCCTGCCTTTCAGTGAATTACAGAAGATGGATGTGGTTCAGATGCTAAACCAGAGTGTCCTCACATGTGTCAGCCATCGTCAGCATGCTGCAGTCATGGGCCACCAATGTTTGGACTGCTCTTTGAGACACTGTACCTCTCCTTTGTCTCCCTCCCACCCAAGAATGAAGTATCAGCATGTATAAAACTCCTTTCCTTCCTCCTCCTTGTGCAGCCCTCCACACTGTCAGTTATGCAGGAAAAACACAGCTCTTGTCCCACCAATCAGTCTAACCAGGACACACAGCCAACTGAATGACAACAGTGAAAGAACCAACAGCTTTATGGAAAAGCATGAAGTCCCACGAGCAGAGATAACAAGCCACGTATCCCATCTCATCTCCAACTGCTTGTGATCAGAAGAAGAACCGAAGCTGGGAAAGATTTGTGGCAGGAGCACCATGCAATTCAATACAACACAATATGAGGAGTCCAAACCACAGATTCTGGAGTTGCTCTGATAGTTCATTTCTTGCATGCACGTTCCACAAATTCTGGCTTGAAACACCTTACAGAAAGAAATAAAACAAGATGATGGGGAAAGAAACTGTCTGTTCCTATTCACCAGATCTCTGAAGCACACGCATATACTTGCAAAGCATGTGCTGATAGTGCTCTGCTGAGCAGGGACATCTCTAAGGTGCTTCACTCCATCCCTGCACAGCACAGAGCAAACAAATCCATAGGGCTCTCAGATTGTATCAGTGGTAAAAAGACAAAAAGTGCAATAGTAGAGCAGAGTGAGAGGAAGGATGTTGTAATAGGCTGTGAATCACATTAGATAAGGGTGCTAAAAGCCTCCACTCCTGTCATATGAATATGATCAAGGCTCCGAAACCAAACTTCTCAGAGCAAAACCATATACAGTTGGCTGAGCTTCCCCAAAAGGTACTTTTTGCATTTAAATAACGCAGCGCTGGTGAAACACGTTTAGGCTGTTTTATTTGGTTTTGGATTCCTGTGTGCTCAATGTACAGATCATTTCCAACTATTTCCTGGTTCAGCCATTCAGGCTCGTTTGAGAACTTGTTTTCTGTTCTGTAAAACTGCTCAGCTGGAGCTGGGGTTCTGGTGCTGATGCCAATTAGGATGGAAGAGGCCCAGCTCGTGGGGTCCTGTATTTGTTTTGTAATTGAGTTGAAAGGGCTGACTCATTCCCCTCCTCTCTGTCTCCCCTCTCTGGGAGCTCGTGAAGAACACGATAGTTCACAAATACAGACAGGCTGCCGAGAGCAGCTGCCTGCCCCCAGCCCCAGATGTGTGTGCTGTCCCACAACAGGCAGGAAGGTGCCAATGGAGGCCACCACCAACCCATCATGACAAGACCTCTGCTTCAGGCACGCGCCCATACACCCTATGTACATTTTGCCCACCTCCCCAAATAATGAATTTGTGCATTTTCCCAGTGCTTAAGGAAACTGGCAGTTCTTCTGAATGCCCCATGCTCTGGGCCATGCTGCATTTGTGAGATTGGATTACTACAGGAGGACAGTAAATGAAACCCAAACCACTGGGGTGAGTTTTCTATGCTTTGGTTGGAAGCAAGAAGGCTTACATCCTTCCCACTCCCTGATATGCATTTCAGTGTGCTGGGAAGCAGGTGGACTGAGATGCTGCAAAGGAGTTAAGACATTGTTAGCCCCAACACTAGGAATGAAAGAAGAAATTCTGCTTAGAAACTGGTAAAAAACAAACACCCCTCTCCCCCCAAAAACAACCCAAGAAACTCCATTTAGTTGAGTAAAGCCAGTGAGATCAGAGAAGGCCTATGCACACAATTAAACATTTTGGATTGAAAAAATCATAGAACGGCCTGGGTTGAAAAGGACCATAATGATCATCTAGTTTCAACTCCCCAAAATCTCTAAAATTGGGCAACATCTGAGATTTGCTCACTGTCAGAACCTCTTCATGCAGTCAGATGGCTCCTACTTGGAGAAAAACTATTTGGATAAGGTCCTGTCCCAAAGCTGAGCTGAGATTTTGGTTTATTTCTCAACTTCTCCACACCCATTTCCTCATCCATCTTTTGTGGGTCACACAAAACCAGCAGCACAAACCTGGCTCTTGCTGAGATCGTCATCTCTCTGGACTTGCAGAATGTAGCCCGTCCTGCAGCTCACGTTGCACTGGGCTCCATTGTACCACCCACCCCCGGTGCAGTTCAGCAACGCGTTGTCGATCTCCAGCTTCTGGCAGTCTGTGGCTTCACAGGAGTAATGGACACAGCTGTGGGGAGACAAGAAGCGGCATCTGCATTCAGTTCCTTTAGTTCATTCCAAAAAAAGCAAGCTTGTGTGCCAGGCTGCAGGGACATGATTGCACGCCGGACCCACTCAGCAAAGTGCTCCTGACCAACCAGCACACCCTTTAGCTGCATCTTCTGAAGGACCAGGGCAGTGGGAACGGTGATGACAACGAGAGCAAATTACGGGTCTTGTGGCAAAAGGAAAGAGCCTGCCAAGTCTGCATTACAGCTTTCTGTTCTGCAACACTCTCAGAGAGAAACAATACAAACAACAGCACCACAGCCTTCCTGTGCGGTACCAACATGCGTCTGTACATCCCATGTGAGCAATCCCCTCCAAGAGCAGTGCTTGTGCCCCATCCGAGCTACAGTCTCTGCTGAATTCAGGAGTGCCTGATACTGCCAGTGATAAGTGTGCACGTGTGTACGTGTGAGGAAGGGTTTCTCTTATCTCTGCGAAACTCGATAGCAATCAACACATCCACTTTATTCCACTTCACGGGGAACACCAAATATCAGTTGTGTTGCTGTGTTGATAAGCTCTTATCAAGCTCAGCAGCATGCTGTCATTTCAGATCTCTCTGGTTGCTGTCCTGCCATCCATAAAATGTTTCCCCAGATGGAAACTCACCGCTCTCCCTGCAGTGAATTATTCCAACATTCAGCGTAACTTGTAAAAAGAGCATTTTGTTTTATTCTTGTATACACGGAGATGTCTAGCAGACATCAGATCTTTAACCATTTCTGATGACCTGAGTCAAACATTTTAGCATATCATGAAATGGAGTGTGGGACGGTCCCTCAGCTCCAGGGCAATGAAAGTATTGAGAATCCTAAGGCACATGCCAAGAAGTTCTGCTGGATTAGCAACAAAGTTTCTGGGGTTAAAGATTTCTACAAAGCAATTTGCCTTTGCTGAGAGTTAAACTGAATTTAAATTAAATACAGCTAAATTCTGAGGAGGGAAAATCTTGACGTCATTCACCAACTTTATGGGTGAAGAACCCAAAACACCAGAAGTTGCAGAAGGAAGTAATGCATCGACACACATCTTTTGAAACTGATTACAAGCCAGATATTCCTATCTCCTAGAAAACAGGTAAGAGCCACCAAAAAGCCATCCACCTCACTAAGCACAGGGCTTAGCACATCCATGATGTTTTGCTGTGTTCAAAGCACTGTGCAGACTTTATCTAATTAATTTTCATGACACTCCTGTGAGACACCTGGGCTGGTGTTGTTATGCCCACATTAGCGATGGAGAAGCACATTTGCACATGTCTCTGCTGAGTTCTGTGCCAGGTGAAATGACAGCATTATGCACCTCCACAGCTCATTTCTCTGTCCCAGACTAGTGCTACATGAGAAGTGCTTGCTGACTGTAATTTAAGGTTGCTTGTTCAGTGGCAGCCCTTCCCTGCAGTGTGATGGGCTATACACAATTCCTACATTCAAACAGATCTTGTTTTCTCATCCTGCACAAAGTACTGACATCAGTGGGGCTGAAGAAGAAGAATTCTGCTTCTGCACTGGCCAACTCAGTACCCTCATACACAACACATAGCATGCGGTCCGCCAGCAGTATGACTGATAAGTGGTGCTCATCACAGAGCACGATGACCCTGCCTTCAGTAGGATCCCTCTCTACCAAGGGCTTCATTCCAGTCACTGCAAATATAAACTGCCACTGATTTTACTTTTCACTGATGAGTAAGGCTGTGCATGAGATGGGGAAAGAACAGCTGGTTGGTACATCCTAGAGCCTAGGTGGCCTCCTCCTGCAGGGAAATAAGGTGAGAATAGACAATGCCCAATATGAATCAAATGCCCAATACAAATCGGCCAAGAGTGTGAACTGCAGCATGTGAGGCTGCCTAGGGCAGCTGGGTAGTCACCAGTTGAGTACATCACCAGTTAATTAGAAGAATGTCTGAACACGGATGCTCAGAGAGCGTAGCCGATGAATGGTGCCTCACTGAATCCTCACTACACGTCCCAGTTCAGCTACATGTGAAATCTAAGCATTATTTCATTCCCCTCCATTTTTCAGACAGTGAAGCTGCCATATGAGTTCCTTCCATGCCAAGACTCCAGAGACAAGAAAGTTGACTCATTGAGGAAAAAAATGAACACTGCCGCCAAGCCATTCTCAGAAGCACAATATTGCAAACCTTCATGCCCATTGCAAAACATGCAAAATCTGAAAACATTTTTGCACAAAACTTGGAGAAATAAAATAACAGAAGACCTATTTCATATGTGTCTCATGTTAACTAATGTTCAACGCATCGATGTAGAACTGAATTCAGGCTTGAATGGCTTCCAAAGGAAGGATGAGCCTAAGAAAACTTTTGCAATTTGCACAAAGAGAAATCTGGAGAAATGTGGAACTACACAAAAAGGGGTATTGCTTTTCATTTCCTTCGATGTAAAGGAGAGAAAGAATCTAATTTCTTGAGTTCAGATCAGGACACGAGATGAGCAAGCCTGGGCTTAAAAGTCCTACGGAACTGAAACGCCACAGACAAAGGCATTAAGAAACACTTATTGTGATGTTCTTCTTTCTGTTTACAAGTCCCCTTGTGGTCTTCTTAACTGGCCAGGGAACATTTTTAGCCACCCCCCCCCAGGCTCCAGATTATGCCTTGGTTAGCAGATCATCTGGGCAGCTCTCTCTGTCTGTAACTCTATATGAATGACTTCAGTGACAAACAATACAACCATTCACTTTTTGCAAAAAAACAACCACTGCCACCAAATGTTTCTAATTTAAATATTTCTGGTTCTCTAGCTACTGGTTCCAATTTGGTATCAGCTACTGTCAGCCATAAATCCCAATGAATTTTGAAGTCACGATCTTGAACTGAGTTCTGCAAATGTGGAATAAAGGAGAAATGAATATCTGCAAGTAGGAAACTTAGACAAAGAACCCATCACATCTGTATCACAGAACTGTGGGTTACAGAAGCTCTTGCTTGGGTACTGCCATTTAACAGTGGTTAATCATCACATGTTCCAGAAACTGTGAATTACTCTGGAAAGAAACAATATAGAGTATCTGAGCATTAAATCACTTCTACTATAACTGATGTTGCTTCCTGGCATGGGACAGCTCAACCCATTTTCTTTGGATCAAAACTGGGTGACTTCATCAGCACTGCCTATTCCAAGTCATCCCTGGTCTATCCTGACTCCCCAGATGCATCTGGGAATTGCTTGCGAAAGTACTGGACAAAAGCCAGGAAAGTGACCCAAAGACTGCTCAACATCCCGATATAAGTAAGAATCAAGCATTGGTGCCTGGGTTATCCTCTGAAGTTGTGTCTTTTATGAGATCCACCTCATGATTCACCTGTTCCTGTTCTTGCTCTAAGAACAAACGACTCCCTAAAACAACATTTTTGCACCAAGCTGAGTGAAAGAATTTTTTGCAGTTTCCACTGCCCGCAGCACGTTAAAAACACAGATCAAGACAAACCATTTCAGTGATGTAAAAAGCCCTGAGCTGTGTTAGTTTCACATGCAAGCTGAAGTTCTAAGCCAGTTCTTACTTTACTCAAATCCATTCTGCCCATCCCTAATCTAAATGAGCTCAGTCATTAGCCTCTAAATCTTTATTTCTCTGTGCCAATATTGGCCCCAGTTCAGCAAGGCACTTAAATATGTGCTTAACTTCAAAAGCATGGTTAAGTCCCACTGATAGATTTGACTACAGGGGGATGTAAGCAAATAGCTACAGGCTTTGCTAAATTGGGGTCTCGGTGACACAATCCTAGAAACATTTGTATTTTAACATGTTTATAGAAAATTGTAACAATTAAGTGGAACTCTTCCTTCCTCACACAAAAACAAACCAGCACTTCCTCCTTCGAAAAGCTTACAGCAGCCAAATGTTTTTTTCCTTAACCCTGGGGTCAAGCACTTTTCCAAAAACTCATCTTAACACAGTGCCCTAATTATATGTTTCCTTAGCGACAGCTTTGACACATATATATGCATAGGTGAGCATAAAGGAATACAGCACACACTTGTGTACGAGAAAACTTCAACCATCATCCAATTCACGAAGTCCCTGTTCCTCAGCCCAGGCCAACCTAGGCTGCAGACCTGGAGCATCCCGAGGTTTTGTTCTGTAGCACCACGCATACATCTCACACCACGTGGCCTTCTGAGGGCGCTTCTGGAAAGATTTATCATTACAGTAAGTTTGTCTTCTCTCTCTGTAGAGCTCCCTCTGAAGACAAGAGCAAGTTCTTTCTCTAATCCAAAGATAGATGTGCCATTTGGAGAAGCAAAAGCTGCCTTCACATTCTTTGCTGTAGCTTCAGAAGTGAAAAAGGTACAAACTGCAAGGGTGGCAATGAGCTTACCTTCTCTGGATTTCCAAAAAAACCCAAATTGATCTCCTTGTATGAACACAAAAACTCAAAGAAATCTACCTGAATCCTGGAGCAAGATGGGGACTGGTGAGCCTGTGCTGATCGTGCCATTGGAAGAGCGGTGCAGCCCTGTTTGTATCACATCTGGCCCATGAGAGTGACCAACAGCGCAGACTCCCCAGTCACGATCCCCTCAGCAATCTCACTGCAGTGCCGCTGAGTCCGACCCCAACAGCAATCCCAGCAAACCCCCAGATGCAAACCGGTGGGGTCAGGAATGCACACCAACACTGAGATTTACTGAAAACACTCTATCCAGCCCCAGGTGAGCTGTGGGGGAGCAGAGGCAGGGCACGCCTGTCCCCACACCTGATGGGGCAATGGCCCCAGGGATGGGCTCGGCACACCCCATGGTGTGAGCTGTGCTGCCCAAGGGCCCTATGGAACCCATAATGCACTCAGGGCCCCACACACTGGGGCAGGCCTGGGTGCCTGTGTGCTCACAGCCCCGCCAGCTCTCCGCAAACAAAGAAATGGCATCGCGTTCCACTTTAATAAAAGCCAAATGATGCCGTCTGCCAATTACCAAAATGGGGCGAAGGTTAAAAACCCACTGAATTATAACACATGTCACGGACCAAAGCTCCTATGATTAACAGTTCTGTGAGAAATTCATTAATTTCACCAGAACCAAGCTGACAGAGATTGTGCTTAATGACAGAACACAGGGCAGGGGAAAGGGGCAGGGGAAAGGCGGCCCACACAGTACATAGAAAGCTACATTAAATAACAAAAACAGAGATCAGCAGACCTGTTCTTTTGGTATAAAAAGGAAAAAAATAACTACAGTTATAAAGGGCAATTGCGCTTGCTACACCACTGAAGATTTCACTTCTTGTTGGAGGAGCTGACAGCAGAAGAGAACAAGACAAAGCAAAGGGAATGGAGTGGGCTCCTGTTCCTTGGGGACCAGGTGGGATGAAGGGGAAATGCTGCCCAGGAGAAGCAGCACTTGGCAGGGAATGCCTTGCCAGGCGTGGGCAACCCCCGCTCTTGTTTCCTACGTGGTGACAAAGTCAAAGTCCTGACTGCTGAGGAACATTGCCAAAGGCAGCCCCAATGCACAGGTTTCCATCGTGCTCAAATGACCACGTAGGGGGGAACACTACGGCTGCTTCTGCACATCTCATTTCACTGTCACAGAATCATAGAGTCATTAAGGTTGGAAAGGACCACTAAGATCATCTAGTCCAACCATCAATCCATCACCACCATGCCCACTGATCTATATCTTCTCCACAAGGCTGGGCAGGAAATAATACAAGTGCAATCATTTCAGCTATATAAGTACAAAAACAGTGCCAGAGAACTAACTGGTCACCATATCTGGTCTGAGGATGCAATGTGAAAATAAAGCTCATTGCTTTTACAGCCCATCTCCAGCAGTTGGGTAAACTGCTGAAAGAAAAAGAGCTTGTGGTCAGCTGTGGCAGAAAACACAACAACAACTGGAAAAACACAACGGGAAAGTACAAAGAATTTTCTTAAGTCCTCTATAAATGTCTTCAGAAGGATGAAATGGATTTTCAAAACGAGCTAACAATGGCTAAGGGCAGCTACCTATAAAGTTGGATGGGATTTTCACATTTAAGCTCCTTTTTCTCTTTTAAAATACAAACTGTAATGCATATTTTGAGGGGGGAAAAGAAGACCGCGTGTTTTATTATCGCTTATTAGGTTGCCCCTAACTCATGGGAAAGATCCATTCACCCTCATAATAAAAACGGTGTTCACATTTAAGGGCTGATATATTTCTTTTCCCTCACATATTTAAAGTCTGCACCCTTGCCTAGAAGTGCCTGTATCTGCCTATAAATCCTCTCCAACCAAAATAATTCTCCTTGAAGAGAGAGAAATAATATCTCTTGTAGAGAGAAGCCAAAAAGCAGGCAAAAATATCCATGTTTACCCAAGGAAAATGAAAGCAGTGAAGTCAATGCTTCTGCATAAGAAGGAAAAGTTCCTTAAAAAAAATAACTAAATAAAAAGAAATTGTATCAGGCAAATGCAACCAGTGGGGAAAGGGTAGTAGGAAGTGTGAGCTGCATGGGATCATGCTCAGATGGGGTCTGGCAAAGAACATGAGTAGTAAAAGGGGAGTACCCAGCTCCTAACCCGGTTAAAAGTGAATACAAGAAGTCCCTCTCTATGTTCTTACTGGGGAAAACAGTGAAGCAGAAGGAGAGCAAAGGGCCTTGATGCTCACCTGCCTCTTGGCTGCACAGCTCAACACACAACACCATGGAACTGCTTAGAGCACATGGTACAGAAGACAGCATACACCATCACCCCAAACGATCCCATCCCAGGGCCAGATGGATATCTTCCATTACAGCGCTGCAGGCAGTGGAAGAAACCCCACTGATCTCAACTGGCTTTAGATCAGGGCTCTCTTTCAGTCTCTGGCTCCTTGATTGACATGGGCAGCTCAAAGTCCAACCCAGCACCGCAACCTGCAAGACCTGCAATGTTCCCCTGAACAAGAAGGGCTGTGGCTGACGTGTTAGAGAGCAAAGGGCTGGGACGGCGCGCTGCACTGGCAACACAAAACACTACCAAAAATTCAAGGAGAAGGAAAAAAAAAAAAAAGAAAAAGCAGCAAAGAGAGGGTGATCCTTCTTCAAGGGATTTCTGAAGGCTGCGCTGCTGTGCTGCAGAGGCCCTCTGAAGCTTTGCCTAAGGGGAAAGCATTTTTTAATAAGGAAATAACTTTCTAAACACAGAGCACTTCTAATTTCGTAAGTGAACAAACGGTTCAGTCCCCACTGCAAAACGAGAGGGAGGAATGCAGTCCTGTGCCGGAGCCCCTGTGTACTCCCTGTGCTTTGCACCTTCCGTGGGTCCTTCTCCCTCTTTTTCTGTCCCTCCTGCATTGGGCTTTGGCCAAACGTGCACAAACTGCACTTCTCATCGGTGCTGCTGTCTTTGGGCCTCTCCATTTACACAACCTATTGCACGGAACGATCAGACTCCTTGAATCTAGGTCAGAACACACTGACTGGATTGATTTAGCTATAGATATACTCTTTTTTTTCTTTTTTTTTTTTTCTTTATTATTATTTTCCCTTCCCTCTCCCCTTTCTCACCCTCCCCCCTTTCCTGGAATCAAAGCAGCTCCTAAAAGCACGCCAGAACATTATCAAAAACCTGACAGCCTGCTTAGGAGGCTGAGCAGAGCTTTGCTGGGATGTGCGACTTGTTTTACTATTGCTGCCGCTATGCTATGACGACCGCTCACAACTTGGAATTCACAGCAGGAAAAAAAAAATGATTCTTTCAGGGGTTTTGCTAAATTCTCCCCTCTTCTTTTCACCGCTTCGCTGAAAGGCTCCGCAAAGCTGCCGCACCAGAGGCCACCAAAGGTCAGCATCTCTGTGGGATGCTGTAAAGCAGAGACCGAGAGGGGTTGGTGGTGATCTATTGATGTGTCTGCAATAACAACAAGAATAAAACGGCAGCCATAAACCTTTCATCCTGGGGGGTCCCACTGAGCTTTTCAGAACGCGGGAAGGATCCGGAGAGGTGCGGAGGGCACTGCTGCAGCCGTGGGAGCACCGCAAGGCTGGGAGCGCGGGGCTGAGCACCAGGCAGGATGCAGGGCATCACTTTGTGCCCGCACGGACGCTTCCATGGGAGGTCCCCCCAGCACTTCAGCAGCACAAAGCCGACCAGATCCAGGCCGATGTGTGAGCGGCTGCAAGCGGGGGGATGCACGGGGTGTTAACTGGCCCCAATTCCAAGCGCAGGATAAAGGAGGGAGGAGAAAGGAAGAGGAAATAATTCACTAGCGGTATCCTATACGGGTTAAATGTCCCATCCATCCTGCTCAATAAGAACAGCGCCAGTTTCTCAGCGGCAGCACAAAGGGGTCAGCAGGGTTCAGGCTCGGTGCCCCCCTGCCCTCCCTCGCCCGGTGCGGGGCGGTGGGTGGGGGTGAGGGCGCGGGCCGGCGGCTCACCTCTGCTCTGCCGGGCTGTACGTCTGTCCTCGCTGGCAGCTGCTGACGGTGATGGGGTCGAAGTTGTGGAAGGAACGCAGGGCCACCCCGGAGATGGCCACAAACTGGGAGCTGAAGCTAATGAGGACAGCCTGGGTGTGATAAAAAGGGTGACTGAGGTCATGGATGACGGGGATAATCAGGGGATTGTTCCTGCAGCTCAGGACGTGGACACCTGCCAGAGGAGAGACAAGATCAGAGGAAGGGTCAGATCAAGCACAATCACTTCCCGAAGCCGTGAGCACTTCAGAGGCATTTCACCCATAGGAATGGCCCTATAGAGCTGAAAAGTTATGGTAAGCTGCCTGGAGGGGCTTCCCAAATCGCTCCAGAGAGCTTAGCACAGAAGTATATCCCTGCAGACAGCTGAAGAAAGGCTGCCATTCTCTCTGCGAGCGCGGCAGACTCTCTTTAGACCACAGCCACATTTCTATTGTGCTCTGTTAAATCAGGAGCAACCATCACGGAGGAAGCGGAGTTCAGCTATTGTGAAACCAGTCGGAGGGGACAGTTGGAGCCTTTATCCCGTGCATCAAATGGGACCAGCAGGCTGGGTGGCTTTGTGCACCATGGGCAGTGCACCAGTGGCTTGTTTGTAGCCGTGCATTTCATTAGCACCCAACATAAAACTTTTTTTTTTTTTTTTTTTTTTTTGCATGACCTGTATGCCAAGCGTGCTCAGTTTTGCTTTTCATTAATGATTTTCATCCTTGGGATATTTTGCTCTTTCCTAAAAAGGGCAAAGATGGTCCTGAAAAGAGAAGTGAGAGTGATGGACCCACTGAGGATTTCACAGGTGAGAAGAATTGCATCTCAAGAAAATAAAAGCATCTCAAGAGGTTGAGGTGCTCAGCAACACCAAAGAGGTGCTGAGGGGGCTTTTCAGTCCCATTTCTCCAGCAGAGGAGGTGCTCGGTGGCCATCAGGATGAAATCCCCACCTGCCAGCAGAGCCCGACCTGACTTCCCACAGGTCCAAAGCACCCGGGGACAGCTGAGAGGACAGACAGCCGCCTCCTGTCCTCAGCACCCCTTTCTCCAGGCTCAGGCTGGGTGGCTGACAGCAAAGCCCTGCCCCGGCAGCTCCGTGGCACCGCTCCGAGGATCCGCTTGGCTTCGGCTCCACGCACATTGCTGGAGCTCCCCCAGCAACGGCCTTGGCCCAGGCCCTTTGGCTACCCCGATACACTCCCGACTTTGAAATAAAACAAATCCTATTTGCATGTTTAACTGGCTCAGGGATCACTATTATTATTATTATTTTTTTCCAGTTCAGGTTTCTTGGTTCAAAAGGGGAGGAATTTAAAAAAAAAAAAAAAAAAAGTTTTCATTTTTTTCTCCTTAGAAAGTGATTTCCTGTGAATTAAGACAGACTTCTGACCACTCTCTTTAAACATCTCATACCCTCTACTTTAAAACAATCTTCCTGTAATAAAAATAAAAAAAAATAAAAAATAAAAAAAAAAAGCCAACCTCTCATTGTTTTGGTCTTTATCTGACCCTGAAATAACCCCCCTGTCTACTTGCCTCCCACAAGTCTTTTGATATCAGCTCCTTGTGGAATGGTGCACGTTTCTCACTTACAAACAGGTGCAGTTAATACTTGAAATCCTGAGTTCCCAAATTCCTTGGAAGTTTCTGTCTTCTCTGATGGAAAGCCAAAAAAGACCTTATGGTATGAGGCTGTTTATTCACTTCAGTTTCATTCCTTGCACTCAGGTGGTGTCCACAACAAACCAGACCTCAGAGCTGTGCTGCAGTTGCTGGTGCTTTCTGATCCCAATAACTTAAACAGAGGCTTAACAAGTCAGGTTCATTTAATCAGCCTGACTTCATCAGCACAAAAAAAATCACTCAGGACAGCACAGGAGCCCATGGCAGGGGAGTGAGAGCTGTCCACGTTTGCCCCCATAGCTCTGTGTCCACCTATTGAGCCCTCAGTGCCTCCTGTAACGCACCCCAGTACCTACAAATGCTCTGAATTAACAACGCTGGTGTTTGGCATCCCAGCCTCTCCATCTCCTACCAAAGCTCAAAAGAAGTTTCTCATTATTTTCTGGGAGTCCACATGGAAAAAACCTCGTTCTGGTCAGAGAGGAAACAGCACTTCTGGATACACTGCGCTTCGCTCGTGGGTGTGAGCCTTAGTGCACTGAGGACTGACCAAGCTTTAAATCACTGCTTCTACCTTCTGGCTGTACTTGTCATTTGCCACTGCTTAGGGCTGGCCAACTGTCCACAGTCAGTTCTGCATCCAGTGTATGCTAAAGTTTGAATCTCAGCTGCAGCTTCCAGCTTGCCACCACGGTAATTCAAAAATATCTAATGGAACATAGGGGAAAAGGGCTTTGTGCTGCACTGAGACCTCAGTGAAAGCAGCAATGGGAGCTCTGCCTGAGTGAGAAGTACTGGGCAACCTACCTACACCTCTCCTCTGCTCCAGGAGAGCCTCCCGGAGAAGGTCAGAGGAGCTTCTCCATGATGAAAGGAGCATCTCAGCCGGGGAGATCTGCAGGCATCGGCTTAAACCATGCCAAAGCCATGTTGCAACTTCATCCAGGATTTCATAACCTCACCCTCAGTTTCCTCTTTGCTCCTCTTTCTTGTTCTCTTTCTCTCATAATCTGTCTCTTTACAAAATATTGCGTTAAGTATTTGTTGGCACGCTTGTGTCTCCGTCATTTATTTCTCAGAGGGAAAGAGCTATGTGCCACTGTTTTGCAAATGGAGGATAAAAACCAATCCAGGGCCCTGGTCAACTGGGAGCTATTCTGACTCAACCTGCACAATTGCTCTGAATTTCTCTTTGTTCTCTGACAAGAGACACCACACACACTGTCTTTCTTTTGTTCTACATCCCACCAACATTACACATTACATTGGACAGTCATCCAACACCTTTCACTTGTGTGTGTCCCTTCTTCTTGTCAGTAGGAGGAAGTTCAATGGAGTTTGAGCTTGTTGAAACCACAAAATTCTGGTCACACAGAAAGCTAGGGGAGGGGGCTGCATTTCCTTAAAGCTTTCAAGATGGCATTGTCAGCTTTCTTCCCAGTGCATAAAAGGGCAAAGGAAGGCTGGAAAAGAACTTCACAAGCCCTACCCTGCCCACAGAGCTGAAAGCTAGGGAGAGCTCCTTGGTCCTCGAGTTCAAATGCAGCTGTAATCATCTCCCAGGTATTTGTGCTCAAAGTAGAGGTACGAATGTTCTATCCTGGGACTTCACCATGACTAGCAGGTCCACAGCTTCTGCCAGGCACAAGCTTGAGGCAATGCATTTCTCATCCAGCCCATGTGGGCCCTGTTTGACCTTCATCAAACCTGGCACATTTTGGCCTAGATGAATGTTTCTCATGAAGAGGTTGTTACCCCAGAAAGAAAAGAATCTGTATGAGTAATAAAGCTTTTTCATTGTAAGGCATCAAAGCATCTTGATGATGATTTTCTTGCACTGGACAATGGCACCAGCAAATAGCCTTCACACAGCTGGCTCAGCAGCCATCCCTGGATCCCCTCCAGAGCTTATGGGAGGCATTACAATGAAGCTTTAGAAGATGCAGTTTCCAGGCCATTAAACAGCTGTGGAAACCTCCCTGCGAGCAGGGCTAGATGCAGCCCCTTCTGACTGGGCAATCCAACCAACTACACCTTGTGAAACAGAAGCATTTGCTGCTCCAGCTGCCACAGAATGGGGTTAATGTCTCTCTCTCTGCTACCAGCAATTCATCGGTATCACTGTAAATGTCTCTCCGGGGGGATTCTCTGCATGAAGCACTAACATGATCTTATTCTAATGACTAAATGGGAAGTAACTCTTCTGAAAATGGAGAAGTATGGAGAAATGTCTGGGCAAAATGTTTCATCGCTTTCAACAGACTCCAGTCAAACTCAGGTCTTGGGGCATTAAGTAAGCGTTCTTTCTGTCTGACCTTGAAAAAACTAAGTAGGAGTACAGGTCATAATTTGTGAATGGGGCTGCCATTACGCTAGCAATAAAGCTAAATTATACCATAAAAATTAAAATTAAATTCAATACAATCTCACCGAGATCGTGGCTTTGTTCCTTGGTGTCAAACAGCTGCACACCAATGGTCTCCTGTTTCTGATCCAGGTAATAGGTCCCATCAGTTACCAAGTGGACAAGGACTGCCGCAGCCACCATCGGCGTGGAAAAATAAGCCTGGGAAAACAAAAGCCCCACATGGGTTTAGATGGAGAAAAGTGCAGATGTGCTGTACTTGAAAAAAGAGCCAGTGCTGAACTTTTAAAAGATCAATTCTCATTCCAGGTCACACGTCTTCTCTTCCAATCTCTCCTACACAAACTAGCTTAAACTTGAGTTAAAAAGCCCTGCAGCTGGAGCTGCAGCCTCTAAGAAACTCTCTAGACCTGCCACAGGAATGGACTTCACCACTGACTCCCCAGATGGTGTTCAGAGACTTTGTTTTGCCATTTCCTACTAAACATACTTCAAAGAAAGTTGCTGCTTGGCCCTGGGAAGGCAGTCCCATGGTATTTTGTCTATTGGAGTAACTTCATACAAGCAGGCAAAGAGACACGTGTTGTTCACAAGTCTTACTTCTTACCTTTAGCCAGAAAATGGTCTGTGCCATGTGGGAGTACTGGAAGTTGGCAGTGCAGGGATACCAGGCATACTGGGAAACACCATCGTTCAAGTCAATCACCTTCGTGCGACACGTCTGAGGGAGAAAAAAGAAACATCCAAACAGATGTAGGTGTCAGCAGGAAAGGACTGTGACTATTTAAAGCAGGGGAAAAAAGTCCAGGTGCACTGCTAGGATAAAATATACACACCAGTGACATTTCTAAATACCACGAGATTATTCAAAAGTTAAGTTTCCAGGTATTTCACCTCAATGAGAAAAACCGAAACACAAAAAGGAGCAAAAGACTCACAGCAGCCACATGGCAGCCAACAGTTCCCTCTTAATTTGGTACAACAAGGGCCTTGACAGCGTGCAGCCCAGCTCTGCTCCCACCCAAACAGACCGCAGCTCTTCCCTCTGGACTCGAAGTGACGACCGCTTCTGAACACGCCAACTCCAAGCACAGACAGTCTGCAGATGCTCTCCACAGTACTCAAGCAATGTCCTATTTAAACCTGCATGTTGCTGTAACCCCAGGGAAGCCACAGATGGCCATATAAACTTGGAAAGAGGCGTAGCCAGGAAAGTCCTGTCTGTACAACCCAATTTCAGCAAACTTGTTTCTCTTTTTGTTAACTAGTTTCTGTAATTTGAATCATCTTCTTATATCTACAGTACTTTCCATGGCAGGCAGCAATGGGATTATTATTCCTCTTTTCAGTGAAGAACGAGTAGATGAATCCCAAATGCTGGCACAGATGAAAAGCCCAAATGAGAGAATGCCTGAATTTAAGTACCACAGTCTTGCAGTGCCATCAGTAGAAACAAAGCTGCAAGAAATGGCAGGATTTACCCTGAAACCACACAACGCAGTGATACTGCTTGAAGAAAAAGAAAAAAAAAAAAAAAAGGAACATGCTTGACCATTGCCTTCATATAGCCTTCATTCCCCAAGGAAGAACAAGAAAGGAAAGATGCACAATCCAAAAGGCAACAGCTGCACTCCAGGACTGCTTGCATCAGAAGAGTACCTGCTAACACCCACATCACTTGGGTAACTGATGGGGAGGGAGGCAATTCCTCATGGCCACGGAGCGTGCTGGCAGCAGAGCTGTGAGAGCAACCCGGGGGGCCCAAGGAGCCTGGTGGGTGTGCAACGTGGGGAGCCTGGGGCACAGGCACTTGCATCAGGTGCTAAGTGAAGCCATGTACTTTGGGGGACATTATGAGATTTCTTTCCAAGGCTGGAGAATTAACTGAGCAACCTGATGGTGACGTGCTGTCATTACAGCCGTTCCCATAAGCAATTTTCCTGATTATTCAAACAAAATGAAAACCTTGAAGTATAATGAGAGTATTAATGGAGGTGCTTTTAATCTTTCAAAGTCCTATGCCTGCTTGGTAGCTGTGTGAGACCTCTTGGTCTCAACAGGCAAAGTCAGTGCAATACAAAGAGAGCCTGGGATGCCTGGGAACGAGAAACCAGATTGGCCAAGAGTGAGGTAATCACTTCTATAATCTGAGTCCCTCAAGATCCAGCACAGAGGAATCTATGGGCAAAACATAAATCAGCTTTAATGGGCTGGAAGAAGATTTTTAGTTTATTTATTTTTTAAAACAACTGTGACCAAGCTTCACTGAGGCTAGCCAGTGGATAGTGTTACATTTTACAGCAGAGCAAGGCTTTACATAAACTATCTTTGGCATTTGAAATCCAGGCCAGCAATTCGACATGTACCATTTCGCAATTCTCCCTTCTTGCATTTTCAGCAGCCTGTCTCTTGTTGGGAGCGTGGTTTTTATTTTAATACCTCTCCAGCTAGGGAATTTTTCTTACCCACATCTGCAATTTATATGGTCAGAGAGCTCTTTGACATGAACAAAGGTCTCATTACTTTTATGTGATTTTGTTGTTATATCTCCTCCAGCTCTACTGCTCCAAAAAGGTGGTTGAAACAAACAAGATTCCTGATGTTCAGTGTGTTTTAAGTGCCACTTGATGGATGAGTGAAAACCTGTATGAAAAACTCACCCGGACCCTCACCAAAAGTTTGAATCAAACCCAAAATAAACCCCTGCTGAGGTGGATTGGAAATCTCTGATAACTTCTAAATGCCTTGTTTGATTTGTGTGCGTGCGTGAACTCCAGCACTCTCTGGTTCTGCCTGAGACTATCGGCGAAAACCTGAACATAAAGAGCCTGTATTGGAGGCCGTGTCGGTGGGCTTTGCAGCCTTGGGAGAGTGCTCTGACTCCAGCAGGTTTGACAGGCTCCTTCCTGCTCAGGCTGATCCATTGCTCCTCATCAAAACAGTGCTGGGGTAAAATGTTCTTCCATGAGAAGAGTATGATTGGCAAGCATGGGGAATGTCCAACAGACGTGATATTAGGAGCGACTTCGAGAGCCTGTATTACACGAGCTGCTATCCAGCAAATCCACCTGGTGCTAACATATTCCTTGAGGTTTTTAATAATAATCTGATTAGATAAACGGTTCCAATAACCTACTCGTGGCAAACATATCCCCTTTTCAATTCTAACAAGCAACTGAGAGTCATTGAACAATGGCAAAGTCAGAACCACTTGCTCAGACAGCCTCTGCCTCCAGGGCATCCCTGGAAGATGTCAGCAGTGTGAAGGCATCTATTACTGCCATGCCATCACTCCTGAGCCACAGCTGAGCAGTACGGGACAGCTGCACGCAGAGGGAAGAAAACACACAAGAAAGGAGCACTAGGGGACAAAAAGATTAGAAAAATAGCATCTCAGTCCATTTCAATGGCGTGGAAGACAGCATCACTTCTCCTTATGGCTACAAATTCAGGCTTAGGAGAAATAAATTATTTTCTAACATCCTCCTGTTTGCTACAATGATGAAAAACAGCAGTTAAAGCACCTGACAGCTGCGGAGGGAAGAAGGGATAGATGTACTTTTCATTTCAGGGTGTTACCACACACTAAAGTATTTGCTTTGAAGAATGACGGAATCAGGCAAGACTCAAAACTTCACTCACTGGGGCTTATCCAGGTTCTCAGCCCCACACAGCAATGAGAACCATAGGAGTCCAGTCTCTGTTCCAAAGTATTTGGGGACTATTTGTGTCTACTTACTGGAAGCCCATGCCATACCCCTCCCTAGAAAGCTGCTTTCAATTAAAAAAGTTTATGTCTGTTCCTTTCAGAGGTTCTAATCCAGCTCGTCTCCCACCCACACACTTTGTACACAAACATCGAAAGACAGAATGAGCGTGGCCAGAGAGCACTGTGGGATCTTCTCACAAGAGGGAATGCCTGGAGGATTCCCTTTGACTGATTTACACAGCCCCCTGTCAATCACAGGGACAGCATGTTCTTCAAGCCGCCTCTCCTGTTTTCCTTCTCTCACTCAAGGGAACCAAAGAATGTGTCAGCAGGAAGGGAAAAGTGATATATCAGGAGTGCTCAGTTCATTGTCACATCTAAAAAACATTTACTATTGCAACCAGCTTCATTTCCTCATAACATTTTTTCCCTCCAGGTAATGTGGGAAAATTTGTTGAAGACCAAATTTTGGAAAGCAGCCTTGTGAATGTTGGCCCAGCCATCCCGTGAGTAACAGGTAGATTGCAGACAGCACCGCAGGATGTTCCACTGTTAGCCCACACCATGACCAGAACAATGGCGCCTGCCTTTGGCCTCACAGGTTCAAGGTTGGAAAAGACCTCTAAGACGACCAAGTCCAACCCCAACCCACTCTCACCGTGCCCACTGACCATGTCACTCAGTGCCACATCTCCCACCTCTGAGCACAGTGACTCCACCTCTTCAATGGACAGACTGCTCAAGACCACTCTTTTGGAGAGGAAATTTTTCCTAATATCCAACCTGAACTTCCTCTGGCACAACTTAAGGCCATTACCTCTCATTGCATTGCTGCCATGAAACGCTATGTCGTGTTGGAGGGATCTATTGCCAGCACACCACAAGTTAAGCATCATCATTCCTGAGGGCCGGGCACGTGGTCCTGGGCACTGGGCTTCTCCAGCCCACGTTGGTAAGGTGAGAATGATACTGCCCCACATCACAAAGGTATCCTGAGGGTAAAAGCCATTGCTCCATCTCTGGAGGCATTTAGGGCCAGACCGGATGGGGCCCTGGGCAGCCCAGGCTAGTGGCTGGCAACCCCACCCATGGCAGAGGGTTGGAACTAGATCATGTTTAAGGTCTACACCAACGTAAGCCTCTCTGTGATTCTATGATAACCACAAAAGAGGTGCTCAAATGTTATGAAGAGATGCATACGTGTGAAGGAGATGCCTCCCACAGGAGTGGGTTAAACATGCATCAATGACACCCAGCCCTGTCCTTCCCATTGAGCAAGCACAGCCCAACACCGCAGGCTTTGCAGACGCTGGTAGTTCTCAACTCTCACGTCGTTGTATCAAAATAATCCTAAATGCAGACAGGCAAAACTGCTATTCAAACTGGGACGCTGCCCTGCTCAGCGCTGGCACCCGCGGTGGGAGCGGATGTGCCTGTCTGCGTGCCCGCAGGCGCCTGAACACAGCAAATCTGTCTGTTCCCCAAACCCATCTGTTCCCCATGGCAGGGCTTTCTCCAGACCGTGCCTCCAGGCTACGTACGGCTGGGAACGGCCATCGCAAGTGTTTGTCCATCAGGCAGCAAAGGGGTGACGTGGCTATCGCACCCCAAACACCACACTGCCGCCCCTCCCTCCCCATTCCTGTTGCCACTTCTGCACTGAGACAGTGCTGTGGGTTTGTCCCATTTGCAAAATTGTAACCCCAAAACAAACAAGAGGCGGATCCACTGATAAAACTTACAGTAGCACCTATTGTGGAGCACAGAATGTCCCAAGTGAGGCTATACAAGCACATGGAAACACTCACACACTGATAGGAGATCTGTGGAGGCACAAACAAGACATTCTGTTTGAAGATCCAGCTGAAGAACAGATTTCAACTGTACTAATGAACCCTAATTAGCCTATAATTTTTAGCATTCTGCTCAGCAGCATGTTATTTATATTTAACTCAACAAATACCAGAGCATCTCAGCCATGACACATGCATCATTTTAACACATCCCTTTTAGATGAAAACCTCCTCTCCTCACTGCCAGAAATGGGGGCTGACCATTACCCAGACGTTTTATTCTTCAGTATGCTATTATTCTTGCAGACCTAAGGTCAATTTTTCCCACTGATGGTGCGGTTGCTAAATATCAGAAAAGTTCCTGCCTGCTCATTGCCCAGTTTTACCAGGCAGCTTGATTGCCACATGGACACCCCCAGTTTGCCTGCTGCAGCACAGACTTCCAATCTGTTCCGAAAGCTGTTGCACTGCTCTCCTCATTTCGGCTGGGAATTGGGTTGGAGTTACAGAAAAAAAGAAGAAAAAAACAAAAAAAAAGAAATTGCCCATATTAGGGAGCACTGGACCATTAAAAAGGCCACCATTTGGGTTCCAACAAACACCACAAAAATCAGCCAATTTCTAAGACCATTTCAAACCTCTAAAGCTCACAGAGCTCAGATGAAAACTGTACACAAATAGTTTGAGATATAGGACTTCAGAAATTTTGCTCAGGGTTTTCTTCTAGGTTCTAATCAGACATTGTAGGATGAATGTCCTCACTAGTGTTCTGGATACGATATTTCCACTCTTCTGGATTTGCCCTGTCAGGAGATTCAAGTTAACACCTGGCTGACCAACATAGAATCATTGAGGTTGGAAAGACCAATAAGATCACCTAGTCCAAGCATCACCCCACACCTGTGACTGCCCTGACCACTCAGTGCCACATCTGCCCTTTTCTTCAACACCTCCAGCAATGGCAGCTCCTCCACCTCCGGTCAGTATTGGGACATTTCATGTTGGCCTCCTAAATTTAAGGAAAACATTCGAAGTTGTTTTATCCAAACTGGTATCTATGCATTGTTTTTCTGTGCAGAAACCATGGATTTACAACACTCTAATTGCAAAACAAGGAAGAAAACCAAAACAGATTCAGCAGCACACGCTACAAGTGTAAAATCATGAAACTTCTGTCTTCTCCCATTCAGTAGCCTTCATGCCTTCTACTCATCCTAAACAGCAACTCTCCCTGACCTCTGATATTTATAAACTGCAGCTTCTGCTCCACACCTCTCCCGGTCCTCTGTGCCCGATTTGCTTGCAGCAATACGCTTGTTGAGTAGTGGTGCTTTTAAAGTGGCAAGGAATGAGTCTGAAAATGCAGTCTGTCTAAATTTCGTGCTCTTTATCTGCTTTTGGCTGTTTTAGTTGGGGTACTTAGAGGTCAGAAGGCAAAAGATGAAAAACTGTAGCGTGGTTGCTTTTCTCCAGGACAAAGGCGTGCAGGCAGGTGATTAGCAGAAAAACCGTATCAACTGGAAGCTGATAAAATTCCCGGAGTAACACACTGATGCTGTATTACTCCCAGATTCAGTTGGCTCAAAAATAAGGGGAAATCGCATCTGTCCATTTAACCTGTGTAATGAAGAACAGGATTTAGTGGTGGGATTGGGAGGCAGCCTGTGTCTCGTGCAGGATGGAAAAAAGCCCCACTGCCACTTGCTGTGTCCAGTTTCAGCACAGCCCCTTCCCATTTGAATCTGGAGCAGCTGATGGTGTCTGGATCTTGTAGGCCTGGCATTCAATTAGCCTGTTACTACAGTTTTCTTAACAAAGAACCACAATTTCCAGCTGAAGGACCGGCTGGATTTTTTATTAATTGAGAAATGACCTTTAAGTGCGTGGAAATACCAATGCTGGCATCTGTAGTTTGCTTGCAGTGTGACAGGATGATAAATTCCTCTACTTATACAGTAAAAAATGATAGTGTTCATTACCAAAGGGAAATTTCTCAGGGTAGAGTACTGGATGTAACACAGGGCTCCCATTCAGAAATGAGTGGGAGATCCAAGGACTATTTTATTTTGTCATGTAAGTTGACTTAATTTCAGGAAAGCAAACGAGATCTGCAGGGATTTCCATCAAATGATGGCCCAGACTGCATGTGTATCCAACGTGTGTTACTAACTTCAGCTCTCTCAAAAAAATGTAGTTATTTCACTTCCAAAGAGTCCGTATAAGCAATGTAGTTCAGATTTTAAATCACGCAGTCCCTCACTGTTTAAGCTCTCCTTTGAATTTCTGTTATCTCCAAATTCAAAGCAAACTTCATTTAAAACAAATGAGTTAAAAATCAAAATCACACAGTACCATAAACTTCACATGGTATACCTGAAAAAACTGTAAATCAATTCTGACTGGCCCTCTCCCAAACCCACACCAGCTTTGACATCCAGCCAGGTGTAATCAAAATACGTAGGATGCTAGCTGGAAAAAACAATATGGAGTTTTAACTTTACAATAAAACCCTAACCAGACGATCTCTGCATGGTTCAAAGGATCACCCCAAACACATCACCTGAGCCAGGGGCAGGAACTACAGCAAAAGAGCAAGAAAAAGAAGGGGATTTAATAATCAACTCATCTTTTGCACAGGCTCACAAGTATATACTACCACTTGGAGCTCAAGGGGGCAATTAGCACTTGCTCCTGCCTCGTTTGCTATTCAGCAATGCACACTGAATGGGTGCAAAGGCAAGCGATAACTCACAGTGCACTGCAACACAGAGCACAGTCTTATAAGAGGCACATGAATGTGTAACTGAACCATTTTCCTGCCATGTGTTCCTGGTTATACACACTAGGAGCTTGCTCTTCCTTCAGCACAGGTGCTGCTTTCAAACAACAGCACCTTGCTCCCAGCGCTGCCAGGGTTTCACCTAGAAGGATTAATTCTTACAATTAGCACTGAATTGCACTCTCCTATTATGTTCAGACTTCTAAATACGTCCACTGTTAGAAACAGCAGCCAAAAGCGACCTGCTGGACAAACAGCATGAAGAAACAGCAAACAAACAAGATCTCATACTCCACTTCTGCAAACATCAGTCTCATTAAAGCTAATTGACACTTCCAACCTGCAGCAAAAGCTCTGTCTACAACTTCCACGCTGTTGCTCACCAACGTGTGAAGGCATTATAGACTGATAAGTGCTTTAGCAGACTGTATATTCATCCACTGGAGAGTGAGGTTAAACAAATACAGTAGCCAGAACATTACTGTTGGCTGCATGCTTGGGCTCCAGAACTGCCTGCCTCTCACTTGAACCATCCCAATCCATTGCAGCAAGGGCTGCACAGAGCTACGGGCCAAGGCTGCCCATGGGGGGGCTGTGGTGAAGGAAAACAAGCCCATCCCATACGTTTTTACCACTGAGGAGTACAGCAAAAGGCTTTTTTTTTTTTTTCTTTTCTTTCTTTTTCCCCTTTGATGGGAGCATTTCATTTGAGAGCAGCTGGCACCAAGAAATCAAGCTGTTAAAGGCAGAATCTGTGCCATGTATCGGGAGGATCTTCAGTGTAGTTTTTTATTGTTGTACTAGTGGATTTGACTCACTGGATCCATTGTAGCTTTGCTAGCTTGGCACTCCTGCAAGGCAGAGCAGGACCGAGCTTGTTACAGTCTGCTCCACAGTATCCCCTCCTTGCTACCCAAAGCAGGTCCCATAAATTCATTCCAATGAAGAAAGCAAGCAGCTGGCTGGACAAAGCCTCAAAAGCAACAACAACAAATCCCGGAGAACTTCAGCTTCACCTATTCAGAGTATGGGCACACAGAGATGCCTAGGAGCACTTGGGCAGCATTTCTGATACAAAGATAGACAAATAGGAATAAAAAGCTAGGCAGCAGCTGCCACGAGGTGTGGGACAGGTGCCACTGGAGCAACGAGGACACTGCTGAGCTTTGCCTGCAGCCACAGAGAGCAGTCAAGCAGTGGTTAATGTCAGCTCTGACCACATGATCACATTCAGAAAAGGTCAAAAGAGTGATTTTTCATTTGAAAACATCTGTGTGTTTAAAGAACAAAACTTTCTCATGTGCAGAAAACCAGGGGTTTCCAGCGCTTTTGTTTCCAGAGTTAAAAGTTGTGCTTTTCAGCTTTGTTTAGGCTTAGGGACATGTAAACACACTGCACAAACCACATACAACCTTCACAACAAAGCACTTCCCCAGGCAAGGAGAACTGGGGGTGCCAAGCCCCCCATCCCATTTTCTCTCTCAGTGCAGCTCAACTGTCCCTTGCTGTGCTCCCAACCAGACACCATATCATTGGTCTCCCCTATATGAAGACATCCACATGCCTCCAATCCCAAGGGTAGAGGCCTGCTCCGGCCTGTCAACAGGCTTTAATTGGTCACATCTCAGGAGATGATGCATTGGGAAGAGGCTCCAAGCGTAGCAGCAAGGGGAAGGCTGCAGCAGGGCTTGCAGGCTGTGCCAGCACAGGGAGCCGGCTGTGCCTACGCTCCAGCCAGCCCCTTGGTTCCCTACCCATTTCCTCAGCTCTGGCTGAGATTAAACCAGTATGCAGCTTGCTTTGCTTAATACCTGAAGGCACGGCCTGTGGTATGTAAATCAGAAAGTTCCCAATTGCTTACCTGAGCTTTTCCCATTGGAATGCTGAGGTAATGGAACTGCTGCCACACAATCACATTTCTCAGAGTGAGCTGAGACCGTTGCTTCCTCCAGTCCATGTGCATCTGCAGCCATGCAGAGCCATGGGTGGAGGTACCTGGGGAAGCCCACCATCTCCCTCTAACTCCAATGTAGACCTGATTGCTCGGAGGAACCCCAAGCTCCAACAGATCAAACCAGGAAACCACTTGTGTCCCAGCTGCTTTCACTGAGCTGCCGTGGTGACTGAAGGACAAGCATCACCTGCATGGGAAGCTCACAGCTTCCTCAGCCTCACCACCTGTCAGGAACTCACAGCTGCCAGGTCTCAGCCCTTCCCACCAGAAACAACCACTAGGACAAAGGAAAGCTTCCATACAGTGAGGCCTTCCTCTTCTAGTAGGTGAAGGTCACAGTGTGAACACAGTGCAGTGCCTCAGGAAAAGGTCTGCTTTGCTAGAAGGCAGCTTTTCAAATATATTTGGATGGAGAAAGGTAAAGAAAAGGGGTAAAATAGGGACTTCAAAAGCACCTTGCTCATTAGGAATCCAGTGGCAGCTAGATGCTAAGGCATCTTTATAAATACTAAACCAAGACTTTCCCAACTAAACACCCAAACACACCTTGGAATTTGGCACTGGTTGCCAAATAGGATTTTCATTATAATTATTTTTTAAGAAGCTAAATTGCACAAAAGTACCGCTCCACCAGGACAGGAGGGGCCCAGCTGAGGGCTGGTGGGGCTGTGGGCAAGTGACAGGGACACACGAGGTCACAGAGAATCAAACCTGCCTTGCGTCCCCTGTGCAACCTTGACTAAGTTGTCCCCAAGTCATGCTTCAGCTTCTGTGTCAGAAGAGGGACTCGTGTTGCAAGGATTAATTACCAAAACACAGGACAACAAGAACCTCTGCCCCAGATGCTAAGAGTAAGCAACGACCAGCATGGCTGACAGCCTGAAGTTCTGCTGAAATGAGGGCCTCTCTCAGGGAGCAGGTACACATGTGCATGGGTAGCAGCACTGATCATGGAAACAGCCATGTACAAAGTGGGTGAATCGTGTCTGCTTACCAGATTCACCACTGAAAAGATCTCAGAGGAAACGGTGATTCTTAAACTTCATGGGCAATTTTTACAAAAGAGGAGTGTTAATTTGGGGTTCCTCAGCAATTATGGCTCCAGCTAAGGCAGCGTGCTCCAGGAACTTGAAGCAACACAGGAGTTTATCCAAGTGGTCCCCAGCTTAGGGTTTTTATTTTTGAAAGTCAGAGGGATTGACTTGAGGGACTTTCTAACATGGCATGCCTTCAGAACAGGGCTGGATAAGCACTGTCATCCGAAAATCATGCCTTTTAGAGACATTTTGAGATGAACACCCCAAAATTGAGTGGCATTCAAAATATGAGGCCTCTCATGACAATGTGGGCGAAAATGCCTACAGTACTCCGAACAAGTAGTGCAGACAATCCTCCATTTATAAGAAAAAATAAATTCCCTGCTACTGGCATGAGAAAGTTTACTTTCAGGCTTAAAGAAATGATCGTGTGGTTTTGAGGATGGCATTCCGTTCTGCTGAAGAATAGCACCCTGCCTGCCTGTCTATCTGTGGCTTTGTAGCTACATTACAATCTTGGAGAGCTCTGTTTACATATTTTACATGTTTTCTTGTGCAGAACATGAAACCAAATTACATAGTAAAGGATGTTACGGTTTCACTCGTGCACGCTTTTCCATCCTCTCCTTCCAGTCATGTTTTAATTCCATCCAAAATAATTGACTGGGTATTTTTAATTGTGCTTGATTGACTGGCAATCCTTTAGGCAGGTTTGTTTGCTGTTGCACAGGGAAATCATGCAAAAGCTGGAGAAGCTACATGCCAGGGGGTAGGGAGAGGACGGCCAGGGCGGGGGTGGGATGAGAAATGCTGAGAACCCTTCATGCATGAACAAAGCAGACGTGTCGATGCATTTATGCAAAATCATTCTGCTCTGAATGGAGAGGGACCCAAGACAAACAACCCGGATGGGATGCAGGAGAGCTATCCCACGCTTATGGCTGGACATGCTCTGCATCTAAAGGATGGTGAGCAGCAGCAGCAGACGGAGAGACTGGCAGGTTGAGGGGCAAGGGCCGAGGAGGGGGGTCTCCTTTCAGAGCAGTGCATGCTAACGAGCACCGCTATGGTTGCAGGGTCCGGCTTTCCAGCTCGCTGATGCCGGGGGGTCCGAGCTGTTTTCAATTACAGCGTGTAATCTGGGTGGGCGGCTGGGTGTACAGCAGATATGATCATAAAATGGTAAGTTACTTCCTAAAGAAGCACATAATCCTTTACTATTATCCAGGACAATATTCCTTTCTTGCCTTTCTTCTCCTCGCCTCTAGCAACGACAAATGGGATGGAATTCTGCTCTCCTTTAGTTAATGGTACACATCTCCTGGTCCTGGGAAGAGGCAGCACCAATTTCCGGCACCTGAGGATTTTTGGTTTGACCTTCGTCTCTGAAAAGGTCAGACCGAACCTCTCTGAGAGTACTGATCACTGCTTTGCTCTCTGCATCATCCTTTGTTTCTTTTATCTATTTTCTGTACTGTACACAAAGGGAACACAGTGTACCAGCCCCTGGTACTCGCTGTTCTTTCCCCTTAGATGACTTGCATATGTGCTCTTGAAAAATTATTCTAAAAACTAGTGGGGGAGGGGAGCGGAAAGAAAAAAAATCCCTTGAGTGTTTGGCAAAATTGCTTGGAATCTCCTCTGACATCTCATTGTGTTCTCTCTGTCCTCCCCTTACACAAATCAGTCAGAGGCTACGACATCAGGCGTGGGGTCTGCTGGTACCACTGCCATGAGCACAGGAGCACTGCAAGATGGGATGCAGGGCTGAGAGGGAGGATCCACTGTCCATCCCAGCAGGAACAGGCAGCCAGGTGATGGGCAGCATCCCCTGCTCTTCAGCCAGCTCTGGATTGCCTTTAGGGGTAACACTCTTTCTCAGCCATCTCTCTGTAACTGGGTCTTTTGTCAAGCCATCCCATTTTTCTCTTTTCTTTTTCTTTCTTCAGAAAACTGAGATCATCTCTGAGCAGAAGCCACAGCACAGATATGAGCACACATGTTTGCAGCATCCCTCACCTTGGCACAAACCCTCTGCATGGACCACATCCTCCCACAAGACAAAGCAGCAATGCAAACACGTGAAGAATGACCAGTGGAGCTGCCCAGGCAAACAACATCACCTCGTTTGGCAAAAAAGATTGCAGCTTTCCCAGTAATATATGTGGGAAACACGGTTTCTAGCTATTAGAGCAAGGAGCTAGTGGATCAGTTTTCCAGTAATTTTGTAATGGGAACAAAAGGCCAAACTGAGAAGATAAAATCCAGTTAATTAACAAACAGGATGATGTGAAATGGCTGAAAGAACTAAAATGCAGTGGATGCGTTGATCCCAGGACCCCTTTCAGGTCTGTGCTCCCAGACACCAGCTCTCAGCCAGCCCTGAGCAGTATTCTTTTTATTCAAGATATGACCAATGCCATTTCAAGATCTCCTGAACTTCCTGGTCCTGGGGACACCTGGGCCTAGCAATGCCCAGTGCCTGCAATGTCTCTTAGGGAAAGCAAAGTTCAATACTCAAACAGTTGCTTTACCTTTCTGCTCCCTGATTTTCAACTCTATTAAACGGACTGGAAACCAGAGAATGTTGCTGTGAAAAGGCTTAATTAATCCGTATTCACTGAGAAGATATGAAATATACCATAACTTAAGACAAGGCAGGTGCGTTCCCCAGAGGTCCCCTGCCTGAACTCACCTGAGTTTTGGGCTCAGGGGTGCCCTTCCCCAGCTCCTGGTGAAGGAGGCTCTGCAGTATCTGCGGGACGGCTGAAAGAAAGACTCAGTTTTGGGCTCCCTTGAACTAATTTTTGACTTGGAAATTCTCTGAACTATGGTGCATGAGCCAGCACTGGAAATGTGCTCAGACGAGTACAGCAAAGCTACATTCCTCTTGCGACAGCCTGTGCAGTGTCCAGTTCATCTTTTTCCAGAACTGGTCTCTGATCACTCATGGTTCCTCCATTAATGGTTTTTCTTAGCGGGATTTTGTACTCAACCTCCAGAGATCAGCAGTTCAAAGCCTGGCTCAGCTATAAATAACAAAGACATTTGCGAAGCAAATCATCTTATTAAAAATGGGGATCTTTTTCTCTTCCACCAACCACAATAAAACCCTTTACCGTTGAAGAGCAACAGGACTTGGCTGTGAATGGGAAGTTCAAAAAGGGCCACTTGCAGAGCCGACAGACAGACACCCTCCCTCTTCTCAGCAAGATCACCCCAAAGGAAAGGAATGGCTTCTCCATTAAAAGTTGCAGGTTTCCTCTCTCCCCACTCCTGTTCAAGATTGCCCTATTTGCTGGCTTTGCCGGATCTCTGGGGAATTACCTTCAGAGTTATATTTATTAGTCAAAGTAAAACTGTGTGGCAGAGAACTTCATCATTTTTCTCTTCAATTTTGTCACAGTATTTTCTTACCAGCCTTGAAGCTTTTGCTCTGCCATGCTACTCCTTCCAGTATTCAAAATATTTTTGTGCTCTCGCCTTCTCCTTTTGTTGGAAAGTTCAGGTATACTGCAATTCCTGACATCTTTCTCTGGACAGCTGAAGACTATGTTTGTTGCAGTGAGTCTAGATGAGTGCAATTGTGGGAACTGCAATAGGGGCAGGAGGGGGCCTCTATTTGTGGGAAAGATGTAATAAGAATCCTCTTCCACAGCTTCTTACTCCATAGCAGCCCCTGTGGGGTACCCAGGGGGAGAACAGGGTGTGTTAGTGTGGGAAGAAAAATGAATCCCAGGATCTGTGCATCCAGCAGCCTCAGGAAACAGCCCCCTTTTCATTAACTGTGCCTAAGATGTGCAGTTCTTCCTGCACAGGGGAAAAGCCAGTACTGACAATGATATAGGAAGAAATATATATATATGTGTATATATGTATATATATATAGTGACTTGAACTAAACAGCTTCTGTGCAACTGGGAGGAAACACAATGAAAGACAATGATGCTGGGGGTCTGCTGCTCAGAATCACAATGTAAACACCAACTTTCAAGTCTTGATCACATGCTGCTGTTACAGATACAGCAAGGTCAGCAATAAGCCACCTAAAGATCCATCAGTCCCTTCCAGTGCTCCTCTACTATAAAGACCATAGAGAAAACTACAGATAAGCCATTCTCCAGAGGCAGGAGTGCCACCAGCAAGAGGAAAGGAGCAATGGCATCTTTTCCCAGGTCGCTCCAACCATGGTCACTCCAACCAGTGTGCAGTGGGAGCATGGAGACTGAGTCCACCAGCGCCACAGCAAGAACAGGACAGCCATCCTGTTACAGTGCCCACATACCACACATCCCTAATTAGCAGCCCTCACTGATGGATCTTCACTGGTAATGGTAAGGCTGGGATTGACCATGGAGACCAATGGCTGGCTTTCTGAGCCCACACTTTGCCAGGCTCAGGAGTGCTCGACATAGTGTAAGAAGGCCACATCTTCCCCCTCCTGCTGGTGGTGAGAAGCCTGACCCTGGCTGGGTAGGAACTGGTTGGAGAAACAAGTCCCAGGGGACTTCCAGTAGTGGCAGCTATTCACAAAACAGATCAGTCGGAGCGTCCTTTGTCTGCCTATTTATGCCGACTGGATCTGTCCTTCAGCTAGTATAAATCTGCCCAGAGCTACTGCCTTTCTGTAGTCCTTGCCAGTGTACACCAGCTGATGACTTAATGCTAGCATCAATAATCTTTAGCACAAGAAAAGCCCTGAGAAATAAACAGAGCTGCAGAAAACCCCACACAACCAGTCCATCAACACCGATAATATTTCACACACGGCGGATGGCAAGGAGAGGCTGTTTACAAACTCACTGCAAGAGCAGGAGGGAAAAGAACGGCCCGGGAGCGTGCACAGCCCTTATTGCTGAATTCCTCCTGCAGCTGATAACAGGTACCGAGGATCTGTGGAGGATGTCAGATTAGAAATCAAGCTGTAAAAATACCCTGTGCTGGCGCTCGCATTTCTGTGCTGGTGTGATGTTGCTGACTAGTCCTCTCTGGCTTTAAATATGATGCTGTCAGTACTGTGAATATTTCTTAATCTGCACTGAAGAGTGGCTGCCAGGAAAGTAGAAGTGGCCGTCTATCAGACTTGCTTGTGCAGAAAGAGTGATTGTTTGAAGGGGGGCTCTTTGACCTTTTCATTTTTCAAATGTGTATCTGTTTGCCAAGAGCGTGTCATTCTTTGTAAGCATTTTGTTGTTCAAAACAAATCTTCTACTGCGAACTTTTTTCTCCTCCCTTAGTATGATGCCATTCTGCAGCCTCATATGAGCATGTAATGAAGATCCACCTCAAAACAACAAGCAAGGGCATACGTCCTGCTCCTAAGGAACAAGAAACAGGCGATGTCTTAAGGAACTGTGCAAACAGGGACAGGGTGTTCAACCTGCAGAAGGAACCCTATAATATCAAGAAGGTTCACTCCAGCTTTTGCTCATAAACAGTCTTCCAAGAGTAAATAAGAGTAAATAAGTAGATATGGCTGAGATGCACCACAGTGAGAGACGTGGAGCTCAGAAACAGGCTGAGCAAAACTAAGACAGAAATACAGCCATGCAGAGTAATGGGTCTCGAGATGGCTAAGGATGAGAAAACATTTTAAATTGGGAAATACATCCTTAAAATGCTTTCAAGTGCTTTGAGAGTGTCAGGTAATTATGAGAAACGGGGATGGCTAACAAACAAGCAGCTTATGTATTCTGTACATTACCGCGCACTGCACTCAAACATATCTTTCATGGCATTCCTGATGAGAAGCCAACACAAATGCCACTCTGATTAATCAGGAAAGTACCCAGCAACAACATGAAAAGTTTGCACAACACCGGCAAGCACACAACCTACTCTGAAAGATAACTGGGTAAAGAAAGGTGCTCCTTTCATCAATACAAAACCCCCTAAGGCTCAGTGCTTGGGCAGATAATGAAGCCAAACATGTTTACACACCAGTGACCATTACACGCGGTGATTAGAGGAGATGTTGGGTTAATTTTCATCTCAAGCACTCCTCTAGGTAACAGTGATGACCTGCTGCCCCACCTCACCTCCCCAGAGCGACAAGTCAGGTGCTTCTCCACAAGCTGCAAGTCTGCCTTGTTCCTGGTGAAAACAAAGGCTTTCCCAACATGTATGATTAAAAAGGTCAATGAACCCCATGTGCCTGCGCTGGTGTAATACAACCAGCTGAGCTAAAGCAAAAATTCCTTTTGCTGGAAGTAAATAGCACACTGTTATCTCCCCAGGGCCCAGCCAATAACAGGAGGCATGTTCCCATTCACTCCGCCAGTGTGTGATATGCTAGTGCTCTGCCTATAAATACAACAGCTTGGTTTCCTTGTTTTTTTCTTAACAAGGCTGTGACAACTTCATCTCTTCTGGGTACAACAAACATGCTTGAGCTGTGGGGACACAGCAGGGCTTTCTGCTGTGTGTGTTCACAGTGGTGTTTTCTCCACCGCGTGACCATATGCTGCCTACTGCACAGTGGCTGCATTCCTACCAGAGCACGAGGAGAAAATGAGGGCAGAAAATCACAGTGGGATGGGGACAGAGGGCTCAGGGACACACACATTCAGCAGCACCTGAACTGGAGACAGCAGACTTTGGTACTACAGCCCACAGAGCTCCAATCAGAACGAAGTGACGAAGGCATTGGTAGGGGTCCAGAAGAAAGTTCCTTTTCCAGTGTGAAATAATAAATGAGACCATGACAAAAAGGCAATACTGGGCTCAAGATTCTGTCTTGGTACCGTGCCAGCTAACCATGCTTCGGACTTTTAGAACTGACCTGGTCATTAATTTGTTACAGACTTGTGCAATGTGAACAAGGCCAAGTCTCTTGGATAAAGATTTTGTCTCTTGCAAGCCAAGGGGAAATGCTTAGTGTTTACTATTCACAGAGAAATCCGCTTGTCGTATCTGTGACATTGCATTCCTCTCTGCACTGCCCACCCAGGACACCTCCCAGATACCAGACTGCAAGAACAACTTGGCTGCATCAAATCCAAAGTCCATCTGATTCACTGTTCTGCCTAGCGGGGGACAATGGTGGATGCTGAAGGGAGAATATACAAAGTAGCTCTTGTATATGATGATCCTTTTCTTGCTGCATTCTCAAAAAAAAACCAAAAAACCAACAAGCAATGCTGGCTTTCTTAAATCAGAGGGTTGCATCTGGGCTGTTGCATCTGCATCGTGTACAGCTCTGTTTTCTAGGCATTTATCTAACTCTTTTTGAACTCATTTGGATCTAATTCTCTCAGGGAGACAAAAGGTAAAGTTATGGTAACTGGAGCTATTTATGTTACAAAGGAGACATGTAAGAAAGGGGTTAAAGCTAATGAATGGCTTTGGGAATGGAAGGGACCTTTCTCAGAATAGAACAATAGGGTGCTTTTATGAAACCGGGAGGCAGAAAACACAAAACTATTAAAAAAGAAAGAACACTCTTTTGTATTATTCTACATTAGCCTTCAGAACTCATTGCTACAAGATAGAACCCTGTGCTGGCAGCAGAGAGCCTGCCTAGTCTTTTGGGTGGTGATAGTTTGCTAGAGGTGACTGCTGCACAGCTTACTGAACCACGCAGAGTACAACTTCAGCCAGTGTTCAGATGGTTGACTGGAACTGAATTTCAGCTCCATCGCTACACAGAAAGAGGGCAATGGCTGTCATCTTCCTTGGTGAGCTAGCGGCCACCCATGAATGTTGACCATCTTGTTACACTCATAAATGTCGATGGACTCCACTTTCAAGGGGAGGTAACAGAGTCTGCTTCCCTTACCTGGGTTGCTGCTGGCTGACCGATGACCACCCAGCCTGGGCACTGCTGGTCGCTGTGATGGGAGACGGAGACGTTGGAAGCCCACTGATCGAGGAAGCCTTTGGGAGTGTAAACGCCACAGTCTTTGATGCTGGTCATTTGCTCGAATTCCTCGCATACTCCATCACCATCGTGGAAATAACACCTGCTGGGTTCATCTGCCAGAAGAAACGAAAGAGGAAAAATCATAACATGGCTACATGTCTGTGGCTTAGTTGCTAGGATCTGATAACACTAGTGGTGCATCTGCTGGTCCGGAGCACTAGGAAGTAAAAGTGTTGGCCAATAGAAGATGATTTTAAGAAAGCTCATCAAGAACAGTTCGTTTTGTTACTGGGCAAAACCCTTAAAATATTTCTTACAGTAAGAGATTTTCTGCTTATTTTTGTCTATCGCTGTTTAAAAGGATGGGGACAGAAGAAAGTCGAGATCAAAAACACATAGGAAGAGAATGTGGATATTGGCATCCATTTCCATCCCTGACTTGGATGGAAAAAAGCCAGCAGAGGTCTGGTCTACAATGTTTCCCTTTTTGTTCTTAAACGATATCTGCAAAACAACAACAACTACATCTGTGAATTTAAAGATGGTGAAAGCAGCCAAGATCACAGCCACAGCGACCAAGGGCCACGCAGGTCTGTCTGTCCAAAGAGCAGACAGAGTATGCATGGTGTGAGGGTGAGCTTGCCACATACACACACGGCTTCAACCAGCGTAACTCAGATCTGACCTGAAAGGATCAAAAGCAGCAGGAGACTTTATTATCCTTGTCCATTTATTCTGTGGCTTCTCTAATGAGACTACCAACAAAGATGCCAAATTTTTGAGGTTGTTTCTCTAACACCGGCCCATTAAAAACTGAACCAAGATCCATCTACTCTTTTCAAACAGACTGCATAGCAATAATGACTTTCAGTCATTAGAGTACTCTGTGAAATGGAAACCTTTGACCTGTTGGTATCCTATTTTGTATTGTATTATCATTGCCAGTCCCCAGAGGTATCCAGTTCTGACAGCCTGTTGTATTTTTGTCTGGCAAATAAGCCTGCTGAAAAAATGGTAGGAAATTAGCCAGAGCTGCAAGCTGGACTGATGGAAACGATCCCCAAGGACAGCCCTGCTGGTAGCGTTGGACTATCTCAAGCTAGGTGTCAGAAAATCCAACGGCTGCTCAATTTTGAGCTACTTCCAAACTACGAAATCCCCTGTTTATTTTTCATCATAGTTTACTCAGTGAAATATCATCATGAGCCAAAAAAAAAAAAAAATAATCATTTTATCGCGATTCAATTATTTAATGACTTTCTCTCCTTTTCCCCTCCCTTCCTCCCAACCCTGTGCGCAAAACTGCAGGTCCTTGAGAGAGTATGAGTTTGAAATAATGGAGAAGCCTATCAGGGAACAATGTCATTGTGGTTCCATTTCATCACAACCTCTGCAGCCAACCTGCATACGTGGGTAAGCGTGGGGAAGTGTGTACTTGCTGGGCCAGCACTCGGAGCTGGCAAAAGTGAGCCTGGAAGCTGTTCAGCAGTGTGAGCACAGCTCTGTGTCTGAGGTAATATTCAAGGGGTGGCCAAACTTCTTGACCTAACAAGTCACATCTTAAAATCCTCCCGTGGGGAGCCACTGAGGATGTAGCTCACACCTTGAAGGGTTTGGAGGAGCAGTGCTGTGAGTGCTTTGCAGAAAGAGGATGACAATGTCTCCCCGGGGTGTGCCATTACACCACAGTGAGAGGGGGCTGGGGTGGATGTACAGATGGGCCCTAATGCAACCCAGAAGCACTGGAATGGCCTGCGGCCCTTCCTCTCATGTTGCTCAAGGGCCCCAGTGCCAGCAGGGCCCCACTCCCCATCATCTGGTACCAAACCAGCTGGGAATGTGATGCTGAACTGCTCACGGGCCCTGAGAGCCCCAGCTGTGTCACACCTTATTCTTCCATGGGGTGCATTAATGCCACACCAGTGTGGTGGGGGAGAGACTTAGCGTGTGCCTGGTGAGCCCGAGGAAGGGGTAGAGCTCCACATAATGGAGGCTTGCTTCCCTCACCATATCTTTCTGCATGTCTTGCCCTGTAGAGATGTATCAAGGCATAGGACAGATCTCTACCATGCCCCAGAACAGCAGGACAAAGCAAAGCAGCTCACGTGCTACAGAGCACTGTGTCCCAGTTTGAGTGAGAGCCTTAGCAGACACCTCTGAGAAAGGCTCAGCTCTGGAAAGGCTGTGGTCGGCAATCAAAAAGTCTCAAAAACAAATCCAAACACACGAAAACACCTATTTTTTGGAGTTTCCTTGTCATTTAATGAAAAGAGGGTTATTTCTTTAAAAAGGAAAAAAAAAAAGGACAGCCCTACCGCATTAAAAATACTCAACCTTCAGCCTATGAGTAGTCAGATGTACACTTGCAGTAACACACTGGCACTCAAATACATCCTGCTGCATGTCCACATTGACACTGACACTGACACGTGCACACACCTTTTACACAGCCCCAGTGATGCAAACACAGCCAGAAACTCATAGCCTACTTCCCCTGCCTCCCTGAAGCTTGGACTTCTTTTCATGAGAGGCACTGAAGTAAGCACAACATTTATATAGCTAACACAGTCCTGCACTGGCTCCAAATGTTCCCTCCTAATGCGATGATAAACGTAATGGGCTTCTGATAAGATCATGTGTTTGGGATAAAAGAATACTCAAGACCTACTCCAATCAGATGACTTAATTCATGCTCACATGGATGGGAAGGCAGCCCTTGAATAGCTGTGATCCAGGCCAGTGTGTGATCCTAACAGAGGCTAATTTGTTCCTGATTATGCTTAAGACCCCAATAAATCTGTCTGCTCGGAGCCTGCAACACCCGAGGGAGGAACCGAATGGAGAGACTGCAATGTCTGAATTCAATGGAGCCTGCCTGAATGATTAACAAAGTCTCACTGAGCCACACTGTCACCAGCCCCTCTGCAGCGCATGTCCCCTGCCTGCAGTACCCACTCACATTGATGTGATGTGAAAATGATGAGGGAAAGCAGCTTCACAACCTTATTTTTCTTCCGAGGAAGATTCGCAAGTCCCCATGCTGACACGTCATCCTGAAGCCATGCTTTGAAGGGAGCACTGGTGAGATGAGAGGGCACGTTTCCTTCCTCTTGGTTTCCTAGTTGGAGGTGGTGGCAAAAACAGGAGTTTCTGCAAAACCCTTCCCAGCCACCGAGGAGGGGATGAGGTCCCACTGGCCTACAGCACCCAGCTCCTCATGGCTCAGACTGCTGCGATGCTCAGCAGCTTTGAGGTTGGGCTTTTACCTTTCCAGAAGCAAACTGAAAAATGACCACACTGTTTCTTCCCACGATTGCCCTCACAAAATAAAAACCAACCAAGGCTTCTTTCCTTTCCACAGTGCCTGAACATTGCTCGGTTAAATCCCCACGGTCCTGCAGGCTCAGGAAGGCAGTGTCAGGATGTGTATTTCTAGTAGGCAGTAGCAAACATCTTTGTTTCTGTAGAGGTGCAGAATGCCTTTTCCGATCTGCTCTTGGCTACTGTTCCATGAAATTCATCCAGGGCCTTGATAATATAATCTAATTTTTGTCTCCACAGAGGTCTGTAGGCTGCAAAGCCCTGATGAAGGTCACGGGGATGTGTTGGCTAAACAGGACCTGTGCCATGGACTGCATTCATCAACACCATGGACCTCTCACTTTAGAGTGGAATCTGATTCAAATAATATATGGGGGAAGAGAACATGAAGTAAATCTGATTTGTCCTCAAGGAAAAGTGACTTCAAAAAATTAAAAAGCAGTTGCCTGGAAATCCAGCTTAAACCTAGAACAGCAAAATATCTGCAGGCGTAGCACCTGGCAGCAGGAGACAGCAGCTCTGGGGGATGACAGCAGATGCTCAAGGATCCTGAGCTGAACTCGGGGAGCATGTGCTCATTCAGGCAGTCAGAGCTGCTTTTATCTGACAAAGCCCCCACTGAGGGCACCAAAATGTCCAAATCTAAGTCACAGAATCACAGAATGGTTTGAGTTGGAAGGGACCCTTAAAAGCCATCTAGTCCCACTCCCTGCAATGCACAGGAACACTCACAGCTCCATCAGCGCTCAGAGCCCCAACAGCCTGACCCTGGGTGTCTGCAGGGATGGGGCATCCAACACAAGTCCCTTGTTTTGGGATGGTGGGTAAACAAAATCTTTGACTTAGTGAAGATTTCTTTGACATCCAGGAAGGGGGATTTGTTGGAGAAACAGATTGGCAAACCTGGTATGTTTCCTAGAACTTGTCTATTGCAATTAGACTTCAAGACATGGAATGACTGTGGGGCTACTGTGTGTAGCACCACAAAATGATGAGAGCTCCATTTACCCATGCTTCTTAAGATGCTCAAGCTTAGTGCAACACGCAGTGTTTTATACAGCCCCCTGCCCCAGATTCAGAGACAAAAGGATGCACCAGGTAGGGCACAGGGCAGTGTCTCCTCCCCACCACCACCACCTGTTCAAAGCGAGGGCAGAAAAACTCCAGCGACACGAACCAAGTCTGGCACGCATCAGGAAGCAGACATGCAGGATATACACTTATCTGTGATAGGCAGCCTTCCACCTCATTAAAAAAAAAAGAGAGATAAAGAGATCCACTTCATAGCAGAGGGCACATCCTCTGATGAGGCTTTTAATGTCCGAGCTGCATGGCCAACATGCCGGGGACAGACACTCGGGGCGGCTTCCTGTTTTCAGCCAGGATGCACTGACTGCCTTCAGCTTAGTCTTCTTTTGTGTAATAACTACTATTATTTTTTTTAAGGCCAGACAGAATAATAAAAAAAAAAAAAGTATTTTTAAGCTCAGCTGTTTACTTAGGGATCCTTCCAACTATAACAAGCCTCATGCCACATAACTATTCGTCCGAGTTAAAAAAAAAGAGGAAAAAAAAAGGGAAAAAGTGGGGGACACAAAAATGCAGAAGCATTGTCTCAGAGTTACAAATTGTTGGAATGGAGCAAGCTGCACACGTTAACCCCCGGAAGGTCCGCTCTGACCTCACTGCAATTCAGCAGCTCCTGCAGGAGTGGGATCTGACCTGAGTCACTTAATGGCACCTCCAGCATTGCTTCTGGTGTCCAGAGATGAGGAGAAATGTATCCAGAGGTTTCTAGCACAACAGCAGGAACAGTTCCACTGCAGATCTACATGGCTGGAGGCTGAGCGAGCGCAGAACCTGCCCCATTTATTTCTGAGAGCTTCACCTTTGGCTGCAGTGGCAGCAGGGTGAGCAATGTGGCTGCTTCCAGGATATCTGCTAATCTCTTCTTTAGCACTGCAGAAAGCCAGAGGCAGAGATATTTCCTGCTGCAGCAAAATATTCGAGAGTTATTTTCCTTCCTGGATATTCTGATCGGAAAAGACACAACACCATCGCACAGAGCTCGGGCAGACCTTTCCAAATCAAGTCGCCTATCAATACATGGTGACATTTTCCTTCAATGAAATAAAGCAGACACCTTGGAAATGAAGTAAAGGCGGGTGTTGCGATCTACTGCAGGGCATCCGGGGGCCTTGCAGGAGGCAGCTCTATGCACGACGTGACGATGATGGCTGAGCGCAGCTTCGTGGCCATGCGTCCCTGGGTTGGGTCTTTGATGGAACACATTGGGATGGGAGAGCAGTCAGAGTGCAGCAATGATGCAACTGATCCACACGCTGCAGATAGATACAGTTCTGGCTTCCTTGCACTGGCCAGCTCAGAAACTCGATATTCACCTCCAAGAACGCAGAGCTCTGTCACTTAAGCAAAGGGATATTTTGCACCACTGGCAGTGGTAGGAAGACCCTATATGCTCTGCATGTAGCCAACAGGAGCACTGTGGCCTTCCCCACATGCTAGGGGAGCACAATACCTTAAGAAGCAAGGACAGATGGAGCTCACAGCATTTTTCTGATGCAACACACAATAGCCTCATGACTGTTCTGAATCTTGAAGCTAGCCCAGTTGCAATCATCTTCCACCCAACCTTATTTCCCTCTCTTGGTGTTTGGATAAATTGCAAAAGCAGTGCTGGTAATACTTTAGTATTTCCTTACACAGAGTTATTAGCTGCACTTGGAGCCCCTTCAACTGCAAATCTCGAGATTTCTGTCACACGAGGCAGCAACTGCTCCCATTGACACCTGGCCGCTTGCTGAGAGCCTGGGAAGCAGCCCAGGAGGAAAATCGTTGCTGCCACTCACTAAGGAAAACAAACAGCTTGTTTGTGCGTGTGGTTGGATGTTATTGCAAAGGGAGGTCTTGTGCCCGGCATCACCCTCAGAGCACAGCAAGCTGCTGTTGAGTCACGGAGGGTGCTCCAGGGAGGGAAGCACGACCCGCTGCAGAAGCCTCTTTGATCCACCAGGAGAGCAATGCACGAGGGACACAGCAAGCAGAGGAGAAATCCACCGCTGGGCTCTCGCTGCAGCTGCGTCCTAGACTCCAAAGCTGGATTGAGCTGGGCTGGAGTCACTGGCCAAGAGAAAAATGCAGGCAAATGCCACCCCAGCCCACACGCTCCCCCACAAGAAAGCAACTGTCCTTTGTGCTTTGCTGCCTGAGATGCCTGTGTGCTGTGGTTCGGCTGGCCCTGCTAAGACAGCACTATTAATGATGACAGTCTGAAAATCACTTTCAGAGACTTTATGACGATGTTGTTATTACTGACTTGCCAAATGAGTGCTTAGACATTTTGGAACATGTAGCCACACTCCCATGAGCCGCAGGAAACAGTCAGCTTCAAAGTATTTGCCTTAAGCTGAAGGATTCACACAAATACTATCCGTAGAGCTCCAGTCAGTAAATTAATTGCTATCTGCTATGAAATTCTGCTATAGATCCTCAGCTTCTCTATCCATGGCAAGCCGTTTGCTCAGTGCCTTACTCCTACTGATGCACTATGAGATGCTGACTTTCTCCTGCGAGACAACTCTGCTTCTCCCATGCTGTGCTCTGCTGAGAGCCCTCAGTGGGGTAAAACGCCAGGCCCTGAGTGCTGTGTGTGGGAGAAATCCCCATTAGCTGCTGCATCACAGCCGCGCTCCAGTGCAGGGGACAGGAAGGGAGGGAATGGGATGCTCTCAAAGCATGCCCACAATGAATATGGATGGTCATCCATCAATGTGTTGTAAGCACATTACTGCTCTGTCAGAAAGGGAAAAAAAGAAAAAAAGAAAAAAAAAAAGGAAAAAGAAAGAAAGGAAAGAAAAGACATATAAAATTAAGTTTGTGTCACTCATTTAACACTGCAATTTCCCCAGAGGATTATGCACCAAATGGAGATAGCAAGCTCATGAATATTAATCATTTCTTTGAATGCAATGCAGCCCTCCAAACAATAAGATTAGGGGAAAGTGCTATGCTTAATTTATGGATAATGGGAGAGGTAGAGGACGGAGCTCCCACAAAGGTAGGGCTCACAGCTGGAGGGAGAGGCCTCCAGGAGGAGGAGGGCAGATCCAGATTTGTGAGGGACCAAACAAGCTCTTGGGGCCAAGCAGCAGCAAAAGAAAAGGTGTTAACGGATCGCTGACAAATTAAAATCATACTTCTCTCCAAACAGCCACTGTGACTAATGCTGCAAGCACGCCAGAAATCGGCGGCAAACTCAAGAGCTAAATACGTTTCGTTTCTGTTTTCTTCCACTCTGTGCCTTCTCGTGGTGTTTCGCACCCCACGTCCCAACCCAGTGCCCATGGAGATGTGCGTCTGACCCCGCACCCTCAGCCAAAGGCAGCAGAAGTGCTGCCCCACGCTGCTGTACAAAGGCTTTAGCGAGGAGCCCTTCCAAGCAAAGGAGGTAAAGTGCAGCAATAATAACACCAGTAAGATGTGGTTCAAAACCCCATAAATTACCAGGCAAACCTACAGCTAGATAGAAGTTCTGCAGCCACTTTCCAGCTGGTTTGCAATGAGTCTATCAGTCTTTACTCATCTCTTTTCATATTACTCTCTCTCCCCCTCCCTTCTTTTTTATTGATCTCTGCATCTTTTCTATTATATCCTTCTCTTTCTTCAGCACTGGAGAGCTAAATCAATGCATAATGCACATCACACTCAACAAAAGGAATGCAAATGAAAGCAGCACTCTTTTTCAATGCACACACATATATCTGGAAGCATGTGCACGATGTTTGTGGGAGAGTGCACACCAAGGACAAGGTGCTCAGCTGCTTATTAGACACCCATTTCCCAACAGCCCGGTGGGAACAGATCGAGTGCTAAAAGGCTCTGGGTTTGCACAACTGCAAATCGTAACTCTTCCAAGTGGGGCCTGTTTTGCACGGGATTTTACTCGAGCTTGCTCAGCAATGCCAAAAACCAGGTGTCCTGGGTGAAACCACAAGCAAGGTGAAAGCAAAGCAGCTGTGAATAGGAGAGGGGTCCGTCAGTCCCTGTGGTTCACTCCTCTTCCATGAACCAAAAGGCAAAGTGAGGCCCCTGTGCAGGGCAGATATAAGATGCAAAATCTGCTCCGTGAAGGGAAAAAAAAAAAAAGAAAGAAAAAAAGAGTACAGGTGATAAATTTCAGCACAAGGATGGGCGAGCGTGCCGCAGAACTTCAAAATAAAGCAGCGCTGCCAGATGCTCCCATTAATTAATTAATTAATCTCGCTGTCGCTCTTCAGCATGTTGCAAGGAGAAGATGCTATTAATCTTATCTGTTTTCTTTGAGTCGGCTTTGTGTGTAGAGAAGGCCAGGACAACCTGACAGCAAAGACCACACAGTTCTGTCCCTGCCTCCCTCCCCCCTCGCCCCTCCTCCCAGCAGAGCAGATTGATCCGCTGTTATCTGATTAGAGAGGAGGGGAGGAGGGAAAACAAAACCAAGAAGAAGGAAATAAAAAAAAAATAGCCTAATTTTATTACAGGCACTGGAGCAAAGTGTTTCGTGCCATTTATTCAAAGGAAAGTCAGACCAATAAAAAAAAAAACAACACGTTAACATCGTGATCCTAAAAGGCAAAGGGACCAAAGGAGAGAGGGACACCTGCAAACAGGCTGCCTCTGTCCATGGGGATGTCATCACAGCTGGATGTCAGCCTGAGCCACGGGCTCCAGCACTGAGGCTGGAACCAACTTTTAAGTTTGTCCTGCATGGACCAGAGACCTCCAGGTATTCCCTCCAGTCTCCACAACATTCACAAGATCAAACCCTACAGTCCTGATTCTGCAAAGCCGCTGTACATGACGGGAGGCTCACTGAGCTCTTTGGTGAATAGGAGTGAAGGACAGTGCTGAGGCACTGGTGCAGGCTGCCCAGAAAAGTGCTACGGCCAGGAAGGACCGGGCTTCGGGCACCTGCTCTGCTGGGAGGTGTTTGTGCCATCAACAGGGGTTGGAACTCAATGGGCTTTAAGGTCCCTTCCAATCTGAACCATTCTGTGATTCCCAGGGCTCTAAAAAGCTGCAAAGTGCAACAAGAACACTGCTGCATAAATAACAGTCTGAAATAATTTGTTGTTGTCCTACAAAATTATAACATGTATTAGCCTCATAAACATAGAAATAAATTACGCTTTATTTTCCTCTACTCCTCAAACAGGGACCCAAGCAGTCTGTATTTTCCAAGAAAACACCCCACCAGCCTCAAAGGAGACTTTTGTTTGGCTAAAGACAGTGGACTCAGGGTTATATCCAAATATAAAGGTGGGCTATGGCCAAAGAACTGACTTGGATCAGGGAACTCAGACCTATGAGGGTGCACAGCTCCGTCCCCAGCCCTTGCTGGAACCAATCTCGGGTCATGCCTGACTTTCCAAAAACCCAAAACGTTTGCATAAGTGTTTATTTTGCTTTCAAAATATTATGACTAATATATTTCAATGCTTGAGGTCTAATTCAGCAAGTTACTTGAAACACAAATGTCACTTCAAGACCACCAAAAGTCACAATTAGCCCCGACCATAAATATTCTCAAATTTCAATAGAGCTATTTACATATGTAAATATGGAAATAAGTACATCACCGAATCAGGCCTCAAGTATGACTGTGTGGGATGCTGAAGTAAAAATGTGGTGGATGAGACAAGCAGTCCCCAGCTTACCACCCAAGGGAAACGTGTTGCCTGTGAGGTCCGTTATATGTTGTTCCAGCCACAAGAGATAAACATCAGATTGCCAAAAAGAGCAAATTTCAGTCTTGCCAACATTATATTAACTGCTCAGGACTGATGCCCTGAGCTGAAGGCATTGGATCACAAGATGGGACAGACAGAGCATTCGCCTGGTTAGTCCAGATAAAGAACCCCATAAACCTCTTGAGAAGAGACTGATCCCTTATAAACATTAACTTTGGTTTCAGAAGGTCTGCATGTCTCATCCTTTCCCGGATCTCCAAGTCCTGTTTGGGAAATGCAATCCCCCAACGCAGGGCTGCCCAGCACAAGGTTCAGTGAGAATTGGTCTTTTCCCTTCTCTGCCCCCAGCATTCCTAGAGAGTTTAATAAATATGTAAAGCTCACAACCGCAGCCCTGCTATCCCAGATAGCCCGAGCATCTTCCGGCCATTGTGCTTACAGGTTTTGCTAATCAGAGCAAACCAGGCTTGCAAATGAAATCTGATTAAGTAGTTTTCACCTCTCAAAAAGGGGATTAGCCAGACCTTTGATCTTCAGATACTGATTTGCAACTCAAAGGAGGTGTGACCTCAGCTGGACTTGCTTCTGGTCTCAGCCCCTTCCCCTTTCACTCCTCCCCCTGTTTACCAGAAAAAAAATCAGTTCATGTCTTCTCACGTAGCCAGATCTAAAGCCTATTGAAGGCGGTGGAAAGCCACCCACTGACTTCAATGGGCTTTGGATCAGTCCCACAATGGCTGACTTAGCCCTAAGTCCTAGGTTGTTTCAAAGCCAGTAGAACCAATTTCCCATCAAAATGACCAGAAGCTGGGAAGATATGTTCGCCTTTCAAACCTACAAATTCCAACTTTTTTCCCTCTTCCATGACAACTCTTCAGCTGGAGATGCTGAAAATGTTGTTGATTTTTTCCTCGCGCCTTGCGTAGAGCAGTTGCCCACCATAAGTGGAAAGGCTCTGAGCCAGACTTACCAATGCAATTAAAGGATAACTCCTGCAGGCAGAACAGGGAGCAGCCGTCACCATTGATCTTATTCATGTCATCACATTCTTCCCCCAGGTCTCTACAGGCAGGGCACAAACAAGAAAAATGAGTCAGATGGCAAATGGCGTCATCCCAATGATCTGCAGAACCCCAAAGCCCTGACATCCCATAGAGTGGCACTGCGTTCCAACCCTGGAAACTCCTCTCCCTTCTTTCTTCATCTCCTATTTTCATCATTCCTGGTTCACAGACTTGCCTGGCCACTTCTCTCCTGCACATGTGGATACCACTTGCTGTTCTCTGATGAGGATATGAGCAACTTCCTTCATAGTTGGTGCGGCTGCAGCTCAGCAGGTGGGGAGAAAGAGAACAGGAATCTCTGAAACCCTTTGTATTAAATCTGGAAAGGCCAGTCTATGACCCCAGTATGGGAATAACAAGGTACAAAGCCCAGCAGGGCTATTCCAGGTGACAGCGTCTGCAGGCACTGGGTGGTGTCAGGGATGGGGACCTGCCTTGCTCCAGCCCACACTGTTGCTTGTTTGTAGAGTGCAAACCAGATGAGAAAGAGGCTCCACAGCTGCAACTGGGGACACAACCAAGCACACTGTGACACAGTCTGGTTCCTGCTCACTCGTGAGGCAGCTCAGCTATTGTTCGACGCTTGCTGCAAAGCCACAAGTGATGTTTGAGGAATGTGCAAACATAACAGTAGGAGAAAAGTTATGGAAAGCAAAATTAATCTGTCTTTCTCCACCTCTCTCTCCAAGACTGGCCTGGATTCATAAGTCAATTGGCTGCTCTGTTTGATTTTCCTGCCTGTTGGGCCTCATCCTGCAAATACTTGCTGCCAGGTATATAATCTGACAGAGCTGTACTGGTGACTGCTGATCAATAACATTTCAAGACAACAACATTGGCTGGATTAAGCATTTGTTTGTTGTTACTTTTGTAATCATAATTAAATAATCTTATCCCACGAAGCTTAGAAGCAGGTGTCCCTAAAGTCCAACACAGTAAAAGAACAAACCTGAAAGCAGTTGTGAACGACTGTTTTACACTTCCAGTGGTCTGGGGGCTGGCAGCTGCTGAGAGTGAGAAGCTTACTCAAAGCGTGCAACCCCAGCAGCAAGTCCAACACTTCCAAGTGCACCCGAGTCCAACAGGAGGATGCATCAGGAACCCAGCAGGCCACCTGGGGCTCTACCCTGTCCACCAGCTGCCAGGCACATGGGGCTTCGTGTGGAAGGATGGCATGAAAGACAGTGGGAATTCTTCCAGCACAAGAGCTCCATATAGGAAATGTCACATACGTGCACATGTAACAAACAGCACAAACAGCATACAACATGCTTCATATCAATCCCGCTGGACTCCACTA